>CM046876.1:495182825-495782825 GCA_025667525.1 Glebionis coronaria
ATACTTAGGTTAACACATGTATTATTATGTTTTAATAATTTAACCTAAGTCATGGTTTTTAACTAAATTAATTAAGTAGTCATGAAAATTAATTTAATTAATTAACTTAACAAAATAATTAAATCAAATTATCCCGAGCCCGAAACCCGAGAAACAAAACCCGAGCACCAACCACCACCAACAGACGCGGTTGTGGTGGCGGCCAGTGGTTGCACCGCCGCCGACGACAGCCATGGCCGTTGCTGCGCAGCGGCTTCCCACTGCCAAACCATAGTTCCCACCGGCTTAAGCAGGTGGTTCCCCGTGGCCTCGCTTGCGTAGCCACTGTCGAACCAAGGTTCCCCCTAGGGGCCTTGGTTTCCTGCCGTCCGAACAAAACCAACACCGAGCCCCTATGGGGTCTCGGCTGTGGACCAAGAACAACCACCCTTTTTCCATGTTTTATTAATAATCACAACATGTTTTATTTTATTTAAAGCTTCAAGAACATGTGATTTGAAATGGAATAAAAAGAAAGATCAAGATCATGATTACCGAATGTGTGATTGAATGTAGAATCGAAACACGAATACAAACACGTACAAATCCAAGATCAAAACCAAACAATGAATCGTGCTTGTGTGTGGTTGTCGTGGCTTTAAGGAAAAAGGGAGCTAGGGTTTTCTTATTTTTTTGTAAAATTATGTATAATGAAATCCTGTAGTTTGTTTTTGTTAGTTAATCTCCTAAACGGGTCGGGCCCCCCTTTTCTTCTTCCTTGGCCGCGGTACACAACCCCAAAAGGGTAAACCAAATGCTTTCCATGTTAAATATTATTATTCGTGTATGTCGTGTTTAATGTTCGTGATATAATTATCATACAATAATATTTATCGTGTATTCATAATATACGTAGTTTTCGGTATTTAATGTTCGTGACACGTGTTATATTATACAAATGGAAAGTTTCAATTTATTCGTGATTTACGTAGTGCACTGTTCATGGTATTTATATGCGGGTTTTACATGAATGCCTACCAAGTACTTAAGTTAGCACTGGAAAGATCACAACAAGGTGCTAGTGATGACGTATTGGTAAGCATTGAAGGGGTTGAAGAATGAAAAAAAATGTAAAGATAAAGGATGAAAAAAATTAGCCCTCCTTACAACTTAGGCAGAAACCGGGTCAATAAATATGCTATCAGGATCATTGTTAATGATGCTCGGTATTGAAGAATAAGACATCATGGACCCAGTGATGCAATGCACAACCCATCTCAGCTAAGTCAGATATCTCTTAAAAGGATTTGTTTTAATCACACGGAGATCAACACATTATCTATCGATTTATTCACTCCGAGTAAATTGGTATTGAAAAGATGGCACTCATCTCCATCCTTCAATCACTAAAATAAAAAATATACGATTGAGTATAGAGCCATTTGAGATCGTCATTAATCTCATTAGGACACACTTCCATATTTCCTTGCTTCTTCACACACTGTGAAAAGTAAGAAAGATATTAAGAAGTCCTACGCAAAATCTTAATGATCTTGCCTGAACATCTGAGTAATACGAAAGTATTTACAACGAATATGAAAATCCTTTTGGAGTGAACATTAAAAAACTCATGGTAGGTGACTTGTGCGATTCTTTATGAATCAAACTTGTGATAACTAGAAAGCAACAATGGTTTAATTGTTAACTGAATTCAAACTCGTTCCAGGCCTCTACGCAATATCCTTGTGATCTTGCCAGAACATTCGGAGTTACACTCTTTAGTGTTCACAAGGACGAAAGGAAATCCTTATAGTGTTAACATCAAACAGTACTTGGTAGGTAACTTGCAAGATTCTAGATGAATCAAGCTCGTGACAACTGGAAAGCAACGATGGTGCGATTCTTTAATGAATCAAACATGTTCCAGGAATCTGAATTGACGGATTCAATCATGCGGATAATTTTATCCAAATGATTCACTCTTTACGCTCGCAGTCAGCTTTGAGACGGCCGAGTAAAGAGAACGGGTTTACCGGTGAAATCTTGTAAGGGAGGTTCTTAATTGAAACTACCTACCACAAGTACGATATTTAATATCGTCCAACGATTTTCATCGACCGGAGGTAAAATGCTACCGAATTAGAATGAAATGTCAAAGCCATTTCGTTCGTGTCCACTTATGTTGCTGCATTTGAAGACGGTGGCATTGCAATGTCCGATAAGAAGTCGTCCCCACATGCTTATATTTTCTGCATTATATACTTCAGCAAATTCTAGAAAGTTCAACTTAAAGTCTTCCACTGTATCAAACTCTGAAACTTTCAAGAAATTACAAAGGTATAAGTGTGTGGGACATGAAGTCACGAGGAGGAGAATATCACAAGTGATAAAGTCACAAGTTCAAGGAAAAGAAAGATGCTCAAGACTAAAGTCAAAGATCGCATCAACATATTCACAAGAAAAAAGAAAAGAAATGAAAGAAGAAGACTACGAGCTCAAGACAAGCATAGTATGATAGGTTTATTTTACTATTGTAACTTGGGTAACCCCCTCTTGATGTGACCTCTCTTTGGGGGAGATTGTTGGAAATACGTTTTATATATTTAGGAAGGATTGGTCACTCAAATAATATATTAAGGTAACGAGCTCGTAGTTAAGAAATAGTTAGCTTATAGTTAACTAATATATCAAGCCCGGTCCATAGTGTGTCATGGACTGGAGGCTCAAGCCCATCTTGTGGGTTTGTGTATATAAACCCTCTCTTTAGTTGAAGAGGGTTGATTGTTCCTCATATTTTCACACACATTTTTTTCCTTTCTCTCTTTATATTGTGTGTTTATTCAACCCTTTCTCTACTTTCTTTCTCTAAATTTATAAATTTACAATATTCTAAAAAAGACTTGTACTTTGTTGAAAAGTCTAAAAGAAAAAGAACAAAGTACAAAGCAGTTCTTTATTGAAGCTTCTTAGAAAACTTCACATTCTCACTATATACATGTAGTATTGTATATAAAGATGTTTAAAGATTCTTATAATATCATAGTGATATAATTCTCTTTCTAATGGTTTATAATTTAATTAACTTTGATCAATGAGAGTTTACTAACTTTGGTTAATGAGAGTTTAGTTTGTCATTCAATAGCTCAATTGTTATGCTGTTAAAAATAAAATAAAAAATAGCTCAATTGTTGTTTCGCAAACAACCGAGTACATTTGTAAATCTTTCATTCATTGATAATAAGATTTATAAACATTGAAAAATAGGAACTTTGTTATTAGAAGTCAAGTGAGTCATTGGGTAAATCTTGTTCTTTACCTTTCTTTATAGATTCGTTAATTGCAAGCAACAATTTAATTTTTATATTCTTCAAACTCAAAAATAAATTGTAGAGTAGTAATTTAACAAGTGATTCATGAAAAGTAAAATTAAATCGAATGAAATTTTAATACAAGATTTTAAGATCTTATTAAGATACTATAATCAAGATCGACAACATATTAGGTATCGTATCACACATAGATTTTATGCAGGAACAAGGTCGTCTTTGCTTCGTAATATTATAAAATCATAATATTTTAATATGATATTGTATTACTATACTATCGTATTTAGTTTTTTTTACGGTAACTCAAGGTTTTTAACTCGATATTATCATCCGGTTAATCCGAGAGCAACTTTCAATTTTAAATAGATTAAAGTCGTCGCAGTTCGTCTTTTCTAAATATAGACATTTAGTGATATTTGAATTATTAACCTCATTTTTGAAAAATTAAAAGCTTTACAAATGAACCATTTGGTGATAGGTTTTTGAGTTTTTCTCATGATAAAGTAGATGGTCTTCGCACTAAAGTCATGCCACGGTTCTAGTATGCAAGATGTCTTATTGGTCGTTGTACGTATATGTGCTTAAAAAAAATAGAAACGAAATTAAAAACAGTCTTGAATAACAAGTATTCGTAAGCTGATGTGTGTTCAGAGGCAGATTTGTTAAAAGATTGAGAGGGCTTTTACCTTTTTAAAGTTTGTGATAAATAGTGAAAAAATATATTTTTTGTATTACAGTTACTATTATTTACTTTTTTATTTTAATATATATAAAATAATTCGTCCCTCTCGCAATAAATATTTCAGGTCCGTCGGTCCGTCATCGTGTGTGTTCCTGAGACTATACGCTGAATAACGTCATGTCTTAAGTAATCCATCTAGAAAACTTTTTGAATAAACAAACTCTATTTTTAATCGAATTAAATATTTAGAGTAAACCACACACGTGATCAAAAGAATCGCTATCCTATTGGCCGGCTCACAAATTGGGTGTGTTTGTTAAAATGAGCATTGTCTTTGACTAAATAGTATAACGGTAAGTATGAGCAAGAGTTAGTAGCTATCATAAGTCACCGTTCATTTATTTACGGCTTCATGAAAAAAACATTGAAAAACTAGTATTTCTAAAAAATAACATCGTTTATAGTTCTTTTGTCAAACGATTAAAAAAAATCACAATGTTTATCGTTCTTTTTGCCAAACAAGCATTAAAAATCAAAATGCTTTTCTTCACCGCTCACTGTTCCAAAAAGTTTCACCACCGCTCCTTGCCAAACACAGCCTACAAAGAGGTAAAGCTTGTCTCCACAGCTGTCGTATCAGCGTCACATCAGCACAAAACAACTAACAAAAATACCCCTTTACTCATGAAGAGCCAACTCATCTCCCCTTTGTCTCCACTACTATTTTTTATTTTCTTTTTTTTCATTTTCACACAAATTAAAATTCATTTCATTTAAATTAAAATTACAAATACCTAAATAAAAATTACAAATTAAAAATACGATAAAAGTTCGACGTAATTTAATCGGTTTCGAGATTCGAATCAGATGAGTCCGATGTAATATTCAAATACATCAAGAAGCATCTGATGGCCTTTTCTTTCTTGATTTGCTTCTCCAACTCTTTTTCGAACCTTTCTTCTTCTGCTAATGTTTCTCGTAATGCTTATTCATCAAGAAGCATCTGATTTTCTTGTTCCTCAGTAAGACGAAACTCAACAGGTACCTCGTATTCTTCAACAGGAACTGATGATCCATCCATCGGGTTTGGGTAAGATTGTGGGGGGATTGACTCGGGTACTTTTTCCGGTGTCGAAGGGTTGCTTCGAGTTGCTTTTCGTTTGTTTTCTTTCTTGTTTCCAGAAGTGTTTCTTGAGACATTTTTGAGAGTAGGGTTTTGTATAAGAAAATAAAAGCAAATGGAAGTAGTATTAATAAAAAAACATAGCCGTTGAAAAATTCAACTTAATACATAGTCGTTGAAAAATTTAAATTACAACACTAGAAAATAAAATTACATTACAAAAATTAAAATTACAACACTAAAAAATAAAAATACAACACGGAATTAAAATTCTCTCACATATTCCTTTTTAAATTTCATTTGTCTTTCGATTTTAGCGGCTTCTTCAAACAAGGCATCATGTATCGCATCGTCGTTGTATTATTCTTTTTTCGAAGAATTGATTATCGAATCACGCCACTCTTTTGGAATATCATTACATTTTTCATATGCTTCCTGCAATTCAAATTTAGTAGTTGATGCACTTTCAAATTAGAGGGTTAAATCCGCAATCGTTTTCTGCCAAACGTCGTCTTCTTTAATTAGTTTATCAACTAATGTTTGTGTGAAAATGAACAAGCCATACTAGTATTTGTTGATTTTGGGAATAAATATGTTTGTTAATAATGTTAAAATGAAAGATATATATAATGGTAAATATTAAAAAAAAAAACAATAATTTAATTTTCAAGCGGCTAAATAAATACAACGGCTATATTCTTTCCTTCTCTCCTCTTCGTCAGATCGTCGATTTTCCGAAATGTGCACGAAAGATTTTTTTAAGTTTTATTTATTCATTTATAAATCATATTTTCTTTTAATATTTAATATTTTCGTCTGAATAAAAGAAAGATTCTAATATTTTGAAAAAGAGACGTAGAGATTTTTATATCTGAAATCTTTTTAAAAAAAATAATTATATTTTCTCATATCTAAAAAAACAAACAAAAATTCTCTTCCGATTTAAGAGAAAAAAAAACTAAAAACACTTTTGAGAAAGAAATTAAACGAGGCTTTAGTCCTTGTGCATAATAACGAGTTTTATAATGACATATAGTGTATAATCAAGGTCGGAGTCAAAGTATAAGTATCAAATTATCGGGTGCATAAGATTTTTAATAAGAGTATTTATATAACATCTAATTTTTTATCGGGTTTATTTAAATAAAATCGAGATATTTAGCAAATATATACAATGGACGATAAAATTTCATCGGGGTTCTCGTACATCTACGAAAAGCCCTAGCTCCGTCTATACATATAACATTTATTCTTACAAAGTAAAAGAACCATATAATGATTAAGTAAAAGAACAAACTTTAAAATTTATAAAAAATATACAAAAATATTAATGAAACTGAAATCGAAAGCTTTACTTTTTTTAATCATATACTGTTATCTATAATTATAAGGCAAGAAGTATTGGCAAGTTTTTTAAAAAAACAAGTCAATTCTTTCTGAAAAATATTAAAAATATCTTGTTCATGCACGGATTTGTTACTCTTCTTTTTTTAACATAATTTTATTATCACACTTCACAAACGAAGAAATTTAGAACACGACAAGTTACATCAAACACAAAGGGCAAAATAAAAAATGATTTGCCAAACATAGTACACAAAATAACAAGTTGAAACAAAGCAAAACATACACCATAAAGATTGTGAAACGGAAACAGCAACACAATAAAAAGATGAGAGGAAAACCTAATGACCCATTTAATAGTGATATCCATCCATATACATAGAGTTAGATCTTGAATATTTTTGTGTCTTATAATTATTGGTCATGTTTGATTTTTTAAATGCTTTTTTGTTAACTTTAACTTTAAATATTTTTCTTTGTGTTATATAATAGTATTTGATAAAAATTATATTAATGAAAAACACATTTAAAGTTATATCAATTTATGTATTATGCACATAGTTCTAAATAACTCGCTATAGCCCGTCTTGAGGCGCGCTAAAGCTTGAGGCTTGACCTCCGCGCTACGCAATAGGTCAAGGCGCGCTACGACATGAGGTACGGTTATTTTTTGAATTCAACTCCAAAAAATGAATATTATTACATGTAAAGAGTGTTTTCTAGCTTTAATTATTATGTACAACACTTATTATGAACATAATAAAAATTTAGTATTGAAATACATAAAACAAATAAATATTTTTATATGTTGTGCCGCTATAAGCCACGCTATAAAAACGCTAAAGCTTCGCCTTAGCCGCTAAAGCATGTAGCTTGGACATGCCGCAACGCCACGTTTCACGCTATTTATAACCATGATTATGCATCAAATATTAGATAACATAAAAAAATATTTAAGGTTAAAATTGACGAAGAAAAACTCAAAAAATTAAACATAGACAATAATTATGAGACATAGGTAATATTAGAAAACTATTACATTGTCAGTATAACATTACCTCTAACAACCCTTGTCTTGTTTTCTTGTGCTATTTATACCAATCATGAATAATTTTAAATTCTTTTTGATTAAATATGAAAAACATATGTAACTTAGAGTTTGAAATTAAATTATATTTTCACAACTTGTATTATCTTTTATATAATAAAATAATTAGATAATTTGATAATTTTAGTGAATAATAGAAGTTGTAGAAAAAACAATTTGACTAATCAAATGATTTGATTTTGACAAATAAGCAAAATCGAGCGATGTGATTGGTGGAAAAAAGTTAAAATTGAATTTAATTTAATCAAAATTAAAAAAATTGGTGGAAGATTTTGATGTAAACACAAAAAGATATATGTGTTAAATTTGTGAAATAATAATTTAAAAAAGGAGAAGGAGATTTAAAAAATTTTAGTGGTTAAATTTTAAATAAATTAGATAGACTTAAATATAAACTTATAATTTTTCATATTTTTTAGTAAGTTTATAAAATAAACAAAATACCCCCTTAAATTTTATACTTTCTAAAGTTTATATTTAAAAATACAACATATATGTTATATTAAAAAATCAATAAATCACTTGATTATAAATATTAAAATAAAAACACAAATTATTGTCTATTTATATTTTGACACTTAACAAAATCAAGCAATAATTTATGTAAATTAATATTAACATGAATATAAATATCAAAATATATGCAGTACTTTAAACATCGGTGTAAGATGAAAATAAATAAACGGAATTCTACGTATGACAACAACATATATTTTTTCAGGTCGTTATGTGTTACTAAACACACAATATGTAGAAAAAGATACCTAACATTTCAGTTAAACAAAATCAAATCTTTTGTGAAACATATATTTATACAAAATATCAATTAATATTACCACATAATAAAAAATCAAGTAAAAATCACGGGTCCATAAGTATCGTAACTATTTAAATATTGAAAATTTAATATTATTTTAAAAAATATTAAACATTACAAAATCATATAAATCATGTATGTGTAAGGTTGTTGTAAATGGTTTATGGATTAATAAGTAAAATATAACTATTTAGAATATATTAAAAGTAAAAAAGTATGTAATTCGAAAATAAAAAATTTAAGTAAATTTATATTAATTTACCCGATGCATAGTAAAATAACATAACAAAATATATAATATAAATAAAATAAATTATTATTAAATTTATTTTTTACGGAGATTAAAACTAGTTGCAAATATAAGGAGAGATCTCAATGAGTTCATGAGGTTTCATGGGGCTCAGCAAAACAAAACTTGCTTCATGGAATTAAACAAGTATATTGACAATTTATGAAACATGTCAAGAATGCATACGATCGAATATCAATCGTCTTACGTCTTAGATTGGCTACACAGCGGATCCCAGTAGTAGAAAATAAAATTTCAAGACGACTAGATGAACAACGTCTATATAAATAAGGGTACATCGCAAAACTAAACAAAGAAAAAAAAATCTAGACTGGGGGGACATGCTATCTCACTTTTTTCCGAAACTTTATTTATTTAAGATCGCAAAATCTATGTAGTTTCCAGGAGGCATACATCTGCTTCAAAGTGTAGTGGTGGTTTTGACTACAGGTTATATCTAAAGTGAAGAGAAAATTGGGACGCCGGGTATTGTGGTACCTGCATCGACAATGTACACACTGCCATTGATGTACTTGGACGAGTCATGGATTAGATATCTAGCCAGTGATGTCAAGGCTGGATCCACATTGCCTAATGTTCCTAAAGGAACAGTTTTTTTAATCACTTTGTTGAACCAGTTCTTTTCCAATAGTGTTTCTGTTATCTCTGATTTAAATATCCCGGGGCAAATCGTGTTCACCCTGATATTGTACATACCCATTTCCATCGCCATTACCTGTTTAAAAAGATCAGACCCCAAAATGAGATATGATCATCTATGGAAAATTAAAGATGATTACGGTTACCTTAGTCAATGTGACAACGGCCGCCTTTGAACTTGAGTAAGCAAGACCTCCAGGTAGCTCTTGACGATCAAGACCAGATATAGATGAGATATTGATGACTGAACCTCCTTGATTTGCATCACACATATATGTACAAACGTACTTTGCTACTAACCATGTTCCTGTCAAGTTTGTTCTCATGGTACTATTCCATTCTTCTTCAGACAATTTCAATGGACTTAGCACATTTCCTGAGAATAAATACATAATCAATGGACTTAGCACATTACCTCAAGCGGATTAGCCAAATCAATTCATTGTTTTTGGCATCTCCGTTATGGAAACTGCACGTATCCTATCAACAAAACCGAGATTCACAATAACAGACATAGAAAATAATAGTCCTGATGGGCAATGGCGATTTATATCTACATCTAAGTCAGGCCCGAAAAGTCGTGTGTAGTTCATAATTACAATGTTTCTTCTCTGTCTAGACAATGCAAGAGTTTGTAAATACCGAACATAAGCTAGCCTAAGTGGGTGTTTGGCTAAGCCTCTTGATAAGAGCTTATTCTGTTTCAGATACATGTGTTGTCAAAACGCGATTTTTAACCCTTTAATAAGCTAATAAGACATTTTTTTAGAAAGTGCTTGGACAAGCTAATCATGGTTTGATTACACTATAAGCACCTAATAATGTTAGCCAAACACGCCCGTAGCAGTTAACAAACCCTCATTCAGTGTCCTCACAGTTAGGCTATAGGGGATGAACCACCCTCTTAGAACCAGCACTATGATTGTATACAAGTAGAAACATCACACCCAATGCCTCCTAAAAGAGCCATTCTGCTTTTCCTAGCATTTCTAAAACAGAGTAACTTGTCATGATGCATCAATAAGAAAACAGGGAAAGTACTCACATTATAAAAGAGACTAATGCAATCCTAACCGAATTAAGTCAGTGCAAATTTTTGTTTCGGCTTCTATTATCTCCAAATCCAGTACTCATTTGCATAGCGAATATTCAAGTTCATTTCACGAAGTTATATTAACTCATAACATCATGACTCGAATAACTTGAGGGTTTGTTATCCGCTACGGGCGTGTTTGAATAACTTATTACAGTAATAAATAAGCAGCTTGTGATTGACTTATAATGAATAAGCTTTTAAATACGTAGAGCATTTGAAATTTTGGACTAGCCTCGTGCCAATAAGCTGATACAAAACTAGAAACTAAACAAAATAAGCTAACACATCCACAGTTACCTCTAACACCCGCATTATTGATTAAACAATCAATACGTCCAAAAGCGTCCCACGCCTTTTTAACTGATCCCTCAATAACAGGACCATCAGCAGAAACGTCAAGCTCCACAGCCACAGCTCGAACTTCGTTATTCGACGTGTGATCCTGTCCATTGATCTCATCGCATAGAGACTTGAGCTTGTCAACCCGGCGTGCAGCTGCAATGATTCTGCAGCCAGCTTTAGCAAGGTCAATACAGAATTCTCGTCCGATACCGGACGAGGCTCCTGTGACCATGACAACTTTGCTACTAAGATCATGCCATGGTTCTAGTATGGAAGATATTGTTTTATCAGCCATGAGAATGTGTGGTCAAATGAAACAAAGGTTTTTGGTCGTTATATCTGGGTTAGAATTACAAGGGGAATGTCTCTCTTAAGTCAAACTTTGTGTGCACACCATAGACTTTTCTTAAAATGACTCGTTACTTAGAGCATTTCTAACGGATAAATCAAAACATACGTTTATACTATTTCATAAAGTTTTTTTTTTAAAGGTATATCTCCAATGAAGTAAAAGATCTCTATACAAACCTTTTTTTAAAAGACTTATAAACTCAAACATATTTTTAAAACTTTTTCATGTTAATTGAGATGTGCCTTTAATGCATTAAAGGCAAAAATCTATGAAAAGCTTTTTTATTAGAGATGCTCTTAGTACTACTATATTTTTAGTTTTTTCTAAGAAAAAATTTCATATTTGGTTTTTATGGTTTACACCAAACATAATGTTTAGTCTCTGGCTATGTTTGGTCAGAGCTTTTATAAAGCTTTTATAGAGCTGTTAGCTTTTTTGTTAAAAAAAATCTAATAGCTCTATCTAGCACAACATTTTTTTTTGAGCTGTTAGCTTTTTATTTTAACCAAATAGCTCTTAAATAAAAAGTTGTTCCATACAACTGTTTAGATTGTCAAGAGCTGTTAAAGCTGTAAATTACTGATATAACCTCCAATCATATTATAATTTATTAAAAGATGTCCTTTAAAGTTATTTTACATCTTACCTTTACAATTAACAGCTAATATACCAAACACTTTTATTAAAATTAACAGCTTTTTAGCAAACATCTTACAGCTTACAGTTAACAGCTTACAGCTTACAGCTAGTTTTACCAAACATAGCCTCTATCTCAAATTAAATACACGGATGATCCTTATTTTGGAAATTATCATCAACTTTGGTCCCATTTTTTTTATTGAGAGTTAGTTTGGCTGTTAACTTTTGGGAATTAAAGGGTATTTCGGTCCTTTCATTATATAACTAAAATCGAAACCCCACGTCATTACTAAAAGAAAAAGCCCACTACTGAGTATCACCAAATCCCCTCACAAGAAATCATAACTCACTCCTATCCTCAATCACACAAAAAAAACTTTATCAAAAAATCAACCCACGACATACAAATCCGATCCAAAAATTCATCATTCACATCATCATCACCGTCACAAACTAAACTAGATCCATATCCACCGTGTTATCCAAATCCCCCCCCCCCCCCCCCCCCCCCCTTCCCCAAAAAAAAAACATCAACAATAAATAACAATAGAGAATAAAATAAAAAATTCAAGTATTTGTGAATCTTCTTCTGTTGGCCACATGAAGGGATTCAAGTATAACTAATTTCGATTTTTTTGTGGGTAATCGATTTGATATGATGAAAAGATGTTGCTGGGATTTCGATTATAAGATGATGGTAAATGTTTTAAGATGAGTGTCGTATCTGATTAAAAAGGTTAGATTAGATGGATAAAGTAAGATGGGTTGTGATCGATAGGTGCTTAAGGAAGGGTGAGCCGAGTTGATGATGTCTGTAGAATTGGGTGTTAAAGCCTTTGGTATGAGTAGGAAATGAGTGGTGGTGGCGGAGGTTTGATGATGGTATAGATTTGGTTTGGTCAGTTTTAACAAAACTGATAGGGAGTCGGTGAGAAAGAGAGAGAGAGATGTGAGAGAGAGAAAGAGAAACAGAGAGAGAGAGAGAGAGATAAGAATGATAAGAATATAGCAAGTGTAATTTGATTTTGGCTGGAAGGATACCCGAAGGTGAGTTGGTCGCATCACTGAGAAGAAGAAGCGAGGGTCTGAAATGGGACCGGTTGGAAACCATTTGATCTCACCCGAGTTCAACAGTTTGGCGTCAGTTTTTGTTGTCCAGCAGTACCACACTCAGCTGTCTATGCATTCATTGGCTTCTTTGAAAGAGGATGAAGTCACTACTGATCAAGGTGAATATGATTCCAACTATTTTTTGCTTTCCTCTTCGACACCATTGGCCCGACCCGTTATCTTAGCGAAACTAACAATTGTGGACTAGATGATGATATGGATTAAATATGTGTAAATGAGATGAAGATTATTGTTGATAGGAAAAATATTAATAGCAAAAAAATATTAAAAAAATAAAAAAAATATTATTTAATAAAGAATACTGTTCATAATGAGATGAAAAGATTAAAGTACTCCTCGCTTACTTGGAGTTAACAGCCAAAACTAACTCCCATTCGAAATAGGGACTAAAGTTAATGATAGTTTCAAAAATAGGGATCATCCGTGTATCTAATTTGAGATAGGGACTAAACATGATGTTTGGTGTAAACCATAGGGACAAAACATGAAAATTTTTCTTTTTCTAAACTTAATGTTTGTTTTTGTTTTAGAAAGAAAAGTAATGTTTGAAATAAAAAAGTAGACGCGGCAAATCTTCCCCGATATGTAAATAATGGGCACTTTTTGGCACTAGTTGTAAAGTTATGGGGCATCTTTTAACCCATCAATATCAACTAATGTACGTTTTTTGGCACTAGTTGTAATATAATAGGCACTTTTTGGCACTAGTTATAACTAATGGGCACTCTTTGGCACTAGTTGTAAACTAATAGGCACTTTTTGGCACTAGTTGTAAACAAATGGACACTTTTTGACACTAAGTTGTTAAGTTAGACTTTTTACCCATTCATTATTATTTTGACGTTTTTGTTAGTCATTTTACGTTTTCGTCAGTAAATTTACGTTTTCGTCAGTAAATTTATGTTTTCGTCAGTATTTTTACATTTTCTTCAGTATTTTTACGTTTTCGTCAGTAATTTTTCGTTTTTGTCAGTAAATTTACGTTTGCGTCATTAAATTTATGTTTCGTTAGTAAACTTACGTTTTCATCACTTAATTTACGTTTTCGTTAGTAAATTTTTGTTTTCGTTAGTAAATTTACGTTTTCGTCAGTAAACGTATGTTTTCGTCAGTAAATTTACGTTTTCGCCAGTAAAATTATTTTTTCGTCAGTAAACTTACGTTTTCGTCAATATTTTTACGTTTTCGTCAGTAAATTTGCGTTTCGTCAGTAAACATAGGTTTTTGTAACTATCTTTACGTTTTCGTCAGTAAACTTACGTTTTCATCAGTAAATTTACGTTTTCGTAAGTATTTTTACGTTTTCGTCAGTTTTTTTATGTTTACGTTAGTAAACTTCCGTTTTCGTCAGTAAATTTACGTTTTCGTCACTAAACTTACGTTTACATCAGTAAACTTACGTTTTTGTCAGTAAACTTACGTTTTCGTCAGTAAACTTACGTTTTCGTCAGTAAACTTACGTTTTCGTCAGTGATTTTACGTTTTCTTTCTTCAGTATATCGTTTTCGTCAATAAACTTACGTTTTCGTCAGTAAATTAATGTTTTCGTAAGTATACTTAGGTTTTCGTCAGTAAACTTACATTTTCATCAATATTTACGTTTTCGCTAGTAAATTTACGTATTCGTCAGTAAATTTACGTTTCCGCTAGTAAACTTACGTTTTCGTCAGTAAATTTTTGTTTTTGTCAGTAAACTTAGGTTTTCTTAGTAAACTTACGTTTTCATCAATATTTTTACGTTTTCGTCAGTAAACTTACGTTTTCGTCAGTAAACATAGGTTTTTGTAAGTATTTTTACGTTTTCGTCAGTACATTTACGTTTTCATCAGTATTTTTACGTTTCGTCGGTTTTTTTTACGTTTTCGTCAGTAAATTTACGTTTTTGTCACTAAACTTACGTTTTCGACTGTAAACTTACATTTTCGTCAGTAAACTTACGTTTTCGTCAGCGAATTTACATTTTCTTCAGTAAATCGTTTTCGTCAGTAAAGTTAGGTTTTCGTCAGTAAATTTACGTTTTCTTTAGTAAACTTAGGTTTTCTTAAGTATTTCTACATTTTCGTCTGTAGGATATTGTAAATCTTGCTTATGTTTAGGGAGAGAAAGAGATAGAAAGATGGTAAGAACACATACACACTTAGAGAGAGAAAGTGTAGAAAAGCACACTTTAACTATGTGAAAAATATGTAAACCAACCTCCCTCTCCAACTAAGGAGAGGGTTTATATACCCAAGCCTTGTGATGGGCTTGGGCTTACATATTGGGCCATCCATACATTCCATGGGCTGGGCCTTTCCATGTTTACTTAATGTAAAGTAACTAAACTACGAGCTACTACTTAATATATTGTCGGAGTGGCTGAATCTTCCTAAATACGTAAAACGTATTTCCAACAATCTCCCCCTAAGGGAGATCACTCCAAATAAGGGCGTTACCCAAGTTACAATAATAAAATAAACCTAGCATTCTATGCTTGTCTTGAGCTCGTAGTTTTCGTCTTTCTTTTCTTTTTCTTTTCTGGTGAACATGTTGATGTGATCTTAGATATCAATCTTGAGCATTAATCTCTTGCCTTGATCTTGTGCATCCATCACTTGTGATCTTCGCCTCTTTGTGACATCATGTTCCACATAATTATACCTTCGTAATTATTGAAAGCTTCGATACAACGGAAGACTTGACTTTTAGGCTTTCTAGAATTAGATGAAGTATTAAGTGCATAAAGTATAAGCATGCAGGGGCGACTTCTTCTCGGATACCGCAACGCCACCGTCTTCAAATGCCGTAACATAAGTAGACACGAATGAAATGGCTTTGAACATTTCATTCTAATTCGGTAGCATTTTACCTCCGGTCGGTGAAGACCGTTGGACGATATAAAATATCGTACTTGTGGCAGGTAGATTTATTTAAAAATCTCATTGACAAGATTTCGCGGGTAAACGTTCTCTTTACTCGACCGTCCAATGCTGACTGCGAACGTAAAGAGTGAATCATTTTGATAAAAATATCCCCATGATTGAAGCCGTCAATTCCGATTCCTGGAACAAGTTTGATTCATTAAAGAATCGCACCATCGTTGCTTTCTAGTTGTCACGAGCTTGATTCATATTGAATCTTGCAAGTTACCTACCAAGTGCTGTTTGAGGTTAACACCAGAAGGATTTCCACTCACCACTGTAAAATTAGTGACAGAAATCTGCCGATATGAAATTAGTGACAGAAATCTGTGTCACTAAAAGGTGTCACCAAAAACTGTATAACAATCTGTCCTAATAATTCTGCGACAGAAATTCTTGTCGCAAAACTGTCGCTAATTAACTTTTAAAACCCACTATATTCTGTCTAAATCTTCCCACTGATGAATCATATTGTTCCCACTGATTATTATTAAGTTTCCACTGTTTTCCTACAGTTCCCACTGTTTTCCTACAATTCCCACTGCTATTGTTTTTATTCTCCCTTATCGTTATCCCAAACACACCCTGCTGGAACTGCAGTCCCAAACGCCCATGATGGAACTACAGTCCCAAACGCACTTTGCTGCGTTTCTGTTTGCGGTTGGTCACAATCAAAACACCACAATCCACCGAGAGCTTGTGTGCTCTCGGTTTTTATGACCATCACCAAAAACCCATGTTTGATTTAGATCAAAACCCATTTACCTTTTTCATAAATCTGAGTTCTTTAAATAGATCATATAAATTCGTGATTTAACAAAGATTTTAAGGGAGGAGATATTCCTTATACGCGTGATTGGTTAAGGAAAAGAATGCACAACCCGAACATCATGAGAATTAAACTTTTCCCCTTGTTTTTGGTTCCCAACTGGCGGCATCCTAACCTAAAAACCCTCGCAGCTTCTTTTTTTTGTTTGCTGTTTGATCAAGAGTGGGGTAACCCTCCCGTAGGTTTATTTTTGCACAAATGGGTTGGGCTTCCAAGGCCTATATTTCTTTCTTGTTTCTACTTAAAACTGCCACTCTTTTATAACATATAGTTTCCATTTTTTTTGACACTATAAATTATCATGTATACACGTATTTAATTCTCGTGTTTTAATTTCTAAAACGTAATGATTCTTTTCTGTAATATAATACTTACGTAATGCTTACGTAATATTTTCTGGCACTTATAATTATTTTCTGAATAATTAGTTATAGTAATAACCATGTAAAACTGAGACTGCGTATTTTTAATACTAACATTTAATTAAATTTAGAGCTGAGACTACGCGTATTTAATATTCTGAAATTCTTAAATACGGGTTTTACAATTCTTCCCCTCTAAAAAAATTCATCCCCGAATTAAGGATAAGACTATAATGGGTTTTACAATTCTTCCCCTCTAAAAAGAATAATTCGTCCCCGAATTAACGGTAATTAAACTGGTGAAGCTTATTAAAAAAACTGAAAGGACATATAAGCTAAAAGGACATGAAAGCTGAAGAGGCATAAGAGCTGAAAGATCATTCGTTCTTGATTTAGAACATAATTCTGCTGAAAGGGTATAAACATGGCATGACTGAATTGAATATGCAACGTGACATGGCTGAAAAATTTAACTGGATTTATTGCAGGGAAAAGGAGATGAGAGGTCCGGATGGAATCCTCGTTCTGAGTGGCTTCCCGCTCGAAATGATTCCTTAGAAGGTCTAAGCATCATACTAATCTTGGTCCTAATGACCCTGTCCTGATGATGCTGAATAGTTTTTGGTTCCATACTTAAGATGGGTTTTCTGAATCTGATAGAATGAACAAGCTATATCATGTAGTATACATGAAACCGTACATATAGTATCCTGAGAAGATAACATTTATATCTCTGAGCAAGCTGTTGAGAATATATAGGGACGAACTACGTGAACAATTGTGAACGTGCTACGTGAGAAATTGTGAACGTGGTTCGCGATCATAAAAGGAGCGCTGAGCAGGAAATATATCATGAATGTGATACGTGAAACATACTGTGCACGTGATACTAGAACATATCATGAACGTATGCTGACTAAGGAAGGAATACCAAACGATACGACCTGAGATGTGAAACGTCTGCCTGGTTATGGAATAGCTGTGCTAAACTTGATTTTGGTTTCTCAAGCTTTCTGTAACTGTATTCGGAAATAAACTGTGAAATGTGTATCGCGAAATGGCACACGAACTTAAATGTGAACAATGTTATGAACGCTAACATGAGCTTAAATCATGAGGTAGCACAAAATATGAACTGAATCAGTATCATACTGCGAATGAGACGTAAACGTGTAAGTGAAAATAAACGTGAACGTAAACATACACGTGATCGTGAACATGAATTCTGTCTGATATGATGGTCGATGGAATACCTTGAAATCGTACGATTTACTGTAGGTCCGCTACTGCGTAATCCTTTCGGATGAAAGAAAACGCGTAGGCTGATTACATGGTCGACAATGACTTATATAGTATCATACTTTTTTTAAGTCTGTGGTAAACTGATAACAATCTCCATGGAGTCTTGTCTCCTTTCGGTCCAGAATTTCTACTGGTAGTAATAACTCGATAGCATTACGGTGTTCTATCTGAAACCTGCTGGCATGGCAGGCATTAGATATGAACATAGCTGCCTCAACGTGTTATACTGTTTCTATCAAAGTCATGCCTGGAATTTTGGTACATTCTGGTGGAACCTGAATGAATACTCACCAAAAAGGTATGAGCCTCGGTAACTAGACCTTTACTAGCGTAGGGTCTTGTGGAATACATAATTCGGTGTAGGTTCCCTTCTTTATGTGTAATCTTAGTCATGGAAGGCTGATCCTAAGAACTGTCAGGAATTTCTGCGGTAGTAGTTTTCTGAGTTCTAGAAATTTTGTATGTTTGTCACCGACGTCGGTCTTGACCAATCTGATGATGGCCTTCACTTTCGCAGTATTTCTGAAATTTCTTTCTGCTGAGGGTGGCTCAGAAATGCCACTTTGTTCAATTGGAATTCATCTCTGGAAAGCTGTATATAAAATTTTCTCCTATCGAAGATTATGTACAACTGCGAGAAGACGATTCTCGTGTCCTTCTCTAGTATTTGGTAGATCAGAATGTGATCAATGAATATACTGACGATTTTGTCTGAGAATTATGGGAAATAGTTTATTCATAAATTTCATAATATAGCTGGAGAATTAGGGAGCTCAGAAGTATAAAATTAAAATTTTAGAGAGATTGTAATATGTTCAATAGAAATCTAGAAAACATCATGTTCTTCTCTCACCACTGATGGTAGCATGATCGGATAAACCTGCTATTTATGGGATGAACATTGATTAAGAATGGTGATCTTGTCAAAAATTTTAGTGGTCGATACATGATCTCATGTTACCGGCCTTCTTTCTAATAGACAGAAACGGTACACTTCCTGGTGGTGCGCTAGGGCGAATAAAGCCTCGTTCCAGTAACTCTTGCAGCAATTGCTGCAACTCTTTTGACTTAGCTGAAGCCCAGGAATAAGGAGTTTTGAAAACAGGTTCTGTTCTTGGGACAAGCTTGATGTTAAATTATGTCTCGTAGTTAGAAAGGAATTTCTGAAAAACTTTCTGAAATTACATCCGGAAACTCTGGAGTAATCTACTGGTCGTGAATTTCAGAAATAAATTTATAACTGGTAGCTCAAAGGTCTTTGTAGCTTTAGAATAATAACTCACTTGCTGTAAAGTACAATAACTTGTACTGATTTTATGGCAGAAAATAACATTGCTATCTTTGGGAGTTCGTAAGACGGATCTTGTCTTCAACTAGAAGGAAAAGCCTTTATAAATATGGTGATACTGTGGAGCCCCCTTCTGGCTGGGAGATAGGTACATATCTGATTTAAGGTAGAGCTGTCATAGGAATACGTGAAGTAAACGTGGCAGATCTCACTGAATGTGTTCGTCTGTAACTTCAAAGAATGAGTACTGTGTGTTTAACCTGAATAATATTCTAGTGGCGGTGACTGAATCTTTAATGGTCTGAAATATGCGTGGCATGACACGACGGGTATACCCCCTTGGAGGGTACCCTGAATTTCCGAGGGCCTGGCTTAGAAAACATAATGGAGTTATGAGTTCTGACTCGTACTTTGAAAAGATATTCGTATGACATGTACCATGACTGATGTCCTGACATGTGTCTTCCGAATGATACTTGAGACCTGTGTCTTGACTGTTGTCTGGACATGTATTTTAATGGGTGAGTATGAATAAGGTTAAGAATCTCGGGTAACTGCTAGGGTTGGCAGACCGATTAGACTGCTGACCGCTGTATTTTTGGTCACGTCCGCTCCGAAGTTCCGCTGGCTACTAACTGTTAAATATAAGCACGGTGGTTGTCATTACCGCTTTGCCTGTCAGTTTCTCGACGGTCATCATTATGACCGTGATTCCTGTAACTATTCTACTGAGTGGCCGGCTGGGTACCGGTTCCCACTCTTCTGAATGAAGGTTAGCTGAGTGAAGTGTGACATCTAGCTGAGAAAGTATAAGCCTAGAATAGGATAGTAGTGTCTGATGGTTGAAGTTTATTCTTGTCTGAAATTTTCAGATTTAGATTTTCGTCCTTGTTCTGAAGAGTCTTCATAGTATAAACAACATCAGCATTTTAAGAAATCTCCAAAGTATCAGCAGCATCAGCATTTGTGAGGTCTTCAAAGTGTTAGCAGCGTCAGTATCTGGTAAAGTCTTCAACTCACGAGCATCATCAGCATCTGGTAGAATATCGACAAGCGGAAACGTCTGAGATGATTGAGGATCGATCAGCAATATCCATGGAGCAGGGTACTTAGAGTGCACCTGGACTACCGTACATAAAGTACAAAATTAATACTGCACATGGAGTATATCTGAGACACTGTACGCGGAGTACACATGAAATAACGTACATGAAGTATAACTGAGACACTGTACATAGGGTACAGATGGAATACTGTACATTGCACTGGTGGAAATTTTATGGGATGATCGATACTGGTGTCGCTTGTCTGACATGATCAAAGAAATGAATTTCTTTAAATGGTAGTAACTGAACTGAATGAGTAACATGATAGCCTGGTATTTCCTGTGTGGACTTAAAGCTGGTTGTATAGAGTTTCAAGAATATGATTAAACGGAATTTCAACAATGGTCAGCATGAAAACATGACTGATGAAGATCAAACATGATTATTATGAAAACGGGATTTTTATTGTAACCCCTTCTGTATCTTAGCATGAAGACATCATCGCCATGATGAAAGCATAATCCTCAAAAGGAGACATGAACTTAGTCAGCATGAAAACAACATTCACGTGAGAGTATAACTTGAGTGATACAAATAACATAGAAGAATAATCAACTGAGGTTTAACATCAACTGATGTGGATAGTTATGGTTTAATCCACAATATTCATAGTAGGACGCATGTGACTAAGTATGGGCGATTCTGTTTCGATCCATACTTGTCAAAATTTTCTGAGAAATGTCATGTATAGAAATGTAAAATCTGGGACTAAATATGGTTGGCTGTAGTCCAATTCATGTTTGTCAAGATTTTTTTTTGAAATGTCATGATATGACAAAGGTGAACAACTATGGATCGGTTTACAAGACAACATTCGACTGACAAGCATGAAATTTGATCTGAACATTGGTGAACGCATATGGGCTGGTTCACCAAGTAATATTCGACTGAAAACATGAATTTGACATGAGTAAGGATGAACGCCTATGGTCAGTTCATCTATACAAAAATCTGAACGGGCAAGGGTGAACGCCTATGGTCAGTTCACCAAAACAAAAATTCGCTAAAAAGCACATGCGACTAAATATGGTCAGTTCTGTACCAACCTTTTACTTAGTCAAAACTTTAAGAAAACCGACTGATAACTAAAGAAAACTGACTGATAATTGCATGAGAAACATGAAATATAACAACGCCAAAATCTGGGAAGTTCCTGGTGACTACCCACTAGTCACAGGTCAAGTTTTAGAGCCTATAGGTCGAACTTATAACTCTGATACCATAATTGTAACATCCCACTTGGATAAGTGGACTGTTGCGTGTATTTATGGTGTGTCATCAAAGCATAAGGTAAATGTCCTAAAACATTAACTGACTATAACGGAATACCGGAATCAAACATCGGTAATCCAACATAAGCTCAAAACATGAAAAGTAAAATACTGGAAGAAAGGATTGAACAATGTCCAACGGTAATATAAAAATGAAGTGCATAAAGTAAAGAAGTCTGGACGGCTTCCATCCAATGCGCATGCTCTCAAAATCTGAAGAGTGTCCTGGTGTACCTGCCGTTAGAACATGAAAGAACTACAGCTGAGCATAACGCTCAGTGAACGGATATAAAGCATGATAAGAAACACTGAAATGAAGCAGATGATAAAATACTGAAGCTGTAAGACTGATAGGTAAAGTTGCAGCGGAAATCTGTGTATAATCTGAAAATTCTGATTTATAAATAATAAAGCTGAACTATTATCTGTTAAATCTAAAAACATGCATTTACTGTATTTTAATTGCCAAGAGCTTATATAGGTCATGTACTGTAACAACTGTTGCATGAATAACTGGAGGGGTGACCTCGTCATGCTATAGAGGGGTGACCTCTAATTGCTGTGCTGGGTGGAGGGATCAGCTCCAATGTGAAGGATGTAGAGCACATACCACATTCACCTGATAACTGTAAAATGATAAGCCTAGGATGCATCCATACGCCCCACTAATAATACTGATAAAATGGCCAAGCTGAACTGAGTGGAACGCTGCGGGATATCACTCTCCCACAGGTGAGTCATGACACCGATGCCTCAAGTGTCATGGTTACGGTACCTCTGTAACTAGTACTACTGACTGGTCATGCTTGTATATAAGGCTCAGGTAATATCTTAGTCATTAAAATAATTTCAGATAATTTATAACATGTACTGGGGAAAACATTTGGCTGCAGACGGGAAATCCTAATCATGCATAGAAAAGAAGTCCTTACTAAAAGGACGGAAAATCCGTACCTCTTGTCCAGTAACTGACTGAAGGAAGACTGAACGAACACTACTCGGGCTTCACAAAAGCTACAATAAGAATAGACGCGAATAAGTTATCTGATCTTTATTTAATTTACTGATCTTATTCGGCTTCTCATTTATTTATTTATTTCTGAACTTCTTTATGTATGGTAACTGATAAATCTGATCTTTCTTATAATTCTTTTTAATGTATTATCGATCTACTATTAATTACGTTACAAACGTATTCTGACGTGATATTAATACTATAATAGGTACCCTGCTAAAAATAGAAAGTTTCCTAAATTAGAAAGTTTTCAAAATCGTTTATAATTCTATAATAAAATTATACCCTTTTAAATATTATAAAACTATTTTAGTTTAATTCATTTAATATACAATTAAAATATTTATAAAAGTAAGTAATAAAAGGTATAATTTAAAATTTTCATTTTTAATGTTTAAATTATATTCCGAGCCTACTGAGATACCCCTTCTCGGTCGCACTAAAACAATTAACAAAATATATAAAATCTGCCTATATGAAATTAGTGACAGAAATCTGTGTCACTAAAAGGTGTCACCAAAAACTGCATTTAAAAACTGTATAAAAATCTGTCCTAATAATTATGCGACAGAAATTCTTGTCGCAAAACTGTCGCTAATTAATTTTTAAAACCCACTATATTCTGTCTAAATCTTCCCACTGATGAATCATATTGTTCCCACTGGTTATTATTAAGTTCCCACTGTTTTCCTACAGTTCCCACTGTTTTCCTACAATTCCCACTTCTATTGTTTTTATTCTCCCCGATCGTTATCCCAAACACACTGATACATAGGTTTTGACACCCCTATAAAAATTAAAGTTCTTTGTCGTGTGTCTAATCGAATTGATCTAGGTTCTCTATGTGACTCTATTGTTCTTTGGTGAAACAAAAGTGTGTCGTTGTAGTTTTTAAAATAAAAAGAGTGAAACAATTGAAGTAAAGGTGCTCTTAAAATAAATCTAAGTCTAATTAAAGTAAGTGCAAGTATTAAAAAGCGTGACTAGAACTAAAAGGCGCTAAAGTAAATGACGTAAACTTAAATCTATCTAAGGCAATCTTAAAACGCGACTAAAACTTAAACTAAGGCAAGGCTAAAATAAGGCTAAGACAAATAATCTTAAAGTGCAATTAAATAAAAAAGAGGGAAAAATAAAACTTGAAAATAAAGGACAGAAATTTAAAAGCAGATAATAACAAAAACCTGTAAGAATCCTTGATTCGGAAGTTCAAAACTTTCGAATGAACTGGCTTGACTCGGAACTTTTTGAGTTCCGAATGAAGCAGTCTTGAGTCGGAAGTTCCCAAACCCCAAAAGCCTTGATTCGGAACTTTTAAAGTTCCGGATGAAGCTACCTTGAGTCGGAAGTTTGGTTCGGAAGTATTGATCCGGAACTCTTCCGGATGAAGCTTGACTCGGAAGTTATTTGCTGATCCGGAACTTTTTCCTCCTCTTGACCCGGAACTTCGTTCGGAAGATATTGATCCGGAACTTTTGTTGATCCGGAAGTTTTCGTCCGGAACTTCGTTCGGAAGTCTTTACTCGGAACTTTTGAGTTCCGAATGAACACTCTTGATCCGGAACTTTGAATGTTCCGGATGAAACCCACTGGTTCGAAACTTTGAAAGTTCCGAATGAACAGCCTTTCTTGTCTTGGCTCGGAAGTTTTCCTGGGAATCTCAGAAACAGAAACAAACTCCCCCGAAGAACTAGGGATCAAAATAACAAGTAATATATCACAGATTAAACAAAATCAAACAAACGATTTAATTAAGCTAATAACGAAACATCAATAAATCATAAACAAACAGTTTAAATCAACAAACAAACAAATTTAACCACAATAATCAAAAACCACTTGATCAAAATAAGAACATGAACATGAACACAACATAAACATAAAAATCAAAGATTGAGAAAGGTAGATTAGAGATTAACAAGATAAAATAAAGATTGACAAGAATTAAATGGAAACTTACTTGAAATTAAAGGAATTTAAGGTGCAAGACAAGGTATTTAAATTGGACAAGTATTTAAATGTGCATAAAATTAAAGGTGCAAGGTAAAGAAAATGAAAGACTAATTGTCACACTTAGCCAACAACAAAAATAGTTATCATCATAATCTATATATAGGGGAGGATTAGGAAATTTCCTCCCCTCCTTCATTTCTTCTTAATTGCGAGATTAAGTCCCTCCTTCTTTTAATCTTCATTAATTGCATCATTAGTCCTTTATTCTTCTAATCTTCTTTAAACTTGGACTTTAAGGACTTTTGGCTTGGGATTTCTTTGAACTCGTCTTTAATTTCTTCAATAAATTAGACTTGAGTTTCTCGGCTTTAAGTAAACTTCCGTCTTTTGACTTTTTCTTCGATAAATCTTCAGAATTGGTCTTGGACTTCCGTTCTTTATGCACTCTTGACTTCTTGACTTCGTCTTTCATCTTTTTCTTCAATAAAAGCCCGTAAATGCCCGTGAATATCCGTGTTTTCTCCACTTTTCACAATTTCGTCCTAAATCACAACAAAAACACAAACCACGCATAATTCCGACATAAAAGACATAAAATACACGTTTTGGTCCGGTTATTATTGTAATTAAGTGGTAGAAAAGATGTGTGTTTACACACATATCAAATCCCCTACACTTGACCATTGCAATGTCCTCATGCAATGCATTAGTTACAAAGCAAGATTACACTTTTCATCATAATTAATCCACGTTGGCCTTTATTAAAAAAATAGAAAATTAAAAACATACAAAATAAAGAAATCAAAAGCATACCTTGGGTTTTGGAAATGTCATGAATAATCATCATCCTCAAGTTTTCACTTTCTCCAAACCAAGCTTAAAAACGAGATCATTGTTATTATAAGTTAGCCAACTATCACGAACTCATGTGGGCCAATTACTCACTTAGACTCCCTTATTCCTAGGTGTATCTCTTATATTTTATTATTGTCTTGAATGATCACGAGGATGCATTTTTGACTTATTTCGATAGTTATTAAGTCTGAAAATAAAGTGAACGATTTAATCAATAGTTAGCTAAAGGACAAAATCTTTTAAAACTGCTTATCGGGACCTCATAAAGTTCATATCTTGGCATAACTCGCTTCGCGATTTGAGACCTTTCTCGGACCGATATTTGGCAGCGACTTCATACTTCAAACCTTGAGAGACGTTCATGAAATTATGGTCTTCTCTTCATAATGGAATTTCTTCACTTGAAGTTTTGAGAGATTCATACTTGGACCACGACTTCTTCATTTTTCTCCAATCTTTATTTTGGACTTTGATATACAACGATCCGCCTCCTTTTATGACTTGGATCTATTTATCCTCATACCTTGTCAGGGTCTTTTCGGATACACTTCTCCATGACTTTTGGGGAGTATTTGCTTTTCGTCGTGTGTCTCGATCCTTCATATTGATTTTCGATAAATGATTCTTCACATCACTTTGGATCTTTAGCTACAAAATATAGCCCTCATGCCTTGTTAGGGCCTTTTCGGACTCGCCAATCTTCGCATCCCGCTTCAATAAGTTATGCCTTGGCTATGAACTCTAATCCATACCGAGCAACTTTTAAACGATCTTGGGCTAGAAGCTAAGTAACTTTTCAAATCATACAACCTTATTTATTAGCAGTTAAATTTCTTAGCAAGCGATGGGAGAATAGGCTTATAATTAACTCACATAAATTCACGAAAGAATACCGAACTTATAATTGGCTCTATCATCTCTCGTTCTCCACAGTTTAAAATCTCAAGGAATGAGACTCGTGGATACTTAGCCTATTAAATCAAAGTTTTGGGTTTTCGAGTCGCCTATAGGATCTTGCAAATTCTTAGACTCTTTCATGTTTAGAAATCGCATTTTAAAGTTCCCTTGATAAACGACTCTCTAGGATCAATTATAGGAACTTGCGAAAAGTTCTTGTTCTTAACCCGTGAGAGTTAAGACTTTCGCGTTTTATAGCTCCCTATATAAAAGCCTAGCAAAACTCGACTTAAACACGTTAAGGGTACTAGCTAGAGCAAACTTAGATAAGTAAACTCGGGTTGAGTAAAAATATCCACAACGTTTGAAAATTAAAACCACTTTATTAAACATTTATTCTAACAAGGAAAGAAAATAACTATGCAAAAGGGAAAAACTAATAGGCCAAAATAGATCAAAATTTTTGAAAAATGTCGAAAAATTGATTTTCCGGTTAAAATGAGGAAAAATACAAGGAAAAGACCACTTAACTTCGATAGAAGTCCCCCCTACACTTAAGATAAACATTGTCCTCAATGTTTAAGCATGTGGGAATAAACTCCCCTACACTTAGGACATTGTGCACTTTGTTTAAATCTCGCTAAGGAAAGGACAACTAAAGAGATTCCTATTTTAATATTGAGAAAATATAAAATAGGGAATCGAAAAGAGTTTAGGATAGAACCGGGAAGAAGTAGAACACGGAATCACGGGTCGTCAAGAATCATCAAGAGTGGACCAATGAAGCTCGAATCCCTGATTAAGAAGTGAGGAGAGGAAATAGCAAACCAAAGGGTCCCCCTTCACTTAGGATAAAGAAAGCTAAAAGATAGATGCATGGGTTGCCTCCCAAGAAGCGCTTGGTTTTTGTTAACCGAGTCGTGAGCCTGACTCGACCTTGATCATCAACGGAAGAAGCATGAAACATATCCACCAGGATCAAAGACATAGTTTCCGTCCATCAAATAGCACAAGCTTAAGGAGAACAAGGCAAGCCAAAGAAGAAGTGGCAAGGTTCCCTTAAGCAAAGATGGAGCACGGTGGAAGCAAGTATGGTGAGGTGCAAGCATGTCTTCAAAATTTCCAAAGATTTTTCCTTTTATTTCATCAGGTGGATACTGAGATGGCTTAAAGACTTCAATACCGGGGTCGAACACCTTTTCCTTTTAGGGAAAATAGCACTCAGGCTCAGCCGAGTGTGAAGAAGATCCGCAAAGAAGCACAACCTCGTCCTCAGAAGGGGGACAAAGAGGTGTCAAATCATATGTGCAACGGATATTGGTGTCGACCGGTTTCTTCTCCTTAGAAAGAATGTGCTTCAAATCTAAAGTGATAATATTCAAAGTCATAAGGAGGAGCATCACTCTCATGAGGGAAGTAAGTGTTGAGAAATTCAGAGAAGTCTTCCTCAAATGAGTAATCGTCCAAAGTAGGATCGAGTGATGGCGGAGGATCTTCATCATGTGAAGAATCGCTCGAAAGAGTATCGGCCTCATCAAAATCATCGAAAGTGGGCATCTCGGGATACTCAGAAGTACAATCATCAAAATCATCCGAATATGAGCTAGAATCATCGTCATCATAAGCATCAAAGACCGGTGGAGAATCATAAATGGGAGAAGCTTCCAAAGTGGAGCGAGAATCATCCATATCATCTTGAAAGAGTGGATTATCATTGCAAGACTCGAATAGAGGATTGTTGTAGACGACAAAATCATCGAGCACATTAATCATATTCACTGATTCTCGTCCATAGTATTTGCCTGTAAGCTTCCTCATTTTGAAAATTTGTGAGTCATTCCCGACTCTTAAGATTAACTCACCTTCGGCAACATCCACTAAAGCACGTCCGGTTCTTAAGAATGGCCGACCAAGTATTAAAGGAATACGAGGGTCCATTTCATAATCAACTACGACGAAATCGACCGGGAAAGTAAATGCGCCAACTTTAATGAACACATCTTCGGCTATACCAACGGGGTAAGCGAGAGTGCGATTTGAAAGTTCAAGAGTCATCTTTGTTGGAGTGAGGTCGGGTAATGATAGTGTTTTCCAAACACTCAAAGGCATAAGATTAATACTAGCCCCGAGATCAGCAAGGGCAGTAAATTCTTCAGTTTTGTTGAACACGCAAGGCAACACAAAACGACCGGGATCTCCAAGCTTTTCCGGAAGTTCTTTAAGAATAACTGCAGAGCAGTTTTCATTTAAGCGTGTGTTGGCGAGTTCAATCAGCTTCTCCTTCTTGTTAAGCAATTCCTTAAATGCTTTAACAAATTTGGGCATGTGGACAAGTGCTTCAAGAAAACTAATGCTGAAGCCCATTTGAGAAATCATCTTGATATAGTTTGACACTTGAGAGTCCTCCTTTGTTAGATCGTTGGTCTTGCCTAAGCGAGAAGGGTATGGGATTTTAGGTTTATAGGTGGAAGGTGAAGGTGTAGTCGGTAAAGGTTGAGATGTTGAAGGGTCCTTCCGAGAGACATCGTCATTACGAGGCGGAGACGGTAATGGTGTACTAATACTAGGTGTAGGAGGAGTAGGGATACATGGTGGTGGAGGAGGTGTAGATGATGGGGGCGGGATTGGTGGTCCTACGATGGTGACTCCACTACGAGTAGTAATAGCACTCACATTGGCTCGCGGATTAGTGACGGTGTTTGAAGGTAGAGAACTCGAAGAAGAAGGTTGAGCTGCGGGCAAGAAACTAGCCAGTAGATTCTTTAATTCATTCGTTTGAGTACTGAAGGAGGATTGAATATTATCGCGAACTTCGGATCTTATCTCATTTCCTTGCTTCGTGATATCTCCTCTAAGATTGATAATTTGGCTTTGCAGATTCTTGATTTGCTCACCTTGGGTTCTCATTGTGGCTTCAACATCGGTGTTTATGGGTGGGGTTTGTTGAGCGGGTGGGTGATAAGGATTAGAAGCTCTTGGTGGGATTTGGTTGCTTCTATTGTAGTTGTTGGCGGGGTTTTGGTTTTGAGGAGAAAAACCAGGTGAAAGGTAATTGTTGGATCGGTAACTCAGCAGATTTCTATCCCCTTGTTGTCTAGCTTGGTAATTTTCCGGTGAATAATTACCATAAGCTGCATACACATTTTCCGGATTTCCTTGTGTAGAAGGACAATCGGTGTATGAGTGAGGACCGCCGCATGTTTCACAAGGATTAGCAACCGCTTTAACTTGTTGTTGTTGTTGGTTTGAAGCTAGAAGCGTAATACTTTTGCTCATTTCGGTCATCATGCGGGTGAGTTTGGTCATCTCAGGGTTTGCTGAAGTAGAAGAAACATTGACTCTCGGGTTGTTCCTTGAAGAAGTAGAGGAATCCCAGTTTTTGTGGTGAGGAGTCATGTTCTCAATAAGCTCTCTACACTCCTCGGGTCTCCTTTTCATGAATGTGCCACCGGCGGCTGCATTAATCGTATCACGATCTCGAAAAGTCAATCCGTTGTAGAAAGTATCAATTAAGGTCACAGGGAGCATGTTGTGGTTTGGACATCTATCGATCAAGACATTATATCGCTCCCAAGCATCAAAAAGAGATTCATCAGGGTCTTGCATGAAACCGCTGATTTGATTGCGAAGGCTCGTGACCATGGATGGTGGAAAGTAGCGCGACAAAAAGCGTTGAGTCATGTCATCCCAAGTGTGAATAGAATTCTTCGGGAGACGATCAAACCATTTCTCGGCATGATGTAATAAATTATGTGGAAAGAGTTGTAGGCGAAGTTCATCCATTGTGGCACCAGCCAACTTCATGCTTTGTGTGATTGTAATGAACTTGTCGAGGTGTTTGTTGGCATCATCATCAGGCAATCCACGGAATGGGTTTGTTTGCACTTGCTGAATCATGTGGTGCTTCAACGAAAACTCAGGAGCGTTGATTTGCATCGGCGCAATCGGTCCTCCTCATCCAAACATGGTTGGTTGACAAAGTTCCTCCATGGTCCGAAGATCGGGCTGTGGAAGAACATTGTTGTTATTATTAGGGTGCGGTGGATTATTGTAATTAACACCTGACATAGCTAAATCTTCTTGAGGCTCGTGCTCTTGATAATTAGAAGATCTAGTACGCATACACCTGAAAATGCAAAAGAAAAAGAAACCAAACACAAAGACAATATATATACAAAATAAAGATAAAATCTTTTTGGATTTTTGAAATTTTTAATTTTTATGATTTTTTTGAAATTTTTAATTTTTATGATTTTTTGAATTTTTTATGCAAGAAAAGTAACGCTCACAAGTGAACGGATCCCAAAAAGCAACGCGTCTTTCACAGAAAACCGTTAATCTTTACGAAAAGAGCCGGCAGCGGCGCCATTTGATACATAGGTTTTGACACCCCTATAAAAATTAAAGTTCTTTGTCGTGTGTCTAATCGAATTGATCTAGGTTCTCTATGTGACTCTATTATTCTTTGGTGAAACAAAAGTGTGTCGTTGTAGTTTTTAAAATAAAAAGTGCGAAACAATTGAAGTAAAGGTGCTCTTAAAATAAATCTAAGTCTAATTAAAGTAAGTGCAAGTATTAAAAAGCGTGACTCGAACTAAAAGGCGCTAAAGTAAATGACGTAAACTTAAATCTATCTAAGGCAATCTTAAAACGCGACTAAAACTTAAACTAAGGCAAGGCTAAAATAAGGCTAAGAAAAATAATCTTAAAGTGCAATTAAATAAAAAAGAGGGAAAAATAAAACTTGAAAATAAAGGACAGAAATTTAATAGCAGATAATAACAAAAACCTGTAAGAATCCTTGATTCGGAAGTTCAAAACTTCCGAATGAACTGGCTTGACTCGGAACTTTTTGAGTTCCGAATGAAGCAGTCTTGAGTCGGAAGTTCCCAAACCCCAAAAGCCTTGATTCGGAACTTTTAAAGTTCCGGATGAAGCTACCTTGAGTCGGAAGTTTGGTTCGGAAGTATTGATCCGGAACTCTTCCGGATGAAGCTTGACTCGGAAGTTATTTGCTGATCCGGAACTTTTTCCTCCTCTTGACCCGGAACTTCGTTCGGAAGATATTGATCCGGAACTTTTGTTGATCCGGAAGTTTTCGTCCGGAACTTCGTTCGGAAGTCTTTACTCGGAACTTTTGAGTTCCGAATGAACACTCTTGATCCGGAACTTTGAATGTTCCGGATGAAACCCACTGGTTCGGAACTTTGAAAGTTTCGAATGAACAACCTTTCTTGTCTTGGCTCGGAAGTTTTCCTGGGAATCTCAGAAACAGAAACAAACTCCCCCGAAGAACAAGGGATCAAAATAACAAGTAATATATCACAGATTAAACAAAATCAAACAAACGATTTAATTAAGCTAATAACAAAACATCAATAAATCATAAACAAACAGTTTAAATCAACAAACAAACAAATTTAACCACAATAATCAAAAACCACTTGATCAAAATAAGAACATGAACATGAACACAACATAAACATAAAAATCAAAGATTGAGAAAGGTAGATGAGAGATTAAAAAGATAAAATAAAGATTGACAAGAATTAAATGGAAACTTACTTGAAATTAAAGGAATTTAAGGTGCAAGACAAGGTATTTAAATTGGACAAGTATTTAAATGTGCATAAAATTAAAGTTGCAAGGTAAAGAAAATGGAAGACTAATTGTCACACTTAGCCAACAACAAAAATAGTTATCATCCTAATCTATATATAGGGGAGGATTAGGAAGCTTCCTCCCCTCCTTCATTTCTTCTTAATTGCGAGATTAAGTCCCTCCTTCTTTTAATCTTCATTAATTGTATCATTAGTCCTTTATTCTTCTAATCTTCTTTAAACTTGGACTTTAAGGACTTTTGGCTTGGGATTTCTTTGAACTCGTCTTTAATTTCTTCAATAAATTAGACTTGAGTTTCTCGGCTTTAAATAAACTTCCGTCTTTTGACTTTTTCTTCGATAGATCTTCAGAATTGGTCTTGGACTTCCGTTCTTTATGCACTCTTGACTTCTTGACTTCGTCTTTCATCTTTTTCTTCAATAAATGCCCGTGAATATCCGTGTTTTCTCCACTTTTCACAATTTCGTCCTAAATCACAACAAAAACACAAACCACGCATAATTTCGACATAAAAGACATAAAATACACGTTTTGGTCCGGTTATTATTGTAATTAAGTGGTAGAAAAGATGTGTGTTTACACACATATCACACACCTTGCTGGAACTGCAGTCCCAAACGCCCATGATGGAACTGCAGTCCCAAACGCACCTTGCTGCATTTCTGTTTGCGGTTGGTCACAATCAAAACACCACAATCCACCGAGAGCTTGTGTGCTCTCGGTTTTTATGACAATCACCAAAAACCCACGTTTGATTTAGATCAAAACCCATTTACCTTTTTCTAAAATCTGAGTTCTTTAAATAGATCATATAAATTCGTGATTTAACAAAGATTTTGAGGGAGGATAAATTACTTACACGCGTGATTGGTTAAGGCAAAGAATGCACAACCCGAACATCATGAGAATTAAACTTTTCCCCTTGTTTTTGGTTCCCAACTAGCGACACCCTAACCTAAAAACCCTCGCAGCTTCTTTTTTTTGTTTGTTGTTTGATCAAGAGTGGGGTAATCCTCACGTAGGTTTCTTTTTGCACAAATGGGTTGGGCTTCCAAGGCCCATATTTCATTCTTGCTTCTACTTAAAACTGCCACTCTTTTATAACATATAGTTTCCATTTTTTTACACTATAAATTATCATGTATACACGTATTTAATTCTCGTGTTTTAATTTCTAAAACGTAATGATTCTTTTCTGTAATATAGTATTACGTAATTGATATGAGCAAAAACTCATATCAATTTATCAACAAATCACCCTAAAACACAATAAAAATACCCAAACTTTGTGCTATAAAGCGGAATTATGTGGTATGTTTTGTGTTTGTGCTCAAATAGGTAAGAAGGATACATTTTCAAGCAAACAAAGGAAAATCAAGCTTAATTTGATGAAAAAGACAAAGAAGGATCAAAAGTGACAAGACTTTGAAGACAAAGGACCTATCTTGACAATTTGCCAAAGATGAAGGACCAAAGGTGCAAATTTTGGAAAAGTCAAGATCATAGTCAAATTTGGTCAACATTCAAGTCAAACAAATCAAAGGGCTTCAAATGTGAAAGATGAAAGTTAAAGGGTCAAATATGTCAAAGGAATGAAGTTTGGGGACTGATTTATACTCTACATAAACTACAAGGGCTGAAATTGTCAATTTTATACCAAGTTTAGTGCTTGATCCAGCGTTTTACATTGCAACCAATGGGAAGCCAAGAAATAAGTCACACGGATCACCACCTAGGCGCCAGCTGGACACTAACACCGCCAAAGCATTAATTACTCAATCTCAACAGTCAATCCCACTCAGACTTTTTCCACCAATAGCATTAAGACATGCAATAATCAATTTATCCAAAATGGATAGTGATCCGCAACTCATGCTCACAACCAATATAAACATGACACGTGTCATCTTCATCAAAACGTATTGCCAGAATTGACTTTGAGCTAGAAGCAATTTCAAGGGATGATATAAACATGAAACTTGCTTGTTTTTGAGAGACGAACTCAATGGTCACAACCAATTAAGCTGAAATCAAACCAAGAGAAAATCCCCAAATCTGTTCTTCATCAGCAAAATTCATTTGGCAGATTTTTGACACGTGGAAGCCTGGGATTGGTTCCAACACGTCACCAACCCCAACTGCTCTACTCCTGAAGTCTATAAATACCATGTTCAGCTTTCATTTCTTGTTGTTGTAGAAAGTGTGAAATCACACACACTTAGTTTTTCCTCTCAACGCATTTCTTAGTTCTTAGCTTAACAACTCAAGAGTTTGACACACTCTTGAGTCTGTTATAGTTAGTTGTAACAGAAAACTACCCTTGTAACTACTTCTTTACTCAATAAAATTCAAATTTCAGTTTTCCCTCCAAAAGTTCTCATACTACTTTACTGTTCATCCTTGCTTCATTGAATCCTTTTGTTGCTGTTGTTAGTTTGTTATGATCATCTCTTGATCATAACTGGCTAAGTTGAAGATTGTAGCTGTTTGATCATCCAGTTCCATTTCTAGCAGATTTTGATGAGTTCAAGTTCTTTAATGGCGAATTTGATTATCGATTGCTGTTGATTGGTAGTTGATAGTGTGTTCTAGTGCTAAGGTGGTGGTTAGCACTAGACTAGAGAGCTCAGCGCTCCTCTACTCCCCAAAGGAGGCCTTTGCTAAAGGTGTTCATTTTCTGATTTCAGTTCTACTAAACAGTTGATGCATGCTTAATTCCTAGATAATCTTGCTTGATTTCAGGATAAAATGTGTTATAGCCTTTAATTGATCTGATTCCAGTGATTTGGTAGCTTAATTGTAGCTTAATCCTGCTTATTAGTTTTAAAACTTGACCTGTTTTCAGCTTTTATCAGTAACTTTAGCTTTTATAATCATTTTGAGTTCTTGTTGCTTAAAGTTCTTGTAACTAGTTCTCATTTACTTCATTTTAGCTTTAAAACTTAGTGTGATATCTGTCTTAACTCAGTTTTATCATTTGCTTAATAATCTTTCATAAAAATTCCAAAAAGATCAGAAAGTGGTGTTTGGCATTAGCTTTGATTTGATGTTCAAGTGTTAGAAATTGGCAAGTTTTGGTTTATTTTTAGTTAACAAGTGATAACAAATGGTTTTAAGTCATTTTCAAGTCAATTAGTTGGTCAAAAAGGCAAAAGGTAATAAAAAAGATTGGGTCAGTTTTCTTCAAGTTCCTTATCAGAAAAGTTGTGATTTTAATCTGCTTAGCATTTCTTTGTTAGTTAATAAAATTACACCAAACCAGTTCTCAAATCTCACTCAATATATGAATTTTCATCTTGTATAAGGAAACTGTACAGTAATCAAAATTCAGCAAGAAATAAGCAAAATTTGAACCATTGAGCAAACTCAAGTTTCTATAACTTGGTGAACTGCTTTTTCATATCTCAATTTCTACTTCATTAACTGGTCAATTTTCTTTCACAAAATCAATCAATAAGTGTTCCTGGTTGAATTTTGAGATTTTGGGCTTATTGAAAAATCTGGTCAACGAAAGTCAACATAAGTTCTCTTTTTGCTTATTTTAAGTTTCTGAGCTTATTACTGAATGATTTTTCATAAGACTTGATTTCCCGTCCTTCTTTTGAGCTTATTAACAAGAATCTTCACTAAAATCTAGTTGTGCAAGTCTAGTTTAGCTTATAGCTTATTTTGTGCTTATTGAATTCAGCTTATCAGCTTTTTAGTAAGTTTCAGCCAATTTCCTTGGATAGGTCTAGCTTAAATCTGATTTTAAGCTGTTTGCAACTTGTTTGGTCAAAATTGGTTGAGAAATAAGCTCAAACGAGCTTATTAAAGTTAGTAACCCGTTTTTGGTAAATAGTTTTCATAAATTGCATAAAGGTCCTTGAAGAACTAATCTGCTTGTAATCATGGCTAAACTTGCTACTTTTTAGGTTTTGCAATAATTCAGTCCTTACACTTTCAAGTTTGTTAAAAATCAGTTAGGTAGTTTTGAATTAGTTGGGAAATTGGTTACTTGTTTGGATAGTTTTCATTTTCAGTCCTTATAGTTTACTGTTTTTACACATTAAGTCCTTATACTTTTTAGCTTTATATTTTTAGCATTTACATTTCATAGAATTTACATTTATAGTCCTTATAGTTTATAGAATTTACATTTTGCATTTTAATTGAATAAAAAATTGGTATTTGCACTGTGTTTTACATATAAGTAGACGATATTTTTCATTTTTACAAGGCATTGTTTGAATTAGCAATAGAATATCCAAAAAACATTACCAACCAAGAACAATTAAAAACCCGATCTTGTTAGGACTTTCAATTTGTTAAGAACTGAGAAAAACGAACTTCAACTATACACATTTCAACTGGCACCGCTGCCGGTTCTTTGACTTTACGAGAGACTATCGATTGACGGTTTTCATTGGCTTTTGGGATCCGTTCACCTAGTGAACGTTATTTTTACATATCATAAATAAAAAACAAATAAAAAATCAAAAATATAAAAATATAAAAAAAACTAAAAAATTAACAAAACAATTCTTTTCCTAAAGAATTGACCAAACAAATTAAAAAATCCAAAAAGCAATCTTTTTCCTAAGAGATTGCACCCAGAAATATATATTATTGGATTCTCTCGGTTTTTATGTACATATAGTATTTTCTCTTAAAAACTCATAAATACAAAAATATTTTCCATATATTATTATAAGTAAATACGTATACGTATAAGAACAACCAATTTACATATCTCCATAAGTATTGCCAAGGCAATACACCGTGTTGAGGGGCGTTCCGGTCCTTGACACGTGTATTGATCAAACAAAATAAAGCAAGAATAGATAAATACTCTCAATAAGCAACAATTCGAAGAATACAAACAATTAAGTGAATAGAAAGGCGATGTGCTATAAAATGCCATCTAAGGGTCAATAGGTACTTAAGTGCTTCGCGCCACCTAACCCCCGTTCACTTGTGAGTATTCTAAGAAGGAAGGCTTCATTGGAGGTCTTGCACCCAATTAGTACATACGTATATTATTATTTTCTTGTGGATATTTCATATTGAAACTCGAAGAGGATAATCCTTTTCTCTTCAAAGTCACACGAGAGCTTTTCTCTCATTCCTCGTATTGAGTTGCATGCTCACTCGCGGGCGTGCACAAATACCGATTGGTGTACAACTTCTTCCTCCGAAAAGGAAGAAAAAGAGAAAGTGTAAGACCACCACCGTCCATCAAGCCGATCACGAGAATCGTGCTTTGACTCATCCACAACAAGAAGCCATGGCTGTTGATAATCGTTCTTTGATGGAACGTTTGCAATCCAATGTTCATGGATATGCCAATGCTATTAGGATTCCCGACATTCCCGCAAATTCATTTAAGCTAAAAACGGCTATGATTACCTTGGTTTTTAACACACCTTTCTATGGTCACAAGAATGATGATCCTCATGATCACCTTAAGAGATTCCTTGCTCTTTGCAATACCCTTAAGTACAATGGAGTTCCACATGATGCTATTAAGTTGATATTAGTGCCATTTTCACTAGAGGGACCCGCTAAGCATTGGTTAGACACCCAACCACCCGATAGTGTCACCACATGGGATGGTTTCACCACTAAGTTTTTGAACAAGTTCTTTCCTCCATCTAAGACCACGGCTTTGAGGAACTTAATTATAGGCTTTCAACAAAAACCTAGTCAATCCTTTAGTGATGCTTGGGAGGAGTTTAGAGAGTTATTGAGGCGATGCCCTAACCATGGATTGGATGAAGTTCACCAAATCAATACTTTCTATAATGGCCTTAAACCTCATCACCAAGATTCACTCAATGCTTCCGCGGGAGGGAATATTCTTCTTAAATCCATTCAAGAGGCCGTGGACATCATTGAGACTAAAGCAATGGTTCAAACAAACACTCAATTTGAAGAAAGGGTTCATGTTATCCAAAACACTTCTCAAACACCTTGTGATAACCAATTACTCAAATATCAACAAGAGATTTTTCAAAAGATGGATAGTGGTCAACAAGAGCTTATTCAAGCCATTAAGAGCCTTTCATTGAACAATTCTTCAAATGATGTGAATGCAATTAATCTTTCTTGTGTAACTTGTGGAGGTCCCCATTCTTATGAACAATGTGATAAGGTGCAAGGTTATCAAGGGGAATGTTATGCTTACCAAGAGGAACATCGTGAACACTTCAAGCCAAATATCAATCCAAATAACCTTTCTTACAAGTCCCAAAATTACCTTACTCCACCGGGATTCCCACCCCAACCACCCACCCAAATTCAACAAAATCCTCCTCAAGTTTTACAAAGGAATCAAGGGCAAAGACCACCTTACCAAGGAAATAACTACAAGGCACCCAATCATTTTCAACCTCAAGGAAATAACTTTTATCCACCAAACCAAGGATTTAATGCACCACCTCCACTTTTTCCACAACAAGGTTTTTATCAAGGGAATGTGCAACCTAACCCCATGGATTTGATCCTTCAAAAGCTTACTTCTTATGAGAAACAAATGAAAGATGCTCAAGAGGAAAATAACAAGAAATTTGCTCTTCTTCAAAACCAAATTATGTATAATCAAAGACCACAAGGGGATTTACCTTCCAACACACAAACAAATCCAAGAGCAAATGTCAATGCTATTACAACAAGAAGTGGAAAGACAACAAAGAATCCTTCACCTCCTAAACCTCCTATTGTTTCACCCACTTTTGTTCCTACTTGTGACAAGCCTTCTACCTTTACTTCACCACCTCAAAATGCTCCCATTCAATCAAACACACCTTCTCAACCTATTCTTACTTCTCCTTTACCTTCCACACATCCCAATGAAGAAGCTAACAAAGACAAATCTTCCACTATAACACCTATTTCACCTACACCAAAACCAACTCTTCCATATCCTTCAAGGTTGAAAAAGGACAAGTTAAAGAACAAGGATGACATCCAATTCTCAAATTTCTTAAGGATGTTCAAGCAACTCAACATCAATATATCCTTTGCGGAAGCTCTTGCTTATATGCCAAAGTTTGCTAAGATGTTCAAGGATTTACTCTCAAACAAAGAAAAATTGGTTGATTTGCCCAACACATCCCTTAATGAAAATTGTTCCGCCGTGCTACTTAAAACCTTACCAACAAAACTTGGAGATCCGGGGCGCTTCTTGATACCTTGTAATTTTCCCGGTGTAGAAAATTGCATGGCTTTGGCGGATTTAGGGGCAAGCATTAACCTCATGCCTTTATTGGTTTGGAAAAAACTCTCTCTTCCCGAGCTCACTCCCACTAGGATGACCCTTGAGTTAGCCAACCAAACCATAGCTTACCCCGTAGGTATAGCGGAGGATGTGTTTGTAGGTGTGGATAAGTTTACATTTCCGACCGACTTTGTAGTGGTTGATTATGACATGGATCCTAGAGTTCCTTTGATTGTTGGTAGACCGTTTTTGAGAACGGGTCGTACTTTGATAGATGTGGCGGAAGGAGAACTAATTATGAGAGTAGAGGATGAGAGAGTGGTGTTTAAGTTAGGGAAAGTTTGTGATAGAAAAGAGGTTAAGGAGTCTAGACCGTGTGAGACTATTAACATAGTTGATGTGTTAGATGAGGTGTGTGATGAACACTTTCATGATGCTTGCAAGAGTACTAGTGATGAGATGCCCCATGTTGAAACCGTGGCCTCAATTGCTCCCTCTTTAACACCTTTTGGAGAGAGTGATTTCCTCTTGGAGGAATTTGAGTCAAACTTTCTTGGTGATGATGATTCTCCCATTAATTGGGAAGAAGATATTCTTACTATCCAAAAGTTGCTCAATGAGGACCCTATTCCTTCTCCTATTCCACAAGAAGTTACCAATGAGGATCCGTCCATAGTAAAACCTTCCATAGAGAGTCCACCTCAAATTGAACTTAAGGACCTTCCATCCCACTTAGAGTGTGCTTTCTTAGAGGGCAAAGACCAATTACCCGTGATCATTGCTAAAGAGTTGAAAGAGGATGAGAAGGAGCAACTTATTGAAGTCCTTAAGAAACACAAGAAAGCCTTAGCATGGAAAATATCCGACATAAGGGGCATTGATCCATATTTTTGTACACACAAAATCCTTATGGAGGATGATTACAAACCCACCATTCAAAGTCAACGAAGAGTTAACCTAAAAATCCGTGAGGTCATTAAGAAGGAGGTGATTAAACTCCTTGATGCGGGTATGATTTACCCCATTTCCGACTCTCCATGGGTTAGCCTGGTACATTGTGTTCCAAAAAAGGGTGGAATCACCGTAGTGCCTAATGAGAACAATGAGCTTATTCCCACGAGACTTGTCACCGGTTGGAGTGTTTGTATTGACTATAGGAAACTCAATGAGGCTACTAGGAAAGACCATTTCCCATTACCTTTTATGGATCAAATGCTTGAACGCTTAGCGAGAAATGAGTACTATTGCTTTCTTGATGGCTTTTCGGGTTATTTCCAAATACCCATTGACCCTAAGGATCAAGAAAAGACCACATTCACTTGTCCCTACGGTACATTTGCTTATAAGAGGATGCCTTTTGGCTTATGTAATGCACCGAGGACGTTTCAAAGGTGCATGATGGCGATTTTCCATGACATGATAGAGCAAACCATGGAGGTTTTTATGGATGATTTTTCCGTCTTTGGAAATTCATTTACCTCATGTCTCACCAATCTAGAGAGAATGCTTAAGCGTTGTGAGGAAACACGTTTAGTGCTTAATTGGGAGAAATGTCACTTTATGGTGAAAGAGGGAATTGTTTTAGGACACAAAATATCCAACAAGGGATTAGAAGTGGATCGAGCTAAAATTGATGTGATTGCTAAGCTTCCCCCACCCACCTCGGTTAAAGGTGTGGGGAGTTTCTTAGGTCATGCGAGATTTTACAGGCGCTTTATACAAGATTTTTCTAAGATGGCTAGACCGATGACTCATCTCTTGGAAAAAGAGGCTCCTTTCATTTTTAACCAAGATTGTTTGGACTCTTTAGAGACTCTTAAGGAGAAATTGACAAAGGCTCCCGTTTTGGTTTCTCCAAATTGGGAATTACCTTTTGAGCTTATGTGTGACGCTAGTGATTATGCGGTGGGGGCCGTCTTAGGACAAAGAGTTAATAAGCATTTTCAACCTATACACTATGCGAGTAAAACCATGACCGGTGCACAACTTCATTACACTACCACGGAAAAAGAGTTGCTTGCTATAGTCTATGCTTTTGAGAAATTTAGACCATACCTTGTGCTATCCAAAACCATAGTGTATACGGATCATTCCGCTCTCAAGTATCTCATGACAAAACAAGATGCTAAGCCTAGGCTTTTGAGATGGGTTTTGTTGCTTCAAGAGTTTAAGATAGAAATTCGTGATAAGAAAGGAGCCGAGAATTTAGCGGCGGATCACTTGAGTAGACTTGAGCATCCTTTTCAAGGAGATTTTCCACATCAAGAAATTAATGAATCCTTTCCATTAGAGGAGCTCATGTCTATCTCTTCCCAAGAGGATGCCACTCCTTGGTTTGCGGATATCGCAAACTATCTTGTGGGCAATGTGCTTATTGAGGGTCTTACTTATCAACAAAAGAAGAAACTTCTTAAGGAAGTTAAGTACTACTTTTGGGATGATCCTTATCTTTTTAGGCAATGTGCGGACCAAATTATTAGACGGTGTGTAGATGGGCCCGAGGCATTTAAGATCTTAGAAGCGTTTCATAAAGGACCTACGGGTGGACATTTTGGGCCTAACTATACCGCCAAGAAAGTCTTTGATTCGGGTTACTATTGGCCTTCCATTTACAAAGATGCCCATGAAATGGTGAAATTTTGTGATGTGTGTCAAAGACAAGGAAAAATTACGCAACGTGATGAGATGCCACAAAATTTTATTCAAGAGTGTGAGATATTTGATGTATGGGGCATTGATTTCATGGGACCTTTTCCATCTTCTAAGGGAAACAAGTATATACTTGTGGCGGTAGATTATGTGTCCAAATGGGTGGAGGCTAAAGCCTTACCTACCAATGATGCTAGAGTTGTTGTGAAGTTCTTAAAGCAATTGTTTGCTAGATTTGGTGTACCTCGGGCCATCATAAGTGATCGTGGTACGCACTTTTGTAATGATCAATTCACGAAAGTTATGAAGAAATATGGAGTTAATAATAGACTTTCTACCGCGTATCACCCTCAAACCAATGGTTAAACCAAGGCCACAAATCGTGGTTTAAAGAGAATTTTAGAGAGAACGGTGGGAGAGCATCGAGCTTCTTGGTCGGATAAGCTTGATGATGCTTTGTAGGCCTTTAGGACGGCTTTTAAGACACCAATTGGTTGTACTCCTTATAGGCTTGTCTATGGTAAAGCGTGCCACCTCCCATTCGAGTTAGAACACAAGGCATCTTGGGCTCTCAAGTGGGCTAATTTTGATTTAACCCAAGCCAGTTCACATAGGAAAGATCAACTTAATGAGATGGATGAATTGAGAGCCAATTCCTATGAAAATTCTTTGCTTTACAAGGAAAAGACTAAGAAATTGCATGATGCTAAGATCAAGAACCGTGAGTTCAAAGTTGGAGAGCCGGTTCTCCTCTTAAGTCAAGGTTGAAACTTTTTGCGGGCAAGCTTAAGTCGAGATGGTCCGGTCCATTCACTATTGCTCAAGTGTTTCCATATGGAACCATTGAGTTGTCACAACCCGATGATCCAAATTTTAAAGTGAATGGTCACCGTGTGAAACATTATTTTGGGGAGGACATTTCCGTTGAAATGGTCCAAGAGATCCCCATTTTCCCATGAATTAATTCATTGAGGGACGAGTCGAGCTAGAGACTCATTAACTCAAGCATTGTATAACTAGGTTTAGAGTGTTGTAGGTTAGCAATAAAGGTATAGACTTGGAGATAAGTGTAAGGGAGACCTTCTTTTGTCTTCATGTTGTTTGTAGGGTTGCTCACTCATTTCATGCTTTGGAGCTTATGGATGAGGCCCTTGTATCCGATTCACTTTGTTACTATTGTGATCTTGCATTGACACCTTGTGCTTAAACATGAATTCACTAATAGTTGTCCTTTCCTTAACTTGGGTTAAGCAAAGTTTATTCATTGTCATAAGTGTAGGGGAAGTTTTTATACTTCCATGCTCTTAAACATTGAGGACAATGTTTAGCTTAAGTGTAGGGGGGACTTCTATCGAAGTGACCTTACCTAGAACTTGTCATTGTCTTTCATGATAACATGGAAAATTAATTTTTCAAACATTTTTCAAATTTTTGATCTACTTTGGCCACCAAAAATATGCATTCATAATTTTTGCATCAGTCATTTATCATTTTGCATATCACATTTGCATTGTATATATTTCTTCTTTTATTTTTCATCAAAAATATATAAAAGAGAAAAATATAATAAAACATGGTTTAACAAGTTTAGATTTCTTTGACATATTAGGCCCGCCATGGATATTTTGACTCAACCCGAGTTTGCTTATTTTAGCATTCTCTAGCTAGTATCCTTAACCATGTAGTCCTTCATTGGTCTATTAGGCTAAGCGTCCACCATTCTCATTATTTGAGATTTTAAATTTGTGGAGAATGGGAAATGATAGAGTTGAAGCAAGTATAAAAGGGCTAGATAAACTTCATGATAATTACTTGTGGCCAAACCCTTCTCTTCTTAACCTCTATTTTCTTCGCATGTATATATGTTAATAAATAATCAAGAACGGTTTTAATTGGTTTGTAATCTCTTATGCATTTTTGTCTAATCATTCATGGTTGGTATAAGTACGTCTTAAGATTCTAAGTTAGAACGTCTTATGTGTACTAAACTTATGTCATGCTCAATATTTAGCGGGTGTTTTTCCTTTTATTCTTTTAAACTTTCTTTGTGAGGAATAAAGAAAAATAAGAGCGGCTTATGAAAAAAAAAGAGTGGCTAGAAAAACAGAGAAAAAAAAAGAAAAAGAAAAGAAAAAAAATAATAATTATACAAGACTCCCAAGAGGGGCAGTGTGGTGTTAATTATAGTGACTATTGAATTCCAATATTACCTTGACGGGTTGCGGGGATTCAATAGATTGCTCAAATCCAATATTACCTTGACGGGTTGCGGGGTTGAAGATCTAAAGTCTAAAAAAGATGGCGGATGTAAATTATTGCGTGAGTTTTATTTTTCTTTCCTTAGCGAGTGTGTAGCTACTTATGAAAGCATGACATGAGGATTTTACACATAAGGCGAATGACTTATTACTCTTGAAACGGACTTATATTAATTGTGAGCGGTTTTTCAAGTAATGGATGAGAGGATTACTTAGGATTAAAACCGTGCTTCCTTATTTTTGGATTTTACATTTCTTATACTTCACACTTGAAATAATGACAAATTTGCCCACAAGCAATTTGCTCAAATAATAACCGGTTCCACATTTAATTGTCATGAATAAGTTGATGCACTTTTTACTTGTGAATACAATGATCCCATTTTTAAGCTTGGTATGGGGAAAGTGAAACTTGAGGGTGATAAATGTCCATGGTACCCAAGCCCTAATCAAAGTCATTGAATTCTTTATGAGTTATTTCCATCAAAACCATTTCAAGAAAAACCAAAATGATATAGATAGAATTGTATTTTGTTAATTGCATTGTTAAAAATCAAAATCATGCATCATTTAGTTTAGAGTAGTGTAGATGCATTCCATATTGGCCAAGGTGGATTAATTATGAGGAGAATGTAAATTTGTGCTTAAATATATAGCATTGCATGAGGACATGACAATGTTCAAGTGTAGGGGATTTGATATGAGCAAAAACTCATATCAATTTAACAACAAATTACCCTAAAACACAATAAAAATACCCAAACTTTGTGCTATAAAGCGGAATTATGTGGTATGTTTTGTGTTTGTGCTCAAATAGGTAAGAAGGATACATTTTCAAGCAAACAAAGGAAAATCATGCTTAATTTGATGAAAAAGACAAAGAAGGATCAAAAGTGACAAGACTTTGAAGACAAAGGACCTATCTTGACAATTTGCCAAAGATGAAGGACCAAAAGTGAAAATTTTGGAAAAGTCAAGATCATAGTCAAATTTAGTCAACATTCAAGTCAAACAAATCAAAGGGCTTCAAATGTGAAAGATGAAAGTTAAAGGGTCAAATATGTCAAAGGAATGAAGTTTGGGGACTGATTTATACTCTACATAAACTACAAGGGCTGAAATTGTCAAATTTATACCAAGTTTAGTGCTTGATCCAGCTTTTTACATTGCAACCAATGGGAAGCCAAGAAATAAGTCACACGGATCACCACCTAGGCGCCAGCTGGCCACTAACGCCGCCAAAGCATTAATTACTCAATCTCAACAGTCAATCCCACTCAGACTTTTTCCACCAATGGCATTAAGACATGCAATTATCAATTTATCCAAAATGGATAGTGATCCGCAACTCATGCTCACAACCAATATAAACATGACACGTGTCATCTTCATCAAAACGTATTGCCAGAATCGACTTTGAGCTAGAAGCAATTTCAAGGGATGATATAAACATGAAACTTGCTTGTTTTTGAGAGACGAACTCAATGGTCACAACGAATTAAGCTGAAATCAAACCAAGAGAAAATCCCCAAATCTGTTCTTCATCAGCAAAATTCATTTGGTAGATTTTTGACACGTAGAAGCCTGGGATTGGTTCCAACACGTCACCAACCCCAACTGCTCTACTCCTGATCTATAAATACCATGTTCAGCTTTCATTTCTTGTTGTTGTAGAAAGTGTGAAATCACACACACTTAGTTTTTCCTCTCAACTTATTTCTTAGTTCTTAGCTTAACAACTCAAGAGTTTGACACACTCTTGAGTCTGTTATAGTTAGTTGTAACAGAAAACTACCCTTGTAACTACTTCTTTACTCAATAAAATTCAAATTTCAGTTTTCCCTCCAAAAGTTCTCATACTACTTTACTGTTCATCCTTGCTTCATTGAATCCTTTTGTTGTTGTTGTTAGTTTGTTATGATCATCTCTTGATCATAACTGGCTAAGTTGAAGATTGTAGCTGTTTGATCATCCAGTTCCATTTCTAGCAGATTTTGATGCGTTCAAGTTCTTTAATGGCGAATTTGATGATTGATTGCTGTTGATTGGTAGTTGATAGTGTGTTCTAGTGCTAAGGTGGTGGTTAGCACTAGACTAGAGAGCTCAGCGCTCCTCTACTCCCCAAAGGAGGCCTTTGCTAAAGGTGTTCATTTTCTGATTTCAGTTCCACTAAACAGTTGATGCATGCTTAATTCCTAGATAATCTTGCTTGATTTCATGATAAAATGTGTTATAGCCTTTAATTGATCTGATTTCAGTGATTTGGTAGCTTAATTGTAGCTTAATCCTGCTTATTAGTTTTAAAACTTGACCTGTTTTCAGCTTTTATCAGTAACTTTAGCTTTTATAATCATTTTGAGTTCTTGTTGCTTAAAGTTCTTGTAACTAGTTCTCATTTACTTCATTTCACCTTTAAAACTTAGTGTGATATCTGTCTTAACTCAGTTTTATCATTTGCTTAATAATCTTTCATAAAAATTCCAAAAAGATCAGAAAGTGGTGTTTGGCATTAGCTTTGATTTGATGTTCAAGTGTTAGAAATTGGCAAGTTTTGGTTCATTTTCAGTTAACAAGTGATAACAAATGGTTTTAAGTCATTTTCAAGTCAATTAGTTGGTCAAAAAGGCAAAAGGTAATAAAAAAGATTGGGTTAGTTTTCTTCAAGTTCCTTATCAAAAAAGTTGTGATTTTAATCTGCTTAGCATTTCTTTGTTAGTTAATGAAATTACACCAAACCAGTTCTCAAATCTCACTCAATATATGAATTTTCATCTTGTATAAGGAAACTGTACAGTAATCAAAATTCAGCAAGAAATAAGCAAAAGTTTGAACCATTGAGCAAACTCAAGTTTCTGTAACTTGGTGAACTGCTTTTTCATATCTCAATTTCTACTTCATTAACTGGTCAATTTTCTTTCACAAAATCAATCAATAAGTGTTCCTGGTTGAATTTTGAGATTTTGGGCTTATTGAAAAATCTGGTCAACGAAAGTCAACATAAGTTATCTTTTTGCTTATTTTAAGTTTCTGAGCTTGTTACTGGATGATTTTTCATAAGACTTGATTTCTCGTCCTTCTTTTGAGCTTATTAACAAGAATCTTCACTAAAATCTAGTTGTGCAAGTCTAGTTTAGCTTATAGCTTATTTTGTGCTTATTGAATTCAGCTTATCAGCTTTTTAGTAAGTTTCAGCCAATTTCCTTGGATAGGTCTAGCTTAAATCTGATTTTAAGCTGTTTGCAACTTGTTTGGTCAAAATTGGTTGAGAAATAAGCTCAAACGAGCTTATTAAAGTTAGTTACCCGTTTTTGGTAAATAGTTTTCAAAAATTGCATAAAGGTCCTTGAAGAACTAATCTGCTTGTAATCATGGCTAAACTTGCTACTTTTTAGGTTTTGCAATAATTCAGTCCTTACACTTTCAAGTTTGTTAAAAATCAGTTAGGTAGTTTTGAATTAGTTGGGAAATTGGTTACTTGTTTGGATAGTTTTCATTTTCAGTCCTTATAGTTTACTGTTTTTACACATTAAGTCCTTATACTTTTTAGCTTTATATTTTTAGCATTTACATTTCATAGAATTTACATTTCTAGTCCTTATAGTTTATAGAATTTACATTTTGCATTTTAATTGAATAAAAAATTGGTATTTGCACTGTGTTTTACATATAAGTAGACGATATTTTTCATTTTTACAAGGCATTGTTTGAATTAGAAATAGAATATCCAAAAAACATTACCAACCAAGAACAATTAAAAACCCGATCTTGTTAGGACTTTCAATTTGTTAAGAACTGAGAAAAACGAACTTCAACTATACACATTTCAGTGATGCTTACGTAATATTTTCTGGCACTTATAATTATTTTTTGAATAATTAGTTATAGTAATAACCACGTAAAACTGAGACTGCGTATTTTTAATACTAACGTTTAATTAAATTTAGAGCTGAGACTACGCGTATGTAATATTCTAAAATTCTTAAATACGGGTTTTACATGGATCGTCGAGTATGTAGATACCAATTGTAGAGTGCTATGGTTGTAGAGATAGTAACTTCATAAAAACAAGATTTCTCTTGTCTTAACAAATAAATGCACTAATGCGTACATATATCCGTGTTAGACCAAGTTATAAAGTAAACTTGATCCCTTACAAGGTTTTAAAGTAAACCTTGCCCGAGAAAATTAATTCCCGTTGTGAGCTAAAGCTTTCATAAGAAATACTTGACTTTAATGTGAGAACCGGGTTGCAGTCAGCAATAACTACAAGCCATTTGGGCATGTTTTATGAAATATTTACAACTTTTGTACGAACTCTATTTATAGCGTCGTGTCAATATTAATCAACATTTCTAAGGCCGTAAATATTATCGTACCAAAAGACATGCCTTTGAAAAATAAAGTAAAAATATTTTTGGATTTTTGTAAATTTTTCAATTTTTATGGTTTTTATATGGTTTTATATTTTTGTATTTTGCTTTTGTGGATAAAAATATAAACAATATATACATATGATCACCAAGGATACGGAGAATAGTTTACCACCACTATTCTTTCACTTCATCTGCCAATTCCTTTAGAGTCTCGGGCAAGAATGTTCTCAAACCTAGCTTGTCGGCCAAAAATTCCATTCGAGCGCGATCTAAAGCCTTCGTGAAAATATCCGCCGATTGATACCCAGATCGGACAAAGTAAAGCTCGATCACTCCATTTTCTACTTGCTCCTTGATGAAGTGGTAGCGAATGTCAATATGCTTCGACCGGGAGAATTGAACATTGTTGCAACATAAGGAAATTGCACTTATGTTGTCACAATACATCGGAATTTTGTTGAAACCTATACCATAGTCGGTTAATTGCGATCTCATCCAAAGAATTTGAGCACAACAACCGGACATAGCTATGTATTCTACTTCCGTACTTGAAATTGCAGCACTTTTCTGCCTTTTCGATGCCCAACTGATTAGTCGATCTCCTAGTAGTTGCAAAGTTCCACTTGTGCTACACCTTGTATCTTGACAACCCGCGTAATCCGCATCTGTATATGCCATGAGTGCAACCGAAGAGTCCTTCGAATACCAAAGTCATCGATTAAATGTTCCTTTAAGATATCGAGAGATCCGTTTAACGGTAGCTAAGTGTTAGGACCTTTGGAATAGTTATTTGTAATAGGTATACTGGGAGGTATGTAGTTCCTCCTGGTCCTAGTAGTAGTAGGAGCAACACGTGCTCCTGGTCTTTAGAAAGTCAAACTTTATTATTTTGAGTATTCTGTTAGGATATGTATGAGATATGTCAGGAAAGGATATACATATCAGTTTTACATGTTTTGGTTTATTTATGTATTAGGGTTTCCTTGTAGTATAAAAGGAACCTTAGGCAGAAGGGTTAGACAGACCTTTATCAAATATTATTCTAGTTCATATTAATATTATAAATCCTTAGTAAAGGATCAAGTCATTATAGTTATTCTGTTCTTCTTGTTCATAGTATTTGTATTCCGCACTTATACTGTGTGATTCATCTAGAGTCTCTCTGTGAATAGATTTGTGATTACAGAATTCGTTCACCATCCCTAACAGGCTGCAAGATCCACATCTAGTGGACCCAACAAGTGATATCAGAGCCTGGGAGAGTCTCTGTACAAGAAGAATCAATTTTTCTTATTACTAACATCTTTGTTTAATCATGTCTGCCTCGAGTTCTACTCAAACAGAAGAAGATAACACCCTTAAAACACAGCAACCTCAGCAGATCATTGCTACGGTTTCCAACACAAATGCAAAATTTCCTCTTCTGAAAAAGGATGAGTATAATAGCTGGGAAATGAAGATGGAATGCTGGATCACCAACACTGATCAAGATCTTTGGAAGATTATTCAGAATGGAAACAGCAAGAGGTTTATTGGAAGAGACAAGAATGGTAATATTATTCTTCTTGACCCTAAAACTCATGAAGAAATCACAACTGTTCAGAAGGAGATCAAAGCAAAAACTATTTTGCTTCAGTCTCTTCCTGATGATCACATGGGTGACTTTTATCACCTGGATATGCTAGAGAGATCTAGAACGGAGTAAAAGCAAGGTTTGGAGGGAATGAGGAGTCAAAGAATGCGCAGATCCATGCTGAAAGATGAATTCACAGAATTCAAGATCTCAGAAACTGAAGGTATTCATCAAGGGTATGTCAGGTTCCAAAAGATACTGAGCCAGTTGAATCAACTCAGGTCTAAACCTGACAATGGAGATATCAATGCAAGGTTTCTTAGAGCCTTACCTTACTCATGGAATCAGGTGGTAATCTCTCTTAAAGCAAAAGGTGTCCTTGACTATCTTAATTTTGATGATCTGTTTTATAAGCTCAAAACCTTTGAGCCTCATGTGAGAGGATACTCAAGTGATTCTTTTCCTACTCCTGCTAACTCTGCCTTTGTGAGTTCCATGGGATCTAGTCCCACGTCTTATGCTAGTAGCCCAAGCTATATTGTGTCTTCTCAGCATACTTCTACTCAGCATACTTCTACTCCTGAACCAAAAGCCAAGTCTGGTAGTAATAAGTGTTAAAACCCCTTTTCTTTTTACCACTTATTTCCAATAATAACAAGACCAAAACGTGTATTTTATGTCGTAAAAGTCGGAATTATGCGTGGTTTGTGTTTTTATTGTGTTTTAGGACCAAAATATGAAAAAGGAAGAAAACATGGGCTTTCACGGGCTTTTATCGAAGAAAACGAGAAAAGACGAAGTTAAAAGATCAAGAGTGCAAAAAGAACGGAAGTCCAAGGCCTATTCTGAAGATTTATCGAAGAAAAAGTCTAAAGACGGAAGTTTAATGAAGTCGAAGAACCAAGTTTAATTAAAGAAGAAAATTATAAGACGATGTGACAATCCGTCAATTTCAGGTCGTTATTTTGACCTCGACTATTACGTATTACGTGTTTACTTTAATGAGAATTTTAGATTATCGACTAACCGAGAAGGTTATAGTTTGAAACTTAACGTAAGAATGTCGTTTCGATGAAAACCGACAAGAAAAAGATTAAGTATCGATATTATATTCTCAAATTATCATATGAATGATTTTATTGTATTTATTACATTTAATTTTTATTTCTCGTGTTTTACGTTTTAACGAATGACGAGAACTACTAATGATCGCGATACCGACGGATGGCCAAAAAATTATGTTTTATTATCGATTGTCTCGATATTTTATATTTTCGACGTTTTCGATTTAATTACGTTTTAAGTCGTGTCGAAGTGATATTATTATTTTTAAGAAGCGTTTTAACTTTTAAAAAGAATTTTTACGAAACCCGAGTCCCGTAAATATTTTTGAAATTTAATATTTACATTTTCTACCCTTACAATTATTTAATTGCATTTTGGACCAAAACTATGCAAAATTGGCAAAATTTACCCCTCCAACACTACTATATATAATTTTTACACTATCTAAATTAATATTAAAACTCATTTTTTACAAAAAAAAATCACACACTCTCTCTCTTTCTCTTGTTTTGGCCGTCCCATCTCAAACCCAAAACACCTTTGATGATTTTGATCAAGCTTGATTCATCCAAAACTAATCAAAGACCCACCTTGCAAATTCAACAAGGATCATTTTGGTATAAATTTTTCCAACATGCATTCACTTATTTTTCTTTTCAAATTTTGGTGAAGAACATCATGTTTGATCCATTTTTATGGTTATGAGTGATGTTATTATTATTATATTTGAGTGGGATTGTTGTTGCATGCATGACTTTTATATATTTTATTTTTATTAGATTGAATTTGAGGGTGTTAGGAGTTAGATACATGTGTTATGATGATATTAGGGTGATATTAGAAGTATAAAAATTGTTAAAATGGGTTGAAAAATTGTTTTAGTATGATTTTTAAAGAGCTAATTCTAGGCAGTAACTTAAAGGCCATTTTTGAATTACTTACTGTAATAAACTTGTTAAAATAATTAGATAGGGTTGTAGAGAATTTCGTTAGCTTCGATTTGATATGAAGTAGGACTTTCAGCTCCAAACGAGTGCGAAGATACAACAATTTTAGTATTCGTGTACCGGGAGACGAGTATCGGCACAATCCGGAAATTGTTGCCGATATTTGGATCGAATCTCGGGAACTATAGAATGAGTTTTAAAAATGTTCAAAGACTGATGTTAAAGTCTAAACCTCAGGTCATGAGTCTATTTTCAAACCCGAGTGTCGGTTTTATAAATGAAGTTGTTTAGATATGTCAAAATGGTTTTACAAGTTGAAGACGTAAATCTGTCCGGTTTTTATAACACGAAGGTGTGTCGGGCAGAAGGTCTTAAAAGTAATATTTTTGAATGAAATTTAAACTGAGTCTTATCCATATTATATGTGAGTTTGTGACGAAGTTTCGTCGAAATCGGACAAGTCTAGATAGGGTAGATTGGTGTGTACATTTGGAGTGTACATGCTGATTGGTATTTTGGACACGTAGTTCCATAATTATGTGGCGTGAGTTGAGTATTCGCCATTGGACATGGTGATTTACTCAAGTGTTAAGTCATTTTATAAATGACTTAGTTACTGGTCCGATAGAAGTAAAATGATAGTTTGACTTGCGTTGACTTGGCGTCTTAAGACGGGTCAATATCGAGAGTGCAAGTGTTTAAAAGAATAGTGTTGAATAAAAGGGTATAGTAATAACACTTGTATTATTAAATTTTTCGGGATTGTCTTGGTTTTGTAATTTTGATTTTTATATTATTTAAGTATGATTTATACTTAAGTCGATTTTTAACGAACGCCCCTTATTTGGTAGGTTGCGGTTTTCATATTTAAACGGGCATCACTAATCGTCGGGGATCGTCTCATTACCACTACTGGCTAAGGTGAGTCTTAGCCTCGCTTTTAACATGTTTACTTGTTTTATAAAACCCGCGAGGGGGATAGCATGCTTGTTTTATTAAAAATAATGGGTACAACGAGAAGTCGTAGAAATCCCATTAATGGGTGCAACGAGAAGTTGTGGAAACCCTATTTACTTGAAAAGTATTTATTAAAATTGAAAAGTACAACTATAAGTTGTGGTAAACTCATGATTGTTTTAAAATTGAACACAAGGAACTTAATTGTATGTTTATATGAAAGTTATTACATAAGTTTGTTTAGCCTTAAAAGACCCATGAATCGTGAATTGTTAATCGAAGTAACGCTAATGCTATGGATAGATCTATCGGGGTGACTCCCAGTCCCGTCGCGACTAGCTCTCGCGTGGTGTTGTGATGCACCAGTAATGAAACATCGGATGCATTGTATAAGAGAAATATACGCACTTGGATAGGTGTGTTGGGTTGAAATAATATATGTTAACGTTCAATGTCACGAGACTTATGTAATGACACGATAATTATGTCTGTACAACATAATTGTCTTTGATAAATTATTAACCATGGAAGGTTATTTTGAATACTTGTGTTCTCTTTATTTAAATTAAACTCTATAGATTCACTCGGCAAATTTTACTGACTTTTTAGCATGTTTTATCTCAGGTCCATTAGGAAGGCACTCGATGAAGGCGGTTTCGTGAAGCTTGCTTATTTGAAAAGTTTGGCCCGCTTTTATAAATTATATCCATTCAAATGAGTTTTACCATTTACTAGGTTTTGTAAACTTGAAGTTATCTAGGACCGTGTATGAAATTGTACTTTTATTGAATGAAAATGAATGGATGTTTATTAAAACGACTTGTTTTGAGCCGTTTTCTATGATTATGAGATTGAACCATGATAGTAACACCCAATGACCCTTCCGCTATTATGACCGAAAATTGGGGGTGTTACAGATTGGCATTAGAGCTCAAGTTATAGAGAACGAAAAGATTTTTCAAAAATGAATTTTTGAAATCTTCTAACTATAACTGTTGCAAGCGAAACCTCCGAGTTGCCAATGGACGAGAATGAAAGTATTTATATATATGGGATTGTATATATGTTGTAATCTTTATCGATTATTTGAACTTGTGAATTACAAAGTATGTTTTCATTTATTTAATTATAAATGATAATTTTATACTTATACGAGATTTATACGACGTAGATTGTCACGAAGCCACCGTAGTCATTTTTAATGCTAGCGCCGAAGCTATTCCTGAAATGAATCCTGTTATTCTCGAGATTAACTAAGTTGTGGATATACATGATCCCAACGAAACGGTTAATATTCTTGTTGATATTCTTTTGTTTACAAGGATTTTGATTTCCTTGGTTCTTATTCTTGATTTATCGATTCATTCATTTCGTTTAGCAAATTTAATTTGCATTTTCATTAATCTTCGACACTATATTGTTTTGTCAGAAACAAGTTTGTTTGAGATGGTACTATTGATTGTTAGGAATTGAGATTGATTTGTATGGTGTTCACATGCCAACCAGGATTCCATATCATATCACTGATCATTTCCTGTTAAATCAGTTTCTCATTTGTTTTGATCCTGATCTTTCGCGTTGAGCCGGCGATGCTTGAATAAAGTGATTTATAATCGTTGAGATAAATTGGCCATTTATTTGAACAAGGAAATTATAAATTGTTGAACTACAAATTTCTGAATCTTATTTAGAAGGACTTGATCAATCCATGAAAATAATGATTCATAAATATGTGGGCTTAAGCATATAGCATCTTCGTGATTAAACTCTTATTGACTCATAATTTGTTTGCTCAATTCATTCTTTTATTTTGTTCCTCTAATTCTTTGGTCGTGAAATGGTTGTATTGGGGCTTTTCCAAAACCGCCAATTGAGGAGGGTATCAAGTGTCTCTGAAAGATACTGAAGAAATCTTCTTCTTGTGGGACCGAGGAGCCTTCTTAGCCATGTGAATTACCTAGTAACTCTTAGTAGATTAGTTTATCAATTATAGTATCTTTTCGTAAATCCCTAACTAAACTGTGACATCAGTTAGTGGGACTAGTCTTTTAAGTTGTATGGCATTAGACGATGATTATCTATAATGTTTGACAATATGACTTGTACTAGTTTGTGATCAATGGAATGACTATCTTTTGATTCCTAATTCTACATCGTTCTATTATTATCTTTCTTTGCTTTTCTCTTGTAAATTCCTGTGGTATAACGCAATCATTGAATGAATACTCATTATGATTTGATTTGTGTTGCACAAGACTCATGCAGTCAATGAAAGCTATGACTGAAGCACGAATGCACCAAGTTATTAGTGAATAAGTTGCTGTATCTTTAGTTAAATTCATGGCCAACATGAATGACGGATCTGGATCTAGAGCTGAAGCTACAACTAGTGGGACTGGAACCGGTGGGGCTGAAGCTGGAGCCGATAATGTTCGTGGTACGGATGGAACAGATGTGCCCGAAGTTAGAGGCTATAACTACACTTCATTCGTTAATTACAAACCGTAGACTCTTAAGGGGACTAAAGATGATGGAGGATTGTGTCAGTTATTGAAAGCTGGCGTCAGTCTTTCGAATCAGTGACCCTAATCAGGAGGATAAGGTGCAATTTGAAATCGCTACTCTCCAAGGTCGTGCATTAATTTGGTGGAATGGCAGAATTGCTTCCATAGGTATCGTTACTTATGGGACACCATGGACTAAGGTGAGGAAACAGTTAACTGAGGAGCTTGTCCTCGAAGTATTTCTAAAGTATGGAGCAAGTGTTGTACAATCTGAAACTGGAGGGAACTGACATTGGTAGATATATCAAGTGTTTCCATAAGTTGACTCTTTTATGTCCAAGAATTGTGGAACCCGAACCGTCAAGGTCAAGCAGTATATTTATGGCTGAACAGGAATATATGTGGTGATGTGACTTCTTCTAAGCCACTTACTATTTGTGAAGTTGTCTGCATGGCTTATTAGCTCGTGGGACACATAATCCAAGGCAAGGCTGATGAGGTTACTGAACGGAAAAATAATTCTGAATTGGAAAAAAATTCTTATCGTGCATTAGAGCTCGTAAGTATATCGAAAAAGGTTGTGGATTATTCATGGCTTAGGTATCGTAGAAGGAATCGTAAGGAAAGTGAGTAGAGATATTGTAGTCATTCATGACTATCCCGAAGTGTTTCTAGAAGATTTGCCAAGGCTTCCGCCTCCAAGGCAAATAGAATTCCTAATTGATCTCATTCCTGGTGTTGCAACTGTGGCACATGAGCCATATTTATTAACACCATCCGAGTTGAAGTAATTATTTGTGCAGTTTTAAGAACTATCTGATAGATGTTTTATTCGACCGAGCTCGTCAGTTTGTAGAACTCCTGTTTTATTCGTTAAGAAGAGAGATGGTTCGTTCCGTATGTGTATCGATTACCGAGAGCTGGATAAGCTAACGATCAAGAATCGTTACCCATTTCTATAAATTGATGATCTATTTGATCAACTTCAAAACCCTCGTGTTTTCTCCAAGATTCTGGTGTTTTCTCCTAGATTGATCTTTGTTTTGCTTATCATCAACTTCGCATACGCGAGGAAGATATTCCTATTACGGCGTTTAGAACTTGTGATGATCATTATGAGTTTAGTGTTATGCCTTCTGGTTTGACTAGTACACCTTTGTATTCATTGACTTAATGAATTGTATGTGTAAGCCGTGTCTTGATAAATTCGTGATTGTTTTCATTTATGATATTCTAATCTGCTCTAAGAGCGAGAAAGAACAGGCCGAACACTTAGGGATTATCTTGAACTTGTTAAAGAACGAAAAGATGTACCCAAAATTCTTAAAGTGTGATTTTTGGCTTGGTTCGGTACAACTTCTCTGTCATGTGATTGACAAAAGTGTCATACCTGTTGATTCTGTGAAAATCGAAGCCATCGAAGATTTGAATATTCCAACTATTCCAACTGAAGTACGAAAAATTCTAGGTTTGGCTTGTTATTATTGAAGGTTTAGTAAAGGATTCTCTTTGATATCAAAACCATTAACTAAGCTAACTAAATAGAATGAACCGTATGTGTGCGACATTGATGAAGAGAAAGCTTTTCAAACCATGAAAAGAAAACTCTGCAGCACGCCGGATTTATCGTTACCTAAAAGAACTAAAGGTTTTGTTGTTGATCGTGATACCTCTCCTATAGGATTTAGAGTTGTTTGATTTGTGTATGCTTATAGGAAACTTAGGAAGAATGAGGAAACTACACAACCCATGACTTGTAACTGGGTGCGGTGATTTTACTCTTCGTCTATTGAGACCTTAATTGTATGGCACTAATGTACGGTATCCACCGATAGTAAGTGCCTACAGTGTATTCTGGAATATAAGAGGTAAATAAGCCTTTTAAGTGATTACGATTGGGTTATTCGTTATCATTCGTGAAGTTGGAGCAAATTACAATGGATTCATTGTTAAGCTCTCGAAAACTCAGTCTGTATATGACTTGATTTCTGTCAATGTTGATTGATTGACTCTGCTCATTTTATTTCGATAAATAAATCGATCGTGCTAACTAAGAATCGTTTGTTAACTGCTCGTAGTAGACATAGAAGTTATGACGATGTGAAGCAAAAACCCTGGGAATTCGAGGTAGGTAGAAAAGTTATGCCAAAGCTATCACCATTGGAAAAGGTGTTATATATTTTGGAAAACGTGGGAAGTTAAGTCCCCGTTAGTTTGGACCATTCGAGATGATATCGATGGTAGGTCCGACAGCAAGAAAACTTAAATTACCTCGAGAGCTACAAGGAATTCACAATACTTTTCATATGTCGAACCTAAAGAAATTTCTTTCTGACGAAGATCTTATTATCTCTCTTGATGAAGTATGAATCGACTGTAAGTTACATTTCATTAAAGTACTCGTTGATATTATCGATAAGGAAGTTAGGCAACCGAAGCAAAGTCGTATTCCTATTGTCTGATCTTATGGAACTCAAGACGAGGACCAAAATTCATTTAACTCTTTGATTTCAACGAGCGATCGAGGAAGAACGCAAGTTGATCTTCGGGACGAAGATCCCAATTTGGTGGGGATAATGTGACAATCCGTCAATTTCAGGTCGTTATTTTGACCTCGACTATTACGTAATACGTGTTTACTTTAATGAGAATTTTAAATTATCGACTAACTGAGAAGGTTATAGTTTGAAACTTAACGTAAGAATGTCGTTTCGATGGAAACCTACAAGAAAAATATTAAGTATCGATATTATATTCTCTAATTATCATATGAATGATTTTATTGTATTTATTACATTTAATTGTATTTCTCGTGTTTTACGTTTTAACGAATGGCGAGAACTACTAATGATCGCGATAACGACGGATGCCCAAAAATTTATGTTTTATTATCGATTGTCTCGATATTTTATATTTTCGACGTGTTCGATTTAATTACGTTTTAAGTCGTGTCGAAGTGATATGATTATTTTTAAGAAGCGTTTTAATTTTGAAAAAGTATTTTTACGAAACCCGAGTCCCGTAAATATTTTCGAAATTTAATATTTACATTTTCTACCCTTACAACTATTTAATTGCATTTTGAACCAAAACTATGCAAAATTGGCAAAATTTACCCCTCCACCACTACTATATATAATTTTTCCACTATCTAAATTAATATTAAAACTCATTTTTTACAAAAAAAATCACACACTCTCTCTCTTTCTCTTGTTTTGGCCGTCCCATCTCAAACCCAAAACACCTTTGATGATTTTGATCAAGCTTCATTCATCCAAAACTAATCAAAGACACACCTTGCAAATTCAACAAGGATCATTTTGGTATAAATTTTTCCAACATGCATTCACTTATTTTTCTTTTCAAATTTTGGTGAAGAACATCATGTTTGATCCATTTTTATGGTTATGAGTGTTGTTATTATTATTATATTTGAGTGGGGTTGTTGTTGCATGCATGATTTTTATATATTTTATTTTTATTAGATTGAATTTGAGGGTGTTAGGAGTTAGATACATGTGTTATGATGATATTAGGGTGATATTAGAAGTATAAAAATTGTTAAAATGGGTTGAAAAATTGTTTTAGTATGATTTTTAAAGAGCTAATTTTAGGCCGTAACTTAAAGGCCATTTTTGAATTACTTACTGTAATAAACTTGTTAAACTAATCAGATAGGGTCGTAGAGAATTTCGTTAGCTTCGATTTGATATAAAGTAGGACTTTCAACTCCAAACGAGTGCGAAGTTACAACAATTTTAGTATTCGTGTACCGGGAGACGAGTATCGACACAATCCGAAAATTGTTGTCGATATTTGGATCGAATCTCGGAGACTATAGAATGAGTTTTAAAAATTTTCAAAGACTGATGTTAAAGTCTAAACCTCAGGTCATGAGTCTATTTTCAAACCCGAGTATCGGTTTTATAAATGAAGTTGTTTAGATATGTCAAAATGGTTTTACGAGTTGAAGACGTAAATCTGTCCGGTTTTTATAACACGAAGGTGTGTCGGGCAGAAGGTCTTAGAAGTAATATTTTTGAATGAAATTTAAACTGAGTCTTATCCATATTATATGTGAGTTTGTGACCAAGTTTCGTTGAAATCGGACAAGTCTAGATAGGGTAGATTGGTGTGTACATTTGGAGTGTACATGCTGATTGGTATTTTGGACACGTAGTTCAATAATTATATGGCGTGAGTTGAGTATTCGCCATTGGACATGGTGATTTACTCAAGTGTTAAGTCATTATATAAATGACTTAGTTACTGGTCCGAGAGAAGTAAAATGATAGTTTGACTTGCGTTGACTTGGCGTCTTAAGACGGGTCAATATCGAGAATGCAAGTGTTTAAAAGAATAGTGTTGAATAAAAGGGTATAGTAATAACACTTGTATTATTAAATTTTTCGGGATTGTCTTGGTTTTGTAATTTTGATTTTTATATTATTTAATTATGATTTATACTTAAGTCGATTTTTAACGAACGCGCCTTATTTGGTAGGTTGCGGTTTTCATATTTAAACGGGCATCACTAATCGTCGGCGATCGTCTCATTACCACTACTGGCTAAGGTAAGTCTATAGCCTCGCTTTTAACATGTTTACTTGCTTTATAAAACCCGCGAGGGGGATAGCATGCTTGTTTTATTAAAAATAATGGGTACAACGAGAAGTTGTGGAAATCCCATTAATGGGTGCAACGAGAAGTTGTGGAAACCCTATTTACTTGAAAAGTATTTATTAAAATTGAAAAGTACAACTATAAGTTGTGGTAAACTCATGAGTGTTTTAAAATTGAACACAAGGAACTTAATTGTATGTTTAGATGAAAGTTATTACATAAGTTTGTTTAGCCTTAAAAGACCCATGAATCGTGAATTGTTAATCGAAGTAACGCTAATGCTATGGATAGATCTATCGGGGTGACGCCCAGTCCGGTTGCGACTAGCTCTCGCGTGGTGTTGTGATGCACTAGTAATGAAACATCGGATGCATTGTATAAGAGAAATATACGCACTTGGCTAGGTGTGTTGGGCTGAAATAATATATGTTAACGTTCAATGTCACGAGACTTATGTAATGACACGATAATTATGTCTGTACAACATAATTGTCTTTGATAAATTATTAACCATGGAATGTTATTTTGAATACTTGTGTTCTCTTTATTTAAATTAAACTCTATAGATTCACTCAACAAATTTTGCTGACTTTTTAGCATGTTTTATCTCAGGTCCATTGGGAAGGCACTCGATGAAGGCGGTTTCGTGAAGCTTGCTTATTTGAAAAGTTTGGCCCGCTTTTATAAATTATATCCATTCAAATGAGTTTTACCATTTACTAGGTTTTGTAAACTTGAAGTTATCTGAGACCGTGTATGAAATTTTACTTTTATTGAATAAAAATGAATGGATGTTTATTAAAACGACTTGTTTTGAGCCGTTTTCTATGATTATGAGATTGAACCATGATAGTAACACCCAATGACCCTTCCGCTGTTATGACCGAAAATTGGGGGTGTTACAGACGAGTTCAAATTATATCGACAAATCCCGAGACGACGTCGAGAAAGACAAAGAATTTAAATCGAGTCTAGACAAGAAGAAAGAAGGAAGAAAGCACCAACATTTTACTCCTCCTATAAATACCCTCCTAATGTGTCATTAGGAGGTGGTTAGTTAGTTTAGATTAGGAGTAGTGTAGCTTTACTTTCTCTCTCTAGTTTTCATGTTCTTAAGCTTTTCTTTCAAGTTTTCTTAATCTTTAATCTTTAATCTTGTACTTTTGAATCTTTAATCTTCATCTTATTTCAAACTTTTTACAATCATCTTCTTCTACCTTTCTTGATCTTTTTAATTATGTTTGATTCGAAATAATCTTTGATTTTGTTTAATCTTGATGTTTGATTGATTAAAAAGTTTAACTTTTTATTCATCTATAAGTTTTAATATGAATTGAGCTTTGAGCTTGACATGCTTATTGGCTTAATTTTGTGTTTTTACTTTTTAGTTTTCTTAAAAAGGTTTAGTCTTTTTAAAGTTTGTTTTATAAAGTTTGCATATTTAGTATTTCAAAAGTTTTCAAATTTGTGCTTATTGAGTTGGTAAAGTTTTTGTTGATTGTTCTTTTTAGAAGTGCTTATTGGTTTATTAGCTTATGCTCATCCATCCGAATATTGTGATTTTTCCATCACAATTGGGTTTCTACATTGTGACAGCTTATTGTGATAGTTTTTTTCGATCACTTATTCCGATCATAGGTTGCGATCGCCCCTGGCATCGTACTTTGCGATCGGGTATAAGGCTTATTGAGACGAAATGCTGCCCAAATTTTGACTTACATATTCCGATAGAATTTGGCACTTTAATTATTCTGACAATTTTTATTTTTAGACATTCTGATACATTTCTTTACAACATTCCGATAGTTCAATTTTTTTTAAAAACATTCCAACAGTTTTTTAATATTAGTATTCCGATAGTTTTATTCTTTAGCTTATATTCCGACAGATTGAAAAATAAACATTCCGATAGAAATGCTCTAACATTCCGACAGTAAAGAAATGACATGCTAGCCTAGCAGCTAGCTTCCCAGCCTTTCCCGCCATTTTGAGCAGGTAGGTTGCTTGCTTGAGCAGCTTGTCTGCTTGCTTGTTTCTTGTTACGCAATCGTTTAGTTTAATCTGAAATTGTTCCGATTCTAATTTTGAAAGGTACGTATTTTTAGTTGATTTTTTCGTCTAATTTTAAAATTAATATATTTTCGTAAAGTTCTAGTTTTATCTTTAATTTAGTACCCGCTTTAGGTTTTGCCTCGTTTAGCTTTAAAGTACCATCTTAGTTTTATTCTCTCCTTTTTCATTAAGTAAACTTTATTTTCGACTCGATAGTTAATTTCGTCTTTTAGATTTATTTTTATTAATTGTTTCGTTTTCATATTTGTTTTTAATATCGTTTCTTTATTATTTGTTAATCCTTTTAATTTTTAGTTCATTTCTTTTATATTTTGTCATTTCCTTTTAAAGCTTTATTTTTATCTTTAATTAGTTTTAGATAACGACACCTCTTCTTTTATTCACCAAAGACGACTGAGTCACACTTTTAACCGGAAATCAATTCGATTAGACACCGAGAATAACGAACTTTTTAACCTAGAAAAATATTAAAATCAAATGGCGCCGCTGCCAGCTCTTTTCGTGAAGATTAACGGTTTATTGTGAGAGACGCGTTGGATTTTGGGATCCGTTCACTTTTGAACGTTATTATTCTTGCTCAAAAATTTTCAAAAATCCATAAAAATTAAAATTTTCAAAAATCCAAAAACATTTAAAAACTCATAAAAAGCATTTCTTTTTCAAAAGTTTTGCACCAAAATTATTTTCTTTTCACGTTAACTTTATTTAGTTTATTTCTTTTCTATCTTTTTCTTTTGTATGTGTACAAGACTCGTTCTATCATAGATAATTGTCCGATTTGGGAAATATTGCAAGAAGAGCGTTATCAGATTATGTCCGAGGAATGTACGACTTGTGGTGGACCTTATGCTTATTTTAATTGTGACAAAACCTATGGGGAAGTCTTTCCTAATGAGGAAGGTATGTACTATGCTACTAATACTTATTTTGACTCCCCTAGTTTTACCATAACGAGTAACCCACCACATTTTGATCAAGGGTTTTATGGGGAATTTCAAAATCAAGGGTTTTCAAATCATGAAAGTTTTCAAAATGAAGGCAATTTTCAAAACTATAATCAAGGGAATATTTCACAACCTCAAATAGAATTAATTTTTCAAAAGATTGAACAACATGATAGATTCCTAAGAGAATGGCAAGAGGAAACCGATAGAAAATTCATGCTCCTTTTAGAAACCTATCAAGCTCAAAATAATATTGAGCCATCTTTGAGAGTTGATGCTGAGGCCACATTTAGCTCACCTACTTCCTCACCTCTTGAGGAAATTCCCGAGATTATTCTTGAGCCTACTTTACCCATTGATGACCTCATTTCTTCACCTACTCCTTCAAATGACTTTATGATTTCTTCAAATTCTCTTAGTGAGACTTGTTTTGATAAAAAAAATTTTGAGGAGTGTAAAGAACTTTCTAATGAGTCCATAGAAGAAGAACCCTTAATTGGTCCTACACCTAAGGAGATTGTCGATAAGGATAAGTTATCTTGTGATTCCGACTATACTTTTAATTATTTATTGGGATCAGATGAAGATGACTCTCCTATTTTATCTAAACCAACTTCTACAGAGCTTAAGGACGAGGTCGCTTTTCATAATGATTTCCAATTCGAGCCCGAGATTGAGGAAATTATCGAACGAGAGCTAGCTCTTTTACCTCCGCTTCCACCTACAAGCGAGGTCGATTTTTCCAACGTCGAGGCCGAGCTTGATGAGTTGGAACGTCTTATTTTTTATAATAATGACGAACCAACTCACTTGACCAATCATCCAATTCTCGAGGAGTTACTTAATCAATACCCCTCAAATGAGAATTACGTTTACCATATTCGTGTGGATTTAACTTATCAACAATCCCCATAAATGAATGATGGTTTCGTACTTGATCGTGATCTTTGCGAGCGAGTTTCTCAAATCCTCAATGACGGGAACGACAAACCTTGGTTTGACGCGCCTATCTATGATGACGAAATCGAAGAGATTAACGTTCATGAGGATGAGTGCTTTGACCCGGGAGGTGAAATTGACCATTCTATGATTGACACCTTTACGGCTTTGCCGCTTAGTGACCATCAGTTGTCTTGAGGGATAACAATTTGCTTCCTTTACCCACCCCACCTCCCGTGGATCACGATTTCACATACTTCTCGTATGTTAAGAGGACCTTTTTACCTTTCATGACTTATCCTCCGGCCTCTCCTTTATTATTTTCCTCCGAGAACGAGGACAAGATCTTTGATCCCGGTATTACAATAGAGAATTCCCCATGGACTATTTAATTCGGGGTCGAGTCAGGCTCGTGACTCGGTTAACAAAAACAAGCGCTTCTCGGGAGGCAACCCGTTAATCTATCCTTTTTATCTGTTTTTCATCCTAAGTGTAGGGGGAGCCCCGTAGGAGTTTGTTGTTTTTTTCTTATGATGTGCAGGGATTGGAGCTTCAAAGATCCACTTTTGATGACTTTTGACGACCCGTGATTCCGTGTACCTGTCTTCCTGGTTTTATCCTGAACTCTTTTGATTCTATATTTTATATTTTTCAATATTAAAATAGGAATCACTTTAGTTGTCTCTTCCTTAGCAAGATTTAAACAACGTGCACAATGTCCTAATTGTAGGGGAGTTTACTCCCACATGCTTAAACAATGAGGACAATGTTTATATTAAGTGTAGGGGTGACTTCTATCGAAGTTAAGTGGGCTTTTCCTTGTATTTGTCATCATTTTAACCGAAAAATTGATTTTTCGACATTTTTCAAAATTTTTGATCTATTTTGGCCTAGTAGTTTTACCTTTGTTATAGTTATTTTCTTTCTTTGCTAGAATAAATTTTAATAAAGTGGTTTTAATTTTTCAACGTCATGAATCTTTTGACTCAACCCGAGTTTACTTATCTAAGTTTACTCTAGCTAGTATCCTTAACGTGTTTAAATCAAGTTTTGCTAGGCTTTTATATAGGGAACTTTAAAACGCGAAAGTCTTAACTCTCACGGGTTAAGAACAAGAACTTTTCGCAAGTTCCTATAATTGATCCTAGAAAGTCGTTTATCAAGGGAACTTTAAAATACGAATTCTAAACTTGAAAGAGTCTAAGAAGTTGCAAGATCCTATAGATGACTTGAAAACCCAAAACTTTGATTTAATTGGCTAAGCATTCACGAGTCTCATTCCTTGAGATTTTAAATTGTGGAGAACGAGATATGATAGAGTCAATTATAAGTTAGGTATTCTTTCATGAATTTATGTGAGTTAATTATGAGATTTTTCTCCCATCGCTTGTTAACAAATATAATTGCAATAAATAAGGTCGTACGATTTGAAAAGTTACTTGGCTTCTAGCACAATATCGTTTAAAAGTTTCTCGGTATTAATTAGAGTTCATAGCCAAGGCATAACTTATTGAAGCGGGATGCGAAGATTGGCGAGTCCAAAAAGGCCCTAACAAGGCACGAGGGATACATTTTGTTGCTAATTATCCCAAGTGATGTGAAGAATCATTTGTCAAAAATCAATATGAAGGATCGAGACACACGACGAAAAACAAATACTCCCCTAAAGATCATAGAGAAGTCTATCCAAAAAGACCCTAGCAAGGAGGCGGATCGTTGTATATCAAAATCCAAAATAAAGATTGGAGAAAAATGAAGAAGTCGTGGTCCAAATATGAAGAATCTCTCAAAAAGTTCAAGTGTAGAAATTCCTATTATGAAGAGTACCATTATTTCATGAACGTCTCTCAAGATTCGAAGTATGAAGTCGCTGCCAAAATCGGTCCGAGAAAGGTCTCAAATCGTGAAGCGAGTTATGCCAAGATCAGAACTTTATGAGGTCCCGAGAAGCAGTTTTAAAAGATTTTGTCCTTTAGCTAAATATTGATTAAATCGTCCTATTTCGGCCTTAATAAATTATCGAAATAAGTCAACAATGCATCATATGATCATTCAAGACAAGAATAAAATATAAGAGATACACCTGGGAATAAGGGAGTCTAAGTGAATAATTGGCCCACATGAGTTTGTGTTAGTTTGCTAACTTATAATAACAATGATCTCGTTTATATGCTTGGTTTGGGGAACGTGAAACTTGAGGATGATAAACATTCATGACAGCCAAGACCCCAATGTAAGTCTTTGATTTCTTTACTTGTTTTGTATATATTTCTATCTTTTTAATAAAGGCCAAGGTGGGTTATTTATGATGAAAAATGTAAACCGTGCTTTGAAATTAACACATTGCATGAGGGCATTGCAATGGTCAAGTGTAGGGGATTTAATAAGTGTGAAAACACTTATTCTTTTACCACTTATTTCCAATAATAACAAGACCAAAACGTGTATTTTATGTCGTAAAAGTTGGAATTATGCGTGGTTTGTGTTTTTATTGTGTTTTAGGACCAAAATATGAAAAAGGAAGAAAACACGGGCTTTCACGGGCTTTTATCGAAGAAAACGAGAAAAGACGAAGTTAAAAGATCAAGAGTGCAAAAAGAACGGAAGTCCAAGGCCTATTCTGAAGATTTATCGAAGAAAAAGTCTAAAGACGGAAGTTTAATGAAGTCGAAGAACCAAGTCTAATTAAAGAAGAAAATTATAAGACGAGTTCAACATATATCGACAAATCCCGAGACGACGTCGAGAAAGACAAAGAATTTAAATCGAGTCGAGACAAGAAGAAAGAAGGAAGAAAGCACCAACATTTTACTCCTCCTATAAATACCCTCCTAATGTGTCATTAGGAGGTGGTTAGTTAGTTTAGATTAGGAGTAGTGTAGCTTTACTTTCTCTCTCTAGTTTTCCTGTTCTTAAGCTTTTCTTTCAAGTTTTCTTAATCTTTAATCTTTTGAATCTTTAATCTTCATCTTATTTCAAGGTTTTTACAATCATCTTCTTCTACCTTTCTTGATATTTTTAATTATGTTTGATTCGAAATAATCATTGATTTTGTTTAATCTTGATGTTCGATTGTTTAAAAAGTTTATCTTTTTATACATCTATAAGTTTTAATATGAATTGAGCTTTGAGCTTGACATGCTTATTGGTTTAATTTTGGGTTTAGCTTATTTACTTTTTAGTTTTCTTAAAAAAGTTTAGTCTTTTTAAAGTTTTTTTATAAAGTTTGCATATTTAGTATTTCAAAATTTTTCAAATTTGTGGTTATTGAGTTGGTAAAGTTTTTATTAATTGTTCTTTTTAGAAGTGCTTATTGGTTTATTAGCTTATGCTCATCCATCCGAATATTGTGATTTTTCCATCACAATAGGGTTTCTACATTGTGACAGCTTATTGTGATAGTTTTTCCGATCACTTATTCCGATCGTAGGTTGCGATCGCCTCTGGCATCGTACTTTGCGATCGGGTATAAGGCTTATTGAGACGAAATGCTGCCCAAATTTTGACTTACATATTCCGATAGAATTTGGCACTTTAATTATTCCGACGATTTTTATTTTTAGACATTACGATACATTTCTTTACAACATTCCGATAGTTCTTTTTTTTAAAACATTCCGACAGTTTTTAATATTAGTATTCTGATAGTTTTATTCTTTAGCTTATATTCCGACAGATTGAAAAATAAACATTCCGATAGAAATGCTCTAACATTTCGACAGTAAAGAAATGACATGCTAGCCTAGCAACTAGCTTCCCAGCCTTTCCCGCCATTTTGAGCAGGTAGGCTGTTTGCTTGAGCAGCTTACCTGCTTGCTTGTTTCTTGTTCCGCAATCGTTTAGTTTAATCTGAAAGTTGTTCCGATTTTAATTTTGAAAGTTACGTATTTTTAGTTGAATTTTTCGTCTAATTTAAAAATTAATATTTTTTTGTAAAGTTCTAGTTTTATCTTTAATTTAGTACCCGCTTTAGGTTTTGCCTCGTTTAGCTTTAAATTACCATCTTAGTTTTATTCTCTCCTTTTTCATTAAGTAAACTTTATTTTCGAGTCGATAGTTAATTTCGTCTTTTAGTTTTATTTTTATTAATTGTTTCGTTTTCATATTTGTTGTCAATATCGTTTCTTTATTATTTGTTAATCGTTTTAATTTTTAGTTCATTTCTTTTATATTTTGTCATTTCCTTTTAAAGCTTTATTTTTATCTTTAATTAGGTTTAGATAACGACACCTCTTCTTTTAGTCACCAAAGACAACTGAGTCACACTTTTAACCAGAAATCAATTCGATTAGACACTGAGAATAACGAACTTTTTAACCTATCAAAATCTTAAAATCAGGTAGCATGGTAGAAGTTGTTCTTCACTCTTTTGTTGCTGATGTTGATCCACAACAGCAGCTTGCTTTTAATGACTTCAAACAGGTTGATAAACTTGACCTCGATGAAATGGATCTCAAGTGGCAGATGGCCATGCTCACTCTCCGGGTTCACAAGTTTGAGAAGAAAGCTGATCGAAAGTTTAACTAAACCCAAGAGAGCCAGCAAGGTTTGATAGAAGCAAGGTTATATGCTATAACTGCCAGCAGCAAGGTCATTTTGCTAGGGAATGCCCTAACAAGAATGACCAGGAGAAGAATAGGCATTCAGCCTTCAAGATTCAGGAGGTCAAGGACGACAAGAAAGCTTTGGTGTCTGTTGACTCTATGGTTAACTAGAGTGATCATCAGAATGCTGCCTTGGAAACAGCTGAACCTTCTACTACCGTGTTTACAATGATTGTTGGGAATCTGTCTGATGCCGAGGAAGTAGAAGAATTTGCTCTTATGGGCATCTCACCTCAGGTACAACATTGCCCTCTTGGTTGTCATGATAAATATTCAGAACTGTTGTCTCAATACAATGAATTAAATGAACAAAATGATAAGTACTTTTTAGACGTTCAAGCATATAAGAATTCTTTAAAAACATTGGAAAAACAAAAGAGGTGGCTTCAAGATACTCAACGAGAGTATGAGGATAAAATTAGAATTCTGAACATTGATTTAGAAAATGTTGATCCCAGACTTAGATCCATTTAGCTTGTGTAAACGAGATTAAATCAAGTTAAACACGTAGAGAAACTTTTTTGTGTATAAAACAATTTAAGTATTATGCGGAATTAATACTCAAACAAGAACACACAAACAATTTTAAAACAAACTTTCACTTGATTGATTATAACAAACTTGCATACAATGAAAGTGTTAAACGTATGAAAACTTATATGAAACAAAACCTAAAGGTCTTCTTTTATAGACATAAGAAGCCTTGTACAAGAGTCTACATATCAGCTATTCTAGGTAAAGATAAATATAGAAAATACATTGTTGATCCTATCTTTACTAGAAACAAACTAGAAACATAATACGCATAGACTATATCTTTCTATCAGTGCTTGACTTCATCCTATCAACGCTTGACATCTTCTTGTCAACGCTTGATCTGTCAACGTTTTTTTTCTTCTTATCAATGCTTGTTTTCTTCTTGTCAGCGTCCAAGTGTACTTGCTACATTTTATTCCCAAAAATCCTCCCCTAAACTTGATATCTACTCTAGTAATCAAGTTTCTGAATAAAAATTAAGAACTAGGAGGAATCTTACAAATCTTATCATATTGGTGCCTAATCAAATCTTTGGCCACGTCACTTGAATAGTCAATCTCCAGCTGTGTTGTCTTCATCTTTTCCAAAACTTCTTTGGACATGGGATACTCAGCATCTACAAGAAGATACTCAGCAAACTTTGTAGAACTCAAATAATACACACTAGCAGCTGAATACAAACGCCATTGAAGTCCACTGATATCATCCTCAAGATCCTTCCAAACATGATCTTCTTCTTCTGGTGCACACATTCTCTTGAATGTTGACCAAAGCTTTATTCCATTGACTGAAGTAGGAGCTTCAGTCTCATACTTGGCCAGCAACAACCTCCAAAGGTCTGCCAAGTCTTCCCTATCCATACTTGCAAAGAGAGACATAAGAGTAGTAAATGTGTGTACCTCTTTCCCATATATGCCAATCATCCAAAACCCCCTTGCATCTTCTTCATAGCTAATGATAGGGTTTCTGGCATCAAAAGGTAACACTTGTACCATATCTGAAGCTTCCATGGGTGAGAGCTTAATGCTCCTTCTAAGAACAGCTTCATAGGGAATCACTTTATTTAAACCTTTAGGGAACTCAAGTGGAACTCCCTTCTTCAAAGGCCTTGGAACAATCATTGCCTTTTGAATCTCCATCTCTTCTGCAAGTTCTTCTCTCCTTTCATCTGAGAGAAGTCTGATAGTATTCATTTCCTGCACTCTTGCCCAAATGGGGTAAGCCTTATACTCTAACTCTTCAAAGGTTAATCCCTGCAATTTCTTAAAGGTCCCTGTTCCATGACATCTGAGTAACATGTAGTAAAGCTCCCCTCTATCTCTTTTTAGCAGTGAGAAAACCTTACTAGCCTTATGCTTCAGAATGACCTTGCAATCTTTTTGAACTCTTAGAAGAATCTCCAATCCCCAAATTTGGTCTGAAATTGTCAAATCTGGATTCTCCATAATCCTACTCTCCCAAGCATGGTACATCTGAGCAACTTCTGGCATTTCATAATCTACTTGCAATTTTAACTCTCTAAGCTTCTCTCATGCCAACTCATCACCATATTCAAGTCTTTCTGGTTGTTCAATGATCATAACACTTGAATCTGAACTCCCTTCATCACTTTCTTCTTGTTCCTCAGAAGTAACAACAAACGGTGATTCACCAACCTTCTTCATTTCTTGTTCCACGAGTTGTGCAACCAATTTTGAATCAAACTCTACTTGTGCTGCATCCTTTGGAACTTCTGTTTCTACCAAAATTCCTTTACCCTTATCTAATGGATCAATGATGGGTAAAGATGATGATGGTACCTGTGAAGACACTTCTTTGATGATAGCTGATGATTGGAATACATCAACCATATCTGTAGGTCTGTCAACATTCAAATCCAGAGTGTCAGCGCCCAAATTACTCTTGTCAGCGCTTGGTGTGTCAGCGTCCAAAGTCTGCTTGTCAATGCTCACCTTACTTGTCTCAGCGCCTCTTGTGAACTGCTCCATCATAGCTGTAAAGGACAAGTTCATGTTTGTAGGAGTAACCAAAGATGTATCAAAACCTGGCTGCTTCTTCAATTCAGTAAGGGCTTCAGCTACACCCAAAGATTCTCCATCATGTGAGCCTTTGTCACTCACATGAATCTGCTCATCCTCCCCTTTGGAAGATTCCTCCATACCACGACTATTGTTAGCATCCTCCAAAATAACAATCCTCTCCCTCAATTGCTTGAGTTTAAGGCCTTGTGGACTGACTGTTTGTACCAGGTCTGCATTTTGCTTTTGCAAGCTAATGCAGACAGCCGTCAATTCGAACATTGCGTATGGTTCCAATCTGCCCTCCTCTAGAATGGGTATTTGACCTCCCAAAGTAGAGTCATGGGGCATGGATGAGGTCTTAAAGATGTTAGGACTGGCTTGGCCTGCATCTAAGTGAGTACCAATAGTCCCAGCCTCATCTATAGCACCAACCACACTTGTGGTGGTGGTTCTCTCTACAACATGGCTAGGACCACTAGAGGAGAACACTCCGGTAGTCCTTGGGCGTTTTTGCAACCTATATTCAGGGGGTGTAGAAGATGATGTGGACTGGGTGGTAGTTTGAAGGTTAAGGGGTGTTTGGGTCTGTGAAGGAAAGGTGTCAACGTTTGGATTACTAGTGTCAACGCCAACATTTAACGTGTCAGCATTGAAGGATTCTTGGTCAAGTTCCATGTGTTGAGGTGAAGGTAAGGGATCTGGTATTGGGTCAAGTTGTGGTTGTGGGTCAGGTTGAGGTTGTGCTGCTGCAATAACAGCAAGCATAGCTTGGGTGAGGGGTAAGTCACGGTGAGGGGGTGAGTTCATCTTACTAAAAATAGCTTTCTTTTGCACAGGGATCTCATAAAAATCATCATGATCCCTTATACAATACCCTTGGTCATCAAAAATCATTTGTAAAAATCCGGGATAAGCCAAAGTCATCTTATTCCCCTTGTTTTTACACATGCCATCAAAAATCAGTTTAGAAAAATTATACTTTTGCCCATTTGTAATGCACACAATTGCACTAGCAATAGAACCGTTAATTTCATTATGTGCAGTACATTTGGGACTCAAACATTGAAGGATGACATGTATGAGGTACTTCCAGGCTGGGGGAATTGTTGTCTATGATATTTATTTAAAGTACCCTCATCAGGGAAAGGATACCCCAAAGCCCGAAGTCCTTGTTCTATCTCATTAATAGGGAGAGTGGTTATACCATCTGCATCATTAAGATGCAAAGCCTGGCGAACCAAGGCTTCAGTAACCACCCAAGTGCGCCCATGAACAATAGCTGTTAATGTAGTCACATTATTAAGCGTTGAGGAACTAACAGTGTTCCAAAACTGTTTAATATGAGTGACAGGGATGAGAGGAGCATGAGAAAGTGCATACCTAAGAGGAGATGCATTCAAATATGCCACCATCTGGGTGTATTGTGGAAACAAAGTATCATCAGCCTCCAAATAAGCAATCATATTGTGCTGACTTCTGAATCCCAATACCAAGTCACTTGGTTTAAACTTTGGTGCCATTGTTGAAGAAAGTTATTTGTAAAAGATTGATGAAAGATGAATTATAGGAGAAAAAGTGTTAGACAAGAATATGAGAGTACCCTGTTTAAAAATAAGAGCCAAATATATAGGAGAGATAGGCACATGTGATTGGTCAAAAATAAGGCAAGTATTTTCAAAATATAATGATGAAAATATTGAAAAGAAAATAAGTTATCTTGTTCATTAATTAAAAGTTATCTACTCCCAAAATTATGGCCCTAAAATTCATCAAAAATAACAACTGGGTAGGTCCCAATGAGTGTCAACGGTCAAAAGTAACCCATCAACGCCCAACGGCTATATTCTTGTCAACGTTTGCAAAAGCCATGTCAACTTCTAAATTGGTCACAACAACGCTTGGAAATATATTTGTCAGCGTCCAAAAATAAAAGTAATAAAAATGAAAAAGGACCTTAACAAAGTAATTTATCCTAGTGAAGATAACCTATAAACTGAAAATTATTATAGGACGGCAAGCACTGTCCAGTTATGCACACTTGCTTATGCAAGATAGACATAACAATCCTCTAGTGTCCCTTGCTAACCAAAATTCTTAACAATTGAGTTATCTTAGAAAATCCCTTGTAACTCCCAGGTAAACCCAATATAAATCATACCCAAGTCTCCCAACAGACCACATCCAATTCTAGGCCAAAAAGGTCTTGGCAGCATGCATAGTATATCAACTTTGCATGCTACAGTGCCTCATGAGATAGAAAACTAACTCATACTCACCTGTGGACACAATCTAGAATTGTGATAAGAGTATCATAAGAATACCCAAAAGTCCTAAAGGTTCCTAAAACCTCCCCTTAAACTGTGATACATAAGTTGCCAAATAATATGCATGTAAATAAAAATTTATGTCAAGATAGGGATATAAATATTCCAACCATCATCCATAAATTGACACATGCTCCAATGATTCTCCAAGGATCCATAAGCAACTCTGTATCCAATGGTACAATGCTAACAATGCCTGCACACTTAGATCAAAAACCACAAAACTAACATGTTCTAACAACGTCATGATAACACTTATCAGCGTTAAAATAACCTTTGTCATCGTTAGAAAAATAAAGTGGAAAATCTAACATCACAAATAGACCAATAACAATGCATATCCTGTACATACTTTTACAATAAGACCCCAAAACATATATTAAGTGAGATTGATCATTCCAATACTTGTTACCAAGTATTGAAACCTTCCAGTATCAAAAGGTTTAGTTAATAAATCAGACACATTTTCTTCTGTGTCAACCCTATCTGGTTGTATTAAACCCTTTTCAAAACAATCTCTTATAAAATGATGTCTAATTTCTATGTGTTTTGTTTTATAGTGATGTACAGGATTTTTAATAATGCATAAAGTACTGTTATTGTCTATAAAAATCTTGGTATGCATGAAATTATACCCATAATCCAACAGCTGGTTCTGAATCCATAAGACTTGTCCACAACAAGCAGCTGCTACAACATACTCTGATTCAGTTGTAGAATTAGCCACCACTGTTTGTTTCTTACATTGCCAAGATATCAACCTACTCCCAAGAAACTGACATCCACCAGTTGTGGATTTTCTATCAAATTTTTCACCACCATAGTCATTGTCTGAATATGCAATAAGCTCCAATGGTGAATCTTTTGGATACCATAATCCCAGGTCTGGATAACATCTAAGGTACCTAAAGATTCTCTTGACAACATGAAGATGACACTCTTTGGGAGTCACTTGATGGCGTGCACATGCACACAAAGCAAACATAATGTCAGATCTTGAGGATGTGAGATACATAAATGAACCAATCATTGATCTATAGTGCCTGACATCCACATCTTTTCCATCACCAACTTTTCCCCAAGGGTGTTCTCTATCCATAGGAGTGCTATCCCTTTTCTCATGTGGAGAAAACCAAACTTCTTCAAGATTTCTGCCACATATTTATCTTGAGAGTTGAAGATACCATCTTCTTTCTGCTGAACTTGTAACCCTAGAAAGAAGTTCATCTCCCCCATTACACTCATCTTGAATTTGTCTGTCATAAGCTTGGAAAAGTCTTCACTCATCTTTGGACTTGATGAGCCAAAGATGATTTCATCTACATAAACCTGGACAAGTAAGAAATCCTTACTAGTCTTCTTTGTAAATAAGGTCTGGTCTATGGTGCCCCTTTTGAATCCATTTTCCACCAGATAGGTGGACACGGTGCCATACCATGCTCTTGGGGCTTGATGAAGTCCATACATAGCTTTCTTGACTCTATATACCTTGTCTGGATGCTCTGAATCTTCAAAACCAGGAGGCTGCATTACATAAACCTCCTCTACAATTGTGCCATAAAGAAAAGCACTCTTCACATCCATTTGATAGACAGTAAAGCCCATGCAAGAAGCATAGGCTAGAAATATCCTTATAGCCTCAATCCTTGCAACTGGTGCAAAGACCTCCTCATAGTCTATCCCTTCCTCTTGTGTATATCCTTGAGCCACTAAACGTGCCTTGTTTCTGACCACAATGCCTCTTTCATCCTTTTTGTTTCTAAGAACCCATCTTTTCCCAATAGGTCTGACATGTCTGGGACAATCAACTAACTCCCAAACATCCTGGATAGCAAATTGGTGAAGCTCATCCTGCATTGCTTCCACCCAACTTGGTTCTTTGAGAGCATCAAAAATCTTCTTGGGTTCCTGTTGTGATAGAAAACAGGCAAACAAACATGCTTGAATAAAAGGGGTATCAACCTTCTTGTGAATATTGGCAATAAATCCTCCAAGATTCTGATGAGATCTTCTAGTTTGAACAGGAGACATCACATCACCAATAATTAGAGAAGAGGGGTGATCCTTCAATGTAGAAGTAAGAAATCCTCCCTCAAAAAAGTGTGTTGTCTTCAATCTCATCTTCCATGTTGCCAATATCTTCTTCAGACTCTCTTCCCTCAATATCTGAATGAACCTCTCCATTTCTGTTTGAAGGTTCACCTTGTTCAAAATTGGAAAAGAAAATATGGTCAAGAGAACTGTCAGCGCCTGAATCATGGCTGTCAACGTTTGAGCCATCAACGTCTGAAGTTGTCTTATCAGCGCCAGATTTTCCTTTGTCAGCACCTGAAAGATCATGCATGTTTTCAACTGGTGATACTTGGGGACCACCATTTTCCTTTCTAGCAGCAGCAGCAACAGCAAAAGCATCTGTCCATATGGGAATAGTGACATACTCAAGTATGGGTGATGATTTGTCTGCTTGTGATCCAACCTCTTTATTAACCTGTGTACCTGAAACATCAACAACTGGTTCTTCCATAACATTTGAAGTTACCTGCACAATGTTTGGATTAGTAACAGGCATACAATTCAAAGTCCTAGATAGAGGTTCCAAGTCAAATAACCAATTTGGACCACTTTCAGGATCACTGGGTTTACTTTCTAAAAACCTAACATGTACCTTTTCAAGTATATGTTTTTCCTTCTTAATGTAAACCATATATCCTTTACTCTACACTGCATAACCCATGAAGTAGCCTTCATCACCTTTAGCACTAAATTTTCCTAAGGCATCACTAGTGTCCAACACAACTACATGACAGCCAAAGGGTTTAAGAAAACCAATATTAGGTTTCCTTCCCCAAAGTAACTCATACGGTGTTTTGTTATGTATCTTGTTGACTAATGCTCTATTCTGAACATAACAAGCTGTATTCACAGCCACAGCCCAAAAAGCAATGGGAAAGTGAGCATCAGCCAACATAGTCCTGGCTACTTCTATGAGGGTTCTATTCTTTCTCTCAGCAATCCCATTTTGCTGTGGGGTTCTGGCAATACTAAACTGTCTAGTAATCTCTTTCTTGGCACAAAATCCATCCAACAACTTATTTCTAAACTCACCACCATTATCACTTCTAAGCGTCTTAACTTCATTACCAGAATTCTTCTCAATTTGGTTAATAAAGTTAATTAAAGTATCAGCAGTGTCACTTTTCAAAGCTAAAAAGAAAGTCCAAGTAAACCTAGAAAAATCATCAGTGATGACAAAACAGTAAGATTTACCATTCAAGCTTTCTATATTAGTTGGACCAAATAGGTCCATATGCAGCAAGTGAAGTGGTTTAGAACTAGAGTGCGCCTGTTTAGACTTAAATGAGACCTTGTGTTGTTTGCCTTTAAGGCATGCAACACAAGAGTGGTCATTATGGAAAGCCTTTTCAGGTAAACCATCAACCAAACCATGTCTCACAAGTCTGTTTATATTTTTAAAATTAATGTGCCCTAGTCTCCTGTGCCAAAGATTACTCTCATCAACTAAAGCCTTATCATAAAGACATGACAAATTATTATTCATCCTAATTCCATTAAGATTCACATTATAAATGTCCTTATGCCTAGGTGTGATACGGATTCGTATAAGCGGAAGTAAAATACCTAGGCAAAACCCTAGCGGCGATGACGCTTGGCCAACCAAGTCGTCTTCGACGGATTGTTAATTCCGGCCAACCGGATAATAACGTGAAAAGTATTCTTCAATAATATCTGTTATTATTTTTCTCCCCAACCAAAGAGATTACAATGTCTTTAAATAAGAAACGAACCAACGACAAAAAGGAAACAAATAAAACGCAATCTCAACAAAATATAAAAGATACGGAAGGAAATAAACTATCTCTTATTTTGGCTGGAGTGGGTCACAAAAGTTGGGCCGGTCCTAGCCACTTTGGACGCCTGTTTGTTGCAAGCCCGACGGGTCTTCATCCGGTAGGGTTGGATCCGTATTATCCTCCCCCTCTAAAAAACGACTCGACCCCGAGTCACCTTCGAACTCACCATCAGCCGTGTAAGGCCTTAAATAGGCGACATTAAAGGTAGCGGATACCCCATAATGCCCCGGTAAGTCAATCTTGTACGCATTATCATTAATCCTCTTGAGCACACGAAACGGGCCATCAGCCCGTGGATGTAGCTTCCCAAAACGGCCTTGGGGGAAACGTTCACGACGCAAAAAAATCCACACAAGGTCACCTTCGTGAAACACTACACGTTTGCGATGCTTGTTTGCGCGGGTTTGATATTGCAAATTATGCTTTGTAATTTGGTCACGCACCTGTTCATGTAGCAATTTAATTTGGGCAGCTTGTGCATCACCATCAGCGCTGAACGAGTCGAGACCAGGCAAGGGAGCAAGGTCTAGTGGAGTAAATGGATTCCTGCCATATACAACGAAGAACGGACTTCGCCTCGTCGAACTATGAGTTGAGCGATTGTAAGCAAATTCCGCCTGTGGAAGAACAAGATCCCATTGCTTCATATTGTCCCCCACCAAACAACGTAACAGATTACCCAAACTCCGGTTCGTGGCTTTAGTTTGGCCATCGGTTTGAGGGTGATGAGACGTGCTGAACTGAAGTTTTGCCCCCAAACGCTGCCAAAGTGTCCTCCAAAAATGACTAATAAACTTCACATCCCGGTCCGATGTGATTGTTTTTGGAACCCCATGCAGCCGAACGATCTCAGAAAAATACAATCGAGCAACTTGTGAAGCATCATACGTTTTAGAACACGGAATGAAATGTGCCATCTTTGAAAAACGGTCTACAACAACCATGATAGAATCCTTCTTTCGTTGCGTAAGTGGTAACCCGAGAACAAAATCGAGACTTACATCCTCCCACGGAGCTGCTGGCGTAGGGAGAGGGGTGTAAAGGCCCTGGTTTGTGTTGTGCGTCTTGGCAACATGGCACACACGACACCGATTAAGAACTTTCATCACATCTCTCACAAGTTTTGGCCAAAAAATCTTTCTCCCATAAGTGAAATTGTTTTCTCACGTCCACAATGTCCCGCTAAAGCCCCTTGATGACATTCCAGGATAATGGCTTCACGAAATGACGAGATTGGGACACACAAACGACGTCCTTTAAATAGCAACCCGTCCCGTCGAACATAATCACGAAACGGACTTGAAACACTCTTTGCCCACACCTCTTTAAAATCTGGATCATCCGCATATAAGTGTTTCAGAGGTTCGAAACCCGCCACCTGTGCAGTAGTTGTAACCATGAGACTAGGGCGACGACTTAAAGCATCGGCTACCGTGTTGGCTGTCCCGGCTTTATGCCTAATGACGAACGTAAAATCTTGTAAGGTTTCTACCCATTTGGTGTGACGTGGATTCAACTTGGCCTGCCCTGAATAAATTTTAGAGCCTGATGATCTGAGTATAAAATGAATTCACTAGGCAACAAATAATGTCTCCAATAATCCAAGTTACGAACAATGGCATAGAATTCCTTGTCCTAAGTACAATAGCGACGTCGCGTCTCATTGAACTTTTCGCTAAAAAAAGCGATAGGGCGGTTCAAGTGGCTCAAAACTCCGCCAATTCCAAGGCCGGAAGCGTCACATTCAACTTGAAAAACATGATTAAAGTTAGGCAAAGCAAGAACGGGTGCTTCGGTTACCGCTGTTTTTAACTTGTCGAATGCGGCCTGAGAAGCTGGGGACCAAACAAACTTGCTACTTTTCAAACATTCCGTCATAGGAGCCACGATGGTACTGAAATCCCGTATGAAACGGCGATAAAAAGAGGCGGGTCTGTGAAAACTTCGCACATCATGTAATGAAGTAGGAGTCGGCCATGTGGTAATCGCATCAATCTTGGATGTGTCCATGCGAATACCCGTACCCGAGACCAGGTAGCCCAAAAAAATCACCTCCTGTTTAAGAAAATGACACTTTGTTTCATTGGCATACAACTTTTGTTCTCGTAAAATGCTGAAAACGTCCCGAAGGTGGCGAAGATGTTCGTCCAAACTCGTGCTAAAAACCAATATATCATCAAAGTATACCACCATGAAACGACCAATGAATGCCTTAAAAATGTGATTCATTAAACGCATGAAAGTGCTAGGGGCATTTGACAACCCGAAAGGCATAACCATCCACTCATATAATCCATCACGAGTTTTAAAAGCCGTCTTCCACTCGTCACCTGGACGCATACGAATCTGATGGTACCCACTACGTAAATCAATTTTCGAAAATATGGTTGCCCCATGCAACTGGTCAAGAAGATCATCAAAGCGTGGAATTGGAAAACGATACTTAATAGTAATTTTATTTACCGCTCTACTATCGATGCACATTCGGAAAGTACTGTTTGGTTTTGGCACAAGTAAGGCGGGTACTGCACAAGGGCTCATGCTCTCCCGGACAAGACCTTTTTCCAGTAACTCAGTCACTTGTCGATGGAGTTTGGCAAATTCCTTCGGGTTCATTTGGTACGCAGGTTTATTGGGAATACTAGCACCTGGTATAAAATCAATGCAATGTTGAATTTCACGTACCAATGGGAGGCCTGCAGGGATATCATTGGGAAAAATGTCAGAGAATTCACGAAACAGTGGCAAGACTTCTGGTGGTATGTCTCCTCCAGGTTCGTTCTCTTCGAGCACAACTAAGCTAAAAACTGGTGTGATGGATGGCAGCTTAGCAAGACCAATAAAATCAGCCTTGGTCAATGTAGCCGAAGTGGCCGGGTCATCTCGTGGGTGAAGAGGGGCCAAGGTAATGCTTAACCCATCTTTTTTGAAAGAATTAGTGTTGCGGAAACCGTCATGTTTAACACGTCGATCATAAAGCCACGGGCGTCCTAATAACAAGTGACAAGCATCCATTGGAATTACGTCACACCAAATTTCATCCGCATACTTGTTACCGATGGAAAATTGGATGAGGCACTTATGCGTAACTTTCAACAAATTCCCTTTTTTTAACCATGTTAACTGGTATGGATCTGGATGATCGTGCAGTTGTAACCCGAGTTTTTCAACCATGGTAGTAGCCACCATGTTGTCACAAGACCCACCATCGATAATCACAGTACAAACTTTCCCTTTTGAGGTGCAATTAGTGGGAAAAATGTTGTGACGTAGCCACTTTGTGTCATCTTCATCATCCCCTACAGTCGCGTGTAGGAGCCTGCGAGATACCAACAGTTCACCCTTATCCGGGTAAATAATGTCAGATTCGTCCTCTCCATCTGTGTCATATTGTGGCTCTGTGTCGTCCATGAAAGCGACTAACTGTTTGTTAGGGCAGTCACGCTTTAGATGGCCGAATCCTTGACATTTGAAACATCGAAGAGGGGCTGAACTTCCTGGTTGTGAGTTGGCGGGTGGTGTTGGGTCTCTTTTTATTGGTCCCGGTTGTGGTGCGGGTGTGGGTTTTTGGTTGGTAATCGGTTGTTTGAGAAAAAATCTGTTCTTTTGAAGGAGTTGTTTTTCAACCCGTAATGCCAACTTACACACGTCATTAAAAGAATAATATTGTTGTAAGGAAACGACGTCTACTATTTCCGGTTTGAGGATACCCAAGAAACGAGCTATAAGCTGTTCTTCGTCTTCTTCGGCCCCACAACGCATACGTAAACGTTCAAACTCCCCAATAAGTTCTTCCACCGTTAAGGAGCCGTGTTTCAGATTTTGGTAATCAAGATAGGAGTCTTGTTTGTAAGTAACTGGAAGGAACTTCGCCTTTAATAACTTTTTCATCTTGTCCCATGAGTCGACCTTATGTTTTCCTGCCCGATAACGTTGCGTTTGAACATGCTCCCACCACAAGGACGCTGATTTCTTAAGTTTCAGGGCAACGATCTTTACCTTAAGGCGATCTGGAATATCCCAAATATCAAATAGACGTTCAACTGTTTGCAACCAATCTATGAATTCATCGGGTTGTAGGCGACCTTCAAACTCCGGTATGTCAGTACGGAGACCCAACGAACGTAATGGATCAGGTGGTGGTGGAGGAGGGTTACAGCGGCGAGGGTCAGAAGGTGTTTTTGGTGGCTGGTCATGAAAAAAAATTTCAAACTCGGTTCTATCTGATTCAGTGGGTGTTTCTTCATACTGTCTTTCATATCGATTAAAAGGATTGACTTCGAGTTCTCGAATCCGTTCACGAAGTTTTTCAATCTCGACGTCGCGGGGATCACGTTCATTGTTACCGTTGCCTCCGGCGGCGAATCGACGGTGTTGGTGTAGGCGATCTCTTCCTGGTGCAGACATCTCGAGATACCTGAGCTCGCTGATACCACTTGATACGGATTCGTATAAGCGGAAGCAAAATACCTAGGCAAAACGCTAGCGGCGATGACGCTTGGCCAACCAAGTCGTCTTCGACGGATTGTTAATTCCGGCCAACCGGATAATAACGTGAAAAGTATTCTTCAATAATATATGTTATTATTTTTCTCCCCAACCAAAGAGATTACAATGTCTTTAAATAAGAAACGAACCAACGACAAAAAGGAAACAAATAAAACGCAATCTCAACAAAATATAAAAGATACGGAAGGAAATAAACTATCTCTTATTTTGGCTGGAGTGGGTCACAAAAGTTGGGCCGGTCCTAGCCACTTTGGACGCCTGTTTGTTGCAAGCCCGACGGGTCTTCATCCAGTAGGGTTGGATCCGTATCAAGGTGTCTTATAATTAATGAATTTTTCATCTGGTATTTTAAAATCCTTGCTCAACACCAAGCATTCAGTATCAGTGAAAAGAACCTTATTTTTGTTATCATAAACTTGTGATACACTAAAAAGACTATAGTCAAGTTCTTTTACCAGAAACACGTTTTCAAAACGCAAATTGTTGGTGAGAAGAGTTCCTTTGCCTGTGATAGTTCCATATCCGCCTCCAAAGTAAACTTTATCACCATCCTTAATGGGAGTGAAGTTTGTGAGATAATCTTCCTTCCCAGTCATGTGCCTAGAGCATCCACTATCCGAATAGCCATAATCATTAACCTGCTTTTGAATGCCCTGCACATAAAGAAAACAAATTAGTTTTCTTTGGGAACCCAAGCCTGAGCAGACTTGGATTCATTTGGTTGTTCAACAAGAACAGACTTAGTCCTCATAACAACCCCTTGTTCATCCCTTTTTAGATTCAACACCCAGTTAACCCCAATTGGTTTTGTGATGACCTTTGAAATATAATTAAATCTGTTACAGGTCATAGAAATCCCATCTGAATTAGGGTTTTGATCTTGCTTAGGTCTCCATGTCAAGCTAGAAGAAGCTTTAGACCCCTTGAAATTGAGATTTTGCTAGGTTAAAAAGTTCGTTTTCTCGGTGTCTTAACGAATTGATTTCCGGTTCAATGTGTGACTCAAGTGTTTTTGGTTAAGAAAAAGGGAAGTTGATTATCTATAACTAATTAAAAAGTAAATGCGAAAAGTATTTAAAAAACCAACTAAAGACCAGTACAAATAATAAAACTAAAACAAGGTGAATATTAAAAACTAAAAATTAGAACGATATTAGAACGAATTTTAAGACAAATAATAAAACGAAATTTAAAGCGAAACAATTAATAAAAATAAAACTAAAGGACGAAATCAACTATCAACTCGAAAATAAAGTTTACTAAATGAAAAAGGAGAGAATTAAACTAAAATGGTAGTTTAAAACTAAACGAGGGAAAACCTAAAGCGGGTACTAAATAAAAGATAAAACTTGAACTTTACGAAAAAATATTAATACTAAAAATCGACGAAAAATTCAACTAAAAATACGTAACTTCCAGAAATAAAATCGGAACAACTTTCAGACAAAACTAAACAATTACGGAACAATACTATTAAATAAACAAGATAGCAGGCTAGCTGCTGGAAGCTAGCAAGCTAGCTGCTTAATTTGGCGCCAAATAGGGAATAAGCTAGCAGGCTAGCTGCTGGTCCTTTCCATCGTACTCTTAAGCGTACATGCATGCATGTAGGATTCCATCGCAACCAATACTAAATTCCATCGCACTGTTGGATCGTAGACAAGGATCGTACCCACGGATCGCAATGGCCAATCGCACCCCAGATCGCACTCTATGATTGTACCCACGATCGCAACAAGTGATCGTGGTGATGATTATGGAGTGTGATCGTGGTGACGATCGTACTAAGGATCGCAGTAATGGATCGCAAGTAGAAACCCTCGGGGTTTATGCGATCACACTTACTGGATCGTATTGGTAAAACCCTTAAGCATTACGATGGCATACAATAAGCAAATAAGCAAATACCAAATAAGCACTTATCTAAAAACTTAACCAAATCAAATTTAAGAAAAAGCTAATAGACCAAATTTAAAAACTTTTAAAAATACTAAATAATAAAAAATATTTAAAAACAACTTTTTATAAAAATTAACTAAAAAGCACTTAATCAAAAATAAGAAAATTAACACAATAAGCACTAAAACACTTGCGCTATAAAAATCAAACATTAAAAGATCAATAGACATAAATTTGAAAACTTTTAAAATAAGAAATAAGCAAACTTTAAAAAGACTAAACTTTTAAGAAAACTAAAAAGTAAATAAGCTAAGTAAAAAATAAGCCAATAAGATTGTCAAACTTATAGCTTAAATCGTATACAAGCCTAGATGGAAATAGAAAGATGAACTTTTTAATCAAATAAACAATAAGATTAAGCAAAACCAACCCTTAATCCGAACCAAAATCAAATCATAACAAGAAAAGTAGGATGAGAAAGATAAAGAAAAGCTTGATTAAAGGTAAATAAGGATTCAACAATAAAGTTAACTTACTTGGAATTAAAAGGCTTGAAATTTAAGACATAAAATTAAAGAACAAGATAGTAAATGACATGAAATTAAAGTTGTGCAAGTAAAGAAAAATGGTGGAAAGAATAATTGTCACATTAGCTAACAAAATGAAATGAAGTGAAATGGGTTCTATTTATAGGGAGAAGGGAAGCATGTGTTGCTCTTTTATTTCCTTCTTTCTTCTTTCTCGTCTTTTCGTCTTCTTAATTCTTCGACATTTTTTCGACTTTGTCTCGGGATTAATTAAACTCGTCTTATAATTTCTTCATTAATTAGACTTGAGTTCTTCGATTTTATTAAACTTCTGTCTTTGGACTTTTTCTTCGATAAATCTTCAGAATTGGCCTTGGACCTCCATTCTTTTTGCACTCTTGATCTTTTGACTTCGTCTTTTGTCTTTTTCTTCGATAAAAGCCCGTGAAAGCCCGTGTTTTCTTCCCTTTTCACATTTTGGTCCTAAAACACAATAAAAACACAAACCACGCATAATTCCGACATTTACGACATAAAATACACGTTTTGGCTTGGTTTTTATTATAATTAAGTGGTAAAAGGATGGGTGTTTTCACACCTATCACCCCTTTCCATGTGGTTGCAAATATTTACCATTATTTGGTCTGGCAACGTTTCTGTCAGCGTTTGATTTGGTCTTGTCAACGCTGAAATTACCCTTGTCAGCGTTGAACCTAGGGTTTGCTACAGGAACCCATTATCTATTAGACCATGTATTGGTCTTCTGTAAAGGTCTTTGTCCATAAGTATTAGACCCTTTAGTAAAGAATGGGGCTGGTATAACAACTTGTGGACTTTGCTGAACAAAAGTTTTGGGTTTGACAGTGTTTGACTTTTTGTCAGCATTGACACACTTATAGGCTAAATGTGAAAAGCTACCACAAGTATAACAGGCTTTTCTAGACATAACTCTAGGTCTAGAAGAAAAGAAACCTGTTCCATTATCACTAATTTGACTTTTTGGTGACCTAGTTTGTCTATACATTTCTGCATATTTAATGCTAGGTTTTCTAACAACGTTTGAGCCAAGGTCAACTGTCTTGCCAGTGATTGGGTTTGTTACTTTGATAAGGGTAGACTCATTTGGACTATCATTAAGCATGCCACCCTTGACAAACAAGGTAGGGTTGGCTTTCTTCCATTGGTCCAAATCAGTCAACTTTTGCCTATATTCTTCTACTGGGGTAAGAATCCTTGGTGGAGGAATAAATTCCTCTTCTTGGAGTTCTGGTAAACCAGTCCAAGATAAGTCCTTTCTTTGGACACCATAAAAGTCCCCAGCTGGTGGTGGAACACCAGGATACTCTTTCATCCCAATCCCAGTCATATCCCTAGAATCCCTTTGTTTACTAACACATTCTCCTAGGGTTTGTGAGGCTTTATAAAATCTCTGAATTTTAAGATCTACATTATCCTTATTCTTAATAGCCTCATCTAACTTAGCCTGTAATTCAATATTGACCCTCTCCATGATGTTTCTAATATCAGTACTAGCATTTAAATCATGTTTTAAGATATTGATTTTATCTTTTAGGTCAAGCTCCATTTTCTTATACTCAGCTACAGTCTTTTCAGTTTGAGTAAGAGCAAGTTGATAGTTAGACAACTTGCATCTTTCATTACCCACATCTGTTGACAATCTTAAAACTTATTTATTAAGTCTTTCAATATTTAGACGACAACCCTTACTACAAAAAGCATCATCATATACCTCATTGTCTGATGAAGATGAGAAGTGTGCCATCAGAGCATAGTGAACATGCTCTTCTTCTTCCATCTCAGCAACCAAAGCTTTATTCTCTTCCTCATCCTTAGACAAATAGCTCCAATCCCATCCAACACCATCAATTTCTTGCATTGCAACCATGGCCTTGGGATCCTGAGCCTTAACAATTTGGCTTGAGGATTTTCCAGCATCAGATCTTCTTGGAGATCTGCATTCTCTCATGAAGTGTCCCATACGATGAAAATTGTAACACTCAACCTTGGATTTATCAAATCTAGCAGTGTCCTTAGCATTAAAAGTCATCTTCTTCTTGAATCTTCTATTCCATCTGTTTGCTCTTATACTTGCAAGAGCCATATTCCACTTTATGTCTATTTCCTCCAAATGCTCATCACTAATTTCCTCAAGGTCCTCATAAGTAATCACTGAACCATTGGGCAATGAAGCAATGTATGCACACACAGTATCCAGATCAATACCAGCAGGCTTAACTCTTGGTGAGTCAATTTTGTATGTGTCAGCGTCTGAATGTGAGGCGTTGACGGGATATGAACCAGCGTTGACACAGGTTGATCCAGTGAATGGGTGCATGTATGACTCCTTTTGATCAAATTGACCTTCACTATGTGAGAAGAAGGCCATGTTTCCATTGGTAGACTTGCTTCCATGATCCAAAATAGTTTCATTCTCTATCAGCCTCAGTTTATTGTAAACATCATCAAAAGTAGAACTTTTGTGAGTGTTATTAGCAATTATAGACCTTGCTTCAATTTTCCATGTGTCACCAGGGCTTTTAAGAAAAGTGGAGATAATATCAACATCACCAGGCACTGTTCCCATGAAGGATAGCTTGCTTGTGATGTCCAGAAGTCTGCTTCTCACACTACTTAGCTTCTCATTAGGTTGAGACTTAAAAACATCATACTCATACAAGAGTTGCTTCTTTTTCTCTTGCACAGTATCAGCATTACCACCATAAGCAACTTCAAGGGCTGCCCAAAGATCTTTTGTAGACTCATAGCTTCTGTATTTGTGCTGATTTTCTTGTCCCAAAGAGAGTTTCAGAATGCTTAGGGTTTTCATATCAACCCTTCTCTTTGCTATATCCTCAGTTGAGACAGCTCTACCATCTTCAAGTTTTTCTCTTCATTCCTCTTCAGTAGAACCTTGAACAGCTGTTCTTTGAGCGATGGCATCTGCAACCTTTTGAGCCTTATTGAATGTGTTTTTATATTCAATAATTTCCCATAGGGTGTAGTCATGGATTTGTAGATATTGCTCAAAGTTAAACTTCCATAGCTCAAAATTGTCTAGGTCTAGCATGGGAATATTGATGTTGTGGTTTAAGGAGGAGGAGGAGTTTACTTTTGGGGTAGACATGATGTTTTTAGGGTTTTGTGAAAATTATGTTTTTTGGTAATTTAGGGTTCTTGTGTTCTTTAGATCAAAGTTTCTCAACAAGCTCTGATACCACTTGTTGATCCCAAACTTAGATCGATTTAGCTTGTGTAAACGAGATTAAATCAAGTTAAACACGTAGAGAAACTTTGTTGTGTATAAAACAATTTAAGTATTATGCGGAGTTAATACTCAAACAAGAACACACAAACAATTGTAAAACAAACTTTCACTTGATTGATTATAACAAACTTGCATACAATGAAAGTGTTAAACGTATGAAAACTTATATGAAACAAAACCTAAAGGTCTTCTTTTATAGACATAAGAAGCCTTGTACAAGAGTCTACGTATCAGCTATTCTAGGTAAACATAAATACAGAAAATACATTGTTGATCCTATCTTTACTAGAAACAAACTAGAAACATAATACACATAGACTATATCTTTCTATCAGTGCTTGACTTCATCGTATCAACGCTTGACATCTTCCTGTCAACGCTTGATCTGTCAACGTTTGTTTTCTTCTTATCAATGCTTGTTTTCTTCTTGTCAGCGTCCAAGTGTACTGGCTACATTTTATTCCCAACAGAAAACACCACCAATATGCTTAAATACACTAAAAAGGTAAAAGATGACAGTATCAAGGATAAACAAGACATGCAGGAAAAATTTGATGCTACCCTTTTAAGATTTGAAAAATGGAAAAATGCACCCAAAAATCTTTCAAAGTTAATTGATAGTAGCATGTCTGGTAAGACTAAGAGAGGTTTAGGATTTGATAAATATATTGATTCAGAAGATGTGTTTGATTTATCTTTTTCAAGTGTCTTTGATCCTGACAAGGAGGAGGAGGGAAAACCTAGTTACAATAGGTTTCATCCAGCTGCAGAAATGCATGATGTCCCTCCACCTCTTACAGGAACTTTTATGCCCATATCTAGGCATAATGACTTGAATGGATCACAGATGCATGAGTCTCCAAAAAGTTCTACTAATACTAATGACTTTGTCTCTTGTACTTTTAGTGACAAAGCCAGTGACTCTGGATCGTGTGGTTCAAGTGAAGAGTCAAGACCTACCCGCTCCAAGACAAATGACCCTACTGCTACTAGTGCTAGGAAGAGTGAAGAGAGAGTTTCTTCTACTTCAACTAAGTCTAGTTCTAGTTTATTGCGTTCTAGGAATGTTGTTTCTCCTAGAGTTGTGTGTAACTAATTTAGCAGTATGAAACAATGTCATTTGAATAAAAGGTCGTCTAAAACATGTTTTGTTTGTGGAAGTAAATTTCGTTTGATTAAAGATTATGATTTTTATGATCAACCTTCTTCTGTTTATCAAGCATATCCTGCTCCTGGTCCACCAGGAGTTGCTCCATATTCTTCTAGAAGACTAAACCCGTGTGCCCAATCTTTCTCTTCTTCTAGAATGACCTCTCCTTTAGCTTCTGATCATTCGAGAATCAATGGATTTACCCATAATAGACCAACCAGCAACTATTTTCAAAACTTTAATCAGAATTATGCATTTAATTTAGACCAAATGTATTTTGGGTTGAGAAATTTGGGTACTGCTGTTAAGCCCTCAGCAGGTTGTTCTTGGTCAAACAATAACACCCATATGATGAATAGGCAACCTAAGAACAACAGTGGGTCTCATCAATCTTCTTGGCTATCTACTAAAGATCCACAAGGTAGGCTCAAACCTGGAAAGGTTTGGGTCCCCTTAAGACACTAACATTTGCATATATCTTTTCTTTTTGTTGTAGGTTACTCCATACCAAGATCCTACTCTAGGGATAGTTGATAGTGGATGCTCTAGGAGCATGACAGGGAATAAAGGTCTTCTATCTAACTTTGTACCATTTCAAGGCGAAAAGGTCTACTTTGGAGGTGGTGAAGGAAGGATCACTGGCAAAGGAACGATTCAGACACCTAACCTTAATTTTGAGCAGGTCTACTATGTGGAAGCTCTTCAACACTTCAACTTGATCTCTGTCTCTCAGATTTGTGACAAGAAGCAGTTTGTCCTCTTTACGGATACTGATGCACTAGTGTTATCCAAAGACTTTAAGCTCCCGGATGACTCACAAGTTCTACTCAGAATCCTTAGAAGACACAATCTCTATAGTATCAAGCTGAATGAAGTAATCCTACTGGTCAACTAGCTTGTTTGGTTGATAAAGCCTCAGAAGATGAAGCCACTAAATGGCACAGAAGGATGGGACATGTAAACTTCAATACCATTCACAAGTTAGCAAATATGAACTTGGTCTCTGGTTTACCTCCTAAAACGATCAGGAATGACATCAATTGCCTTGCATGCAGCAAAGGCAAACAACACAAAGCATCCTTCAAGGCCATTACTGCTCTCAGTCTAATAACTGAACCATTGCAGCTACTACACATGGATTTATTTGGTCCTACCTCCATTAGGAGCATTGACCATAAACAATACTGTCTTGTGGTAACTGATGGGTATAGCAGGTTCACGTAGGTTTTCTTTCTGGCTGCCAAAAATGAGACCTACTCAATTCTCAAGGACTTCATTACACTAATTGAGAATCAGCTGTCCAAGAAGGTGAAAGGTATCCGGTGTAATAACGGAACAGAATTCAAAAATGCAGACCTCATAGCACTTTGCAACTCTAAAGGTATCAAACGAGATTATAGTGCGGCAAGGACTCCTCAACAGAATGGTGTTGCAGAAAGGAAGAACATGACTATAATAGAAGCTGCGAGAACAATGCTTGCCGATTTCAAGCTTCCAACCATGTTCTGGACAGAAGCTGTCAATACTGCAAGTTATGTCTTGAATAGAGTTTATATTGCCAATCCTCACAAGAAGACTCCCTATGAGCTACTCATAGCTAAAGTACCTAGCATTGCTCATTTGAAGCCATTTGGTTGTCCTATCACCATTCTGAATACCAGTGACTATTTGGGGAAATTTGATGGCAAGGCAGATGAAGGCTACATAGTGGGATATTCAGCTCACTCTCGGGCTTATCGTGTCTATAATCTCCAAGCCAAGCGAGTCATTGAAACTATTAATCTCAGGTATTTTGAGGAGAAGTCAAACATACAAGGCAAGGGTCCTGAATGGTATTTTGATCTTGATTATCTTAGTGACTCATTGGGTAATTTTATTTTCAAAACTAACCAAGATGCAGGTCCACAAGTGTTTGCAACTTCTAGTGCAGGTGCTCATTCTAGTTTTTCGGACTCAGATGAGGAGGATGATACTTTTGTTGTCCCATCCTATTCCACCACAGTCTCTCCAAATGCCAATGCTACTACTAGTGATGCTTCTCCATCAGACATTATGGACTCACAAGGAGCTCTTGACACATTGCTCAAGCAACAACAAGATGCTACTACAGCAGCTGCTCAAGGAGGCTTTGAGTTTCCTTTGAGTCCCCCTGCTGTCCAAGTTACTCCTAGTGCTCCTAATGATACTCCTAGTGAAAGTTTAACACCTATTGGTAGTCCGGTTAGTGATCCTGCTTCCTCTACTAGATTCTCTGGTCCTTCTGACCTGGGAAACTATCAAAAGAAGTCTTCTACTAAGCTGGATGATATTCATAAACAACCAATAGATGGCATTTTCGACTCTGCTTCATATGATGATGACATTGTTGGGGATCTTAATAACTTGGCACCAGAAGTGGATGTACCTTCTCATCATGTTCAGCAGACGCATAAAGACCATCCTACTACTCAAATAATTGGAGATCCTGGTTCTATTGTCAAGACTCGCCGCATGCATAAGAAAGCAACGTCTGATCATCATGCTCTTGTGAGCTATATTGAGGACCAAAAGCGTAATAATCACACGGACTTTCTTCACTGTTTGTTTGTTTGTTTTCTTTCATAGGTGGAACCTAGATCAGTCTCTCATGATCTTGAGGATCAAAGTTGGGTGGAGGCTATGCAGGAGGAGATGCAACAGTTCTTGTTTCAGAATGTTTGGATCCTAGTTGACTTGCCCGATGGAAAGACAGCAATTGGTACCAAATGGATTCTCAAAAACAAGAAAGATGCGAGGGGTATTGTGGTGAGAAATAAGGCTAGGTTGGTTGCACAAGGTCACACACAACTTGAAGGCATTGACTATACTGAAGTTTTTGCTCCTGTTTCTAGGATTGAGGCCATTCGTCTGTTTTTTGCTTTTGCTTCTTATGTTGGCTTTACGGTTTTTCAGATGGATGTCAAGAGTGAATTTCTCTATGGCAAGATTGATGAGGAAGTTTATGTCACTCAACCTAAGGGCTTTGGGGATCCACTTAATCCAAAGAAAGTCTACAAGGTGGTCAAAGCTCTATATGGACTTCATCGGGCTCCTAGAGCTTGGTGTGAGCGTCTTTCCACTTTGTTGTTGAAACATGGCTACAGAAGAGGCACGATTGACAAAACACTATTTCTTAAGAGGAATACCAAGGACATCATCCTAGTTCAAGTGTATGTGGACGATATTATCTTTGGTTCTACTAAGAAGGAATGGTGTGATGAGTTTGAACAACTAATGAAGGGTGAATTCCAGATGAGTGCTATGAGAGAACTTACATTTTTCCTTGGTCTTCAAGTCAAGCAACAGTCGGATGGAACTTTCATAAGTCAATACAAGTATGTTCATGAGATCCTTCAGAAGTTTAACATGGAACCTCTTAGACCAGCAGCTACACCTTATGAGGTTAATAAAGTCAAACTCAAGAATAAGCCAGATCCTCTGGTAAATGTTCACATGTACAGGTCAATGATTGGCTCACTCATGTATTTGACTGCATCACGTCCGGATATTATGTTTGCAGTAAGTGCTTGCTCTAGACATCAGGTGGCTCCCACCGTTTCTAACTTGAATGCTGTCAAGAAAATTTTCAAGTACATCAAGGCACAACCCAAGCTAGGCTTGTGGTATCCTAGGGAATCACCCTTTGTTCTTGAAGCCTATAGTGATAGTGACTATGCAGGTGCTAATAATGACAGGAAGTCTACTACTGGTGGTTGTCAGTTTTTGGGTCGAAGGCTTATCTCATGGCAATGTAAGAAACAGACAATAGTAGCTACTTCTTCAACAGAAGCTGAATATGTGGTTGCTGCTAGTTGTTGCAGACAGGTATTGTGGATACAAAATTAGATGCTGGATTATGGGTTCAACTTTATGAACACCACAATTTTCATTGACAACCAAAGCACTATCTGCATTGTGAAGAACCCTGTTTTTCATCAACGGACAAAACATATTGAAATTAGGCACCACTTTATAAGGGATGCCAATGAGAAGAAGTTGATACAGGTTCTTAAAGTACCTACGGATGATAATGTTGCTGATTTATTGACTAAAGCCTTTGATGGTTCTCGGTTCAACCACTTGGTGGTTCACATTGGGATGGTCAATCCTTGAGACCTAGGATTGAGGGGAGGCTAAGCCTAAGGGGAGGCTTAGTGTACATATTTAATTGCACGGTCTAACATATTGGTAGTTTCGAACAACAAATTTCATGAGTATTTGCGGTGTGTGCTACTTCTAATGGAGTATTTTGGTTACTTCTAGTGATTGTATTCAGCTTCTAGTGGTTACAAACCCTTCAATGTCATTGATGGTTGGCTTCTAGTATCAGTTTCGGTCACTGTTCACTTCATTGACTTTCATTGACCACTTTGTGCTCCTAGTGTTGACCCTTAAGCGTTTTGACTTTTAGTCAACGCAAGTTACTTCTGGTATATATCTTTTTATTTAACTTTGGTAACTGGGATTTGCATATAATGGTAAAAGGGCAAGTGGTTACCTTTGCATTAATTACTTAATTTTGAAAGGGCAACCCACATAATTAGGGGTCACTGAACAGTTACATGACCATTATTTATGGTCAAATCTCATAATTGACTCATTCATCCCAACCAAAAACACACACATACGCTTCTACTCTTTCCCTCTTCAATCAATCATCTTCCATCTCTTCCAATCATCAACAATGGCTGCTCTCCAATACAAACCTGATCATAACAAGGTGGCATATCTTGTAAAAGGTCCTAAACGAGAAGAGTTCACAGACATCATCGAGTTTATTGAGGCTTCCAACCTTAGGTATGCTTTTACGGTTTGCCCTACTGTATATGACAGTGTTATTCGTCAGTTCTGGGCAACTGCCACCTTGTTGATGTTTTGGGACGTCCACTAGAGCTCCATGCTACCATAGATGGACGCTCATATGTGATGTTTGAAGCTTCTACTAGGTCTGCTCTTCATCTTCAGGATGAAGGTGGTGTTGTCTCCATCCCCAATTCTGAGGTATTGGATGGGATGGCTGATCTTGGTTATAATCATGGGGGGAAGTTTAACTTCTAGAAAAATAGGTTTTCCCCCCAAAGGAAGCTTCTAGTGCACTTCTTGATTCATTCCTTAAGCCCAAAGTCTGGGAGTTGGGATGCACTTCCCATTCCTTTGGCTACTGGTTTGATTTGCATTGCACATGGTGTGTTTAATTTTTCTCGCTACTTGCTTGATGGAATGGTTTGCAATCTTAGTAGTACTGGCTCTAGGAAGAAGTTTTTGATGTACCCTAGGTTCTTGCAGCAGGTTCTTATGTGCCTACCTAGAAATAGGGAGGAATATGAGACCCCTAAGCTTAGTTCTAAGGTGTATTCAAATATGGCACTTGGTTTTAAGGGTGTTTGGAGGCCTCTTACTGATGTTATGATGGGCCTTGCCCAATGGGATCCTAATGTTATTCCTCTGGCTGGTGAAGCCGAGGAGGAACTTCCATTAGGGGATGATCCTATAGAGGAGGAGCATCATGATACTGGTGTGCCTCATGTGGAGGTGGAAGAGCAAGCTAAAGAAGTGGTGGTAGAAATGCCATCCACTTCCAAGGCTTCCCCCTCTTCTCTGCCACATAAGTCCCCATTTGTTGATACTCCCCCTTCTAGTCCAGCACCACATTCTGTTGAGAAGCCATCTAGATCTCATGCTCATGATGATGACCCCTTTGTTGCTTCTGGTCCCAATGAGGCATTCCTCGATCCAAGTCCTCTTTGTGGGGAAGCGGAGGAACCTGTTTCACTAACTTCTTTGCTAGCTCTCATGCACAGGTATTACGCAAGGATTGTTTCTTTGGAGAATGATCTAAATCAGCACCGCAAGCTCATCCGGGACTTTGTCCTTCTATTGGCGAACATGATTAAGGCATTGGAGTCCCAAAAGAGGCGCCAAAAGAAGAAACTTGTTCTTTCTGATTCTGATGAAGATCTTGAGGAGGATGGTCTGACTTTGTTGGCTAGGGCTGCTTTTGCTGATAAGCCGTATGATGATTTGCATGTTCCTCCTAGTCCATCAAGCATCCCTACTGCTGATCCTAGACCGATGGAGGATATTGCTGGTACTTCTGCTGGTCCATCTGCTGGTCCGTCTCATGATCCTAAGGGGAAAGCCCCGATGACTGATGCACCCTCTCCTTCAAGGTAGCGTACTCGCAGACAAATCGAGGAAGAAAGGTTGGGGGAGGAGGCTGCACAGCGACTGCAAGCAGATATTGACCAACAAGCTAGGGCTGAGGAAGAAGCCCTTCAACAGCAGAGGCGTGAGCAGTTGAGGCATGATGCCATGCATTGGGATGATAATGATTGGATGCTGGTGCTTACTATTCTTACTTCTGATTACTCACAGTTCACTGATATTTTGGGCGCTGATGTGAATCAACATAATTGTATCCCACGGGCACTGGCCTTAATGCGTCAAAAACAATTGTCTCTTGCTGCTCAGCTTCGTGAACAGCGTCGTAACAGACCTTTGTCAAGAACATAAGAGAGGAAGTTGATGCAGCAATATGTCAAAAATCAGTCGACAGCTTACTTTAATGTTGGTTGGACTTGGGAAGGGGTTAGGGGGCTGTCCTTTGATGAGCTTAAAGATCTGTACCAAAAGACGATCAAGCGTCAAAACACACCGGTCCCTGAACGCTTTATATATCGCCCTCCTCCACGTGTTGATCACACTTCTCAGCCTGTTGTTGCTCATACTTATTCATTTGGTGTTCCTCATGATACTTCTGGTGTTTCCTCTGTTGCTGCTACTTCTACTGCTGTTCCTACTACCACAACTTCGGCTGTTCATCCTACTCCATCTCAGGGTCGTACCGTCACCACCACTGTAGCTACTACCACTTCTGCCACTACTACTACCCCTGCTACTCCTGCTGTGGCGCAACCATCACCATCGGTGGCTGAACCACACCCTACCTCATCCGCAGGTGCAACAGAATTTGATCCTATGGTTGGTCAAGGTTTTGCGTCTACTCATGCTGATACTACTGCTGCTGGAAAGGTAAAGGTTGAATCTTCTTCTAGTGTTCCTTCACCTCGTCGCTCAATTAGAAAGAAGGAGGCTCGACGTGGTAAGTCTGTTCCATTTGAGAATCGAGATCCTGCAAATCTTATTGATGGTGCTTCGGATAGCAAGACAGAGTTACCCATGGGTAAGGGTTGGATTGTTGCTTGGGAGGTTAGGCCATCCCCGATTGTTGCTGGTACATTCACTCATAAGGTTACAACCAGTGATGGTTATGTTCGCTATGTCTCGGGACTGCAAAGTATTTTGACATGGGTGGACCGTCATGATCTTATGTCATTATATGGGCTGGTGGATGCTGAGATTCCTCAATCTCTGAGTGAGTTGCCCAATTGGTCTGGTTTGACAATCTGGGGTGATTTGAAGCTTATGTTAGATTCCCCTCCTGATGCTCCTCATTCTGGTGTCTGGAAAGATCAGCCTCGCTGGGTGATCAAGAGGTGGAAACTTTATGCTGGTTGTGGGGTTCATGTATTGGAGTTGGAGACTGGTGCCATAGTGTTTATGCTTACGGATATGGAGTATCCATTGACGATTGCTACTATGAAGGCTATGCTGGATTGTCATCTGCAGATATCGAATGTCCCTTCTGGGAATGAGTCTACGATAGCTACTACTTTGGTGGAAGGAATTTAAGCCCGGTTGCAAGCTGACAAAGTTGCAGCTTCTGGTATGTGATGGGTATGTTTTTCTATTTTTGTGATTGTACTAACATTCTTTTCACCAATAGCTAAGTGCAACTCAGTAGGTCTAGTTTGATACCGAGCACATATACATATAGCAAACTGAAGGCAAGTCGACAGGCTGTGATATACAGAAGGATGCCGATCATTCCACGATAAAGTGTCGGATCAACGACAATCCCATGTGGATCTGCATCGAGCTTAGTTCGTTCCATCATTGGGGTATCCACGGGGTCGCAAGATTCCATCTTATATTTCTTAAGCGATTCAAGGGCATACTTGGATTGACTGATAAAGATGCCTATGGGACTCTAAGATATCTTAAGACCTAAGAAGAATGATACCTTGCCCATCATTGACATCTTAAACTTGGAATACATGAGTGTCCCAAACTCATCGGATAAGGTTCGGGTCGAGGCAGCAAATATAATATCATCAACATATATTTGTACCATAAACATATCTTTACCTCGTTTCTGAAGAAACAGCGTGGGATCCACCTTACCCTTAGCGAAGCCTTGCGTAATGAGGAATTGTGACAATAGATCATACCATACGTGTGGAGCTTGCTTCAACCCATAGAGAGCCTTCTTAAGCTTGTACATATGATTAGGATATTTAGGATTCACAAAACCATCCGGCTGTTGAACATAGACCTCTTCCTTGATTTCACCATTAAGAAATGCCGTCTTCACATCCATCTGATAGATGATCATATTCATGTGGGCTGCATAAGCAAGGAATAGTCTAATAGCTTCCAAACAGGCAACAGGTGCAAAGGATTCCATAAAGTTGATGCCTAATAATTGCATGTATCCACGAGCTACTAGTCGAGCTTTGTTCTTCAATATTCCACCTAACTCGTCGAGTTTCACCTTGTAAACCCATTTCAAAGTGAGTAACTACACTTGATCCGGGCATAGGACAAGTACACATACATCAAGACGTATAAATTCATTAAGTTCTGCTTGCATAGCTTCTATCCAACAAGATTGGGTGAATGCTTGTTGCCACGTCTTAGGTTCAACTTCGCTGAGAAAAGCATCAAAATGACAAAACATTGCACTTTCTTATAACTGACTTCTTGTGGATACCGGACGATTAGGGTCACCAATAATAGAATCTATAGGATGATCCTTTGTCCACTTGCTGTCATGTTCACGAATCTGTGGATTGGAGTAGACCGTACTAGGAGGTTCCTCTGAGGTGGACGACCCGACTCGATTAGAATCAGGAATTGGTACACCAAAGAATGGAAGTTCACGCATTTGAGCGAATTCCAAATCATGATCATGATCATCCTCTTCATCATCAATAGGCGTGACATGGGTAGTTGAAACATGTGTTGGTTGAGAGTTACTCGTTGAAGGTATATCTTGACCAATAGTAGGTGTAGACGTATCTGATTGTGCTTCGGTTGCTGGAGTGACCACTTCGGTAACTGGAGCTATTACCTCAGGTTCTAGAGTAACAAAACTTAGAGGATTAAATAATTCATCAAAAAAAGGTTGAAACAACGTATCTCATTCATTCCTAGAAGGTGGTGTAAATGATGATGAAGTAGGGTTGTTTGGGACTAGACCAAAACTAATGTTACTGGGTCCCATTTCATGAAGTGCGGGTTCAGAGCTGCTTTGCTCAGAAGCCATAGTTGTCAGTCATCAAAATCAACATTCATAGTTTCGAGGATCTTACGAGAATTACGATTGTAGATTCGTTATGCCTTCTTTGTGGGTGCATAACCAATAAAAATACCAATATCAACCTTTGGTTGAAGTTTTCCCAAATTGTCACCATCATTATTTGGATAGCAAAGAGAACCAAATACATGAAGATATGATAAATCTGGTACTTTTCCAAGGAGAAACTCATAAGGTGTTTTACCATGGCGTTTTCGAATTAGTGATCGATTTTGGGTGTAAACTGCTGTAGATACTGCTTCTGCCCATAAAAACAATGGATCCTTTGCGTAAATTAACATCGTTCGAGCATCTTCCATAAGTTTGCTATTTCGCCTTCCAGCGACACCGTTTTGTTGTGGAGTGCGAGCAACGGATGTTTCACGAGATATGCCAACTTAATGACAAAAATATATGTAAATGACCGTTTTGTTGGAAAATAGTCAAAAGTATATGTAAATGACCGTCTGATTAATGACAAAAATATTATCGTCAATAGTTTAAAATCACATGTGATTTTATGAAATTACATGTGACTTTTGTGAAATCACATGTGTTTTTTGTGAAAATCATTGTGAACTCACATATGATCTTGTGAAATCAAATATGAATTATGAACACACATGATTTTTTTTTTTGTAATTTCGCGTTTGACATATTTATATTCCTTAAACCTGAAAGGCTAAAAGAACATATCTGTAGAAACTAAAAGGGGGATTGAATAGTTTTCTTCGATTTATGTCCTAATTAAAATTCCTTTCAATTAGGTTTGTCTCAAAATTACCTTTTACTTGAAAGCTAGTTGCATAATGATTAGGTTCAATTCTAATGCATTAACAATGACAAATAGTAGATGTGTGTGATGTGATAATAAGAGTAAGTAAAGAGTAAGGAAAGAAACGACATAATAGGAAGACACCAAGATTATAGTGTAATACGCAGTTTTTGGCCAAGTATAAAATCTTATCGTCCGATCTTTTCGAATTGATTATTGGTAGAAAGTGTGACTCAATTGTTCTTGGTGGAAGATAAAAGGGTTTGATTATCGAGTTTTAAACTAAAAGCAACTAAGAAAATGTCGTTGAGTAAAGTAAAAGCTTTAAAGATTAAACTAAATTGACAAGCCAAAAACAAATGATTGAAAACTTAAAAACAAAATTAGAGAAACACTTTGGAAAAACACTTTGTAAAAATAAACAAGAAATCAAACCCGTCGGAATCCCTGGTCGGAATCCCGTCGGAATACAGCGATCGGAATGTGTCAATCGGAATGCTGTCGGAATAATGGCAAACAAGACCAATCGGAATGTCTTAAAATCAAGCTATCGGAATAAGATAAAATTACTCCAATCGGAATAGCAAATAAGTCATGCAGTCGGAATATAAGAAAGGAATCCAGATCAGAATGCTTTACAAGACACTCACGTCGGAATGTCAAAGAATCCCCACAATCGGAATTTTAAAACCCTAATCCGATCAAGTGATCGGAATAACAAGAGTGCTAATCGGAAAACTAACTCCCTAATCCGATCAGAGTGATCGGAATACAAGAGTGCTAATCGGAATGCTAAATCGGAAAAGGGTTTACCCTTTTCCGATTATTTTGTGATTCGAAAATAAGCTAAGTGATAAGCTATATTGATAAGCTAACACCAAAAAAAAATATATTGATAAGCTAACACCAAAACCTAACCAAATCAGTAATGAAATAGACTAAATAAGCATGAGTAACAACTTTTCCAACTTAAAATAAGCAATCTTTTAAATCAAACCATAAAAAATGAAACTATTTAAGAAAGCTTTTAAAAAGTAAATAAGCTAAAATAAAGAAAGGTAGAAAGAGATTAAAGAACAAAAAGCTTAACTTGAACTTGATTAATGAAATCCAAATACAAGGATAATCAAAAGCTTAAACTTGAAAGATAAAAGATGAAACTTAGTGAGAGAAAGTTAGAACCTTCTCTCTCTAAAAACTAAAAAGGAAAAATGAAAAAATGAAACTAGCTAACTCCCCTCCTAATGTGATTAGGAGGGTATTTATATGGAAAATGGGAAGTGCATGTGTGGTGTGCTTCCTTCTTTCTTTTCTTCTCGACTTGATTTAATTCTTTGTCTTTTCTCGACGTCGTCTCGGGATTTGAACTTGTCTTAATAATTTTCTTCTTTAATTTAGACTTGAGTTCTTCGACTTTATTAAACTTCCGTCTTTAGACTTTTTCTTCGATAAATCTTCAGAATAGGTCTTGGACATCCGTTCTTTAAGCACTCTTGATCTCTTGACTTCGTCTTTTCTCGTTTTCCTCGATAAAAGCCCGTGAAAGCCCGTGTTTTCTTCCTTTTTCATCTTTTGGTCCTAAAACACAATAAAAACACAAACCACGCATAATTCCGACTTTTACGACATAAAATACACGTTTTGGTCTTGTTAATATTGGAAATAAGTGGTAAAAGGATAAGTGTTTTCACACTTATTAAATCCCCTACACTTGACCATTGCAACGCCCTCATGCAATGCATTAATTTTAAAGTAGGGTTTACATTTTCCATCATAAATAACCCACCTTGGCCTTTATTAAATACTAAACATAAAAAGATAGAAACAAGTAAAGAAATCAAAGACTTACATTGGGTTTTGGCTGCCATGAACGTTTATCATCCTCAAGTTTCACGTTCCCCATACCAAGCTTAAAAACGAGATCATTGTTATTATAAGTTAGCAAACTAACACGAATTCATGTGGGCCGATTATTTACTTAGACTCCCTAATTCCTAGGTGTATATCTTATATTTTATTTTTGTCTTGAATGATCACGAGGATGCATTGTTTGACTTATTTCGATAGTTATTTAGGCCGAAAATAAAGCGGACGATTTAATCAATAGTTAGCTAAAGGACAAAATCTCTTAAAACTGCTTCTCGGGACCTCATAAAGTTCATATCTTGGCATAACTCACTTCACGATTTGAGACCTTTCTCGGACCGATATTTGGCAGCGGCTTCATACTTCAAATCTTTGAGAGACGTTCATGAAATTATGGTCTTCTCTTCATAATAGGGATTTCTTCACTTGAAGTTTTTGAGAGATTCTTCATACTTGGACCACGACTTCTTCATTTTTCTCCAATCTTTATTTTGGAGTTTGATATACAACGATCCGCCTCCTTTTAGGACTTGGATCTATTTATCCTCATACCTTGCTAGGGTCTTTTCGGATAGACTTCTCCATGATCTTTAGGGGAGTATTTGCTTTTCGTCGTGTGTCTTGATCCTTCATATTGATTTTAGACAAATGATTCTTCACATCACTTTTGGATCTTTAGCAACAAACTGTAGCCATCATGCCTTGTTAGGGCCTTTTCGGACTCGCCAATCTTCGCATCCCGCTTCAATAAGTTATGCCTTGGCTATGAACTCTAATTAATACCGAGCAACTTTTTAACGATCTTGTGCTAGAAGCTAAGTAACTTTTCAAATCGTACAACCTTATTTATTGCAAATAAATTTATTAACAAGAGATGGGAGAATAGGCTCATAATTAACTCACATAAATTCACGAAAGAATACCAAACTTATAATTGACTCTATCATCTCTCGTTCTCCACAATTTAAAATCTCAAAGAATGAGACTCGTGGATGCTTAGCCAATTAAATCAAAGTTTTGGGTTTTCGAGTCATCTATAGGATCTTGCAAATTCTTAGGCTTTTTCAAGTTTAGAAATCGCATTTTAAAGTTCCCTTGATAAACGACTCTCTAGGATCAATTATAGGAGCTTGCGAAAAGTTCTTGTTCTTAACCCGTGAGAGTTAAGACTTTCGCGTTTTAAAGTTCCCTATATAAAAGCCTAGCTAAACTTGACTTAAGCACGTTAAGGATACTAGCTTGAGTCAAATTATTCACGACTTAGAAAAATTTTAAAACCACTTTATTAAACTTTATTTTAGCAAGGAAAGAAAATAACCATAACAAAGGAAAATACGACTATACAACTAGGCCAAAATAGATTAAAAATTTTGAAAAATGTCGAAAAATCAAATTTTCCGGTTAAAATAAGGGCAAATTCATGGAAAAGACCACTTACTTCGATAGAAGTCCCCCTACACTTGCTATAAACATTGTCCTCAATGTTTAAGCATGTGGGAGTAAACTCCCCTACACTTATGACATTGTGCACTTTGTTTAAATTTTGCTAAGGAAAGGACAACTATAGTGATTTCAATGTGAACATATAAGATATGAAATATTGAATCACGAGAGTTTAGGATAGAACCAGGAAGATGGGAACACGGGATCACGGCTCGTCAAATGTCATCAAGGTGCTCTTTGAAGCTTGAATCCCTGCACAAAATAAGAAACAAGAAAACCAACACATACGGGCTCCCCCTACACTTATTATGAAAACAGTAAAGGATAAATCACGGGTTGCCTCCCGAGAAGCGCTTGTTTTTTATAACCGAGTCACGAGCCTGACTCGACCCAAAACTAGTTCATGGGAAACGTGGTGAGGGATGGAATAATCTCATGAGCGATGTCCTCACCAAAGTACAGCTTCAAACGCTGGCCATTCACCTTGAAATTGGGCCCATTTGGCTGAGAAAGCTCAATGGTCCCATATGGAACGACTTTGGCGACGGTGAATGGACCAGACCAGCGACTCTTCAACTTGCCAGAGAGAGATCTTCAACCGAGAGTTAAAAAGTAAGGCTTGATCACCAACGTGGAACTCTCGATTCTTAATTCTAGCATCGTGGATGATCTTGGTATTCTCCTTGTAGATCAGTGAGTTCTCGTAAGCTTCATTCCTCAGTTCATTAAGCTCGTTGAGTTGAATCTTGCGAAGATCACCGGCTTTGTTGATGTCGAAGTTAGCCCACTTCAAGGCCCAATATGCCTTATGTTCCAGCTCGATAGGGAGGTGGCATGCTTTCCCGTACACAAGACGATAAGGTGTACAACCAATCGGGGTCTTATATGCTGTACGGAAAGCCCACAAAGCATCATCTAATTTATCGGCCCACGCGGCACGATGCTCTCCCACAGTACGTTCTAGAATTCGCTTCAATCCACGGTTGGAAATCTCAGCTTGCCCATTGGTTTGGGGATGATAAGCGGTGGAAAGACGATGATTAACACCATACTTAGCCATGACTCTTGCAAATTGATCATTGCAAAAATGAGTCCTGCGGTCACTGATTATAGCACGAGGAACACCGAATCGAGCAAACAGCTGCTTCAAAAAGTTCACAACCACCCTCGCATCGTTCGTTGGGAGAGCCTTAGCTTCAACCCATTTAGAAACGTAGTCAACGGCTACGAGGATGTACTTGTTCCCTTTGGATGATGGAAATGGCCCCATAAAGTCGATGCCCCATACGTCAAAGATTTCACATTCTTGTATGAAATTTTGAGGTATCTCATCTTTATGTATGATCTTGCCTTGTCTTTGGCAAGCATCACAATGCTTAACCATTTCGTGAGTGTCACGATAAATGGTGGGCCAATAGAATCCTTAGTCAAACACTTTCTTAGCGGTGTAGTTGGGACCAAAGTGACCACCGGTGGGTCCTTTATGGCAAGCATCAAGGTTCTACAAAGCTGCCGGTCCATCAACACATCAACGAATGATTAGATCAGCGCATTGTTTGAAGAGATAAGGTTCATCCCAGAAGTAAGTCTTAACATCTTTAAAGAACTTCTTCTTTTGTTGGGATGTTAACCCTTTGATGAGAATACCACCCGCTAAGTAGTTTGCAATGTCCGTAAACCACGGGGTGTCATCAAGATTGGAGTGAATAGACATTAAGGCCTCAAGGGGAAAAGAGTCATTGATCTCTTGGTTCGGATGATCCCCTTGATAAGGATCCTCAAGTCTACTCAGATGATCCGCTGCTAGGTTTTCGGCTCCCTTTTTGTCACGAATTTCAATGTTGAATTCTTGAAGGAGCAAAACCCAACGAAGAAGTCTTGGCTTAGAATCTTGCTTAGTTAACAAGTACTTCAACGCGGAATGGTCGGTATAGACAATGGTGGTAGATAAAACAAGATAGGGGCAAAAATTTTCAAAAGCGTAGACAACAGCTAAAAGCTCTTTTTTGGTTGTCGTATAATGCAATTGAGCCCCCGTCATTGTCTTGCTAGCATAATGGATTGGTTGGAAGTGTTTATTCACTCTTTGGCCCAAAACCGCTCCAATAGCAAAGTCGCTAGCATCGCACATCAACTCGAAAGGTAGCTCCCAATTAGGGGTAACCAAGACCGGTGCCTTAGTTAGCTTATCCTTGAGAAGATTGAAGGCTTCAATACACTCTTTGGAAAAGATAAAAGGAGCATCTTTTTCAAAGAGGTGGGTCATCGGGCGAGAGATTATAGAGAAATCCTAAATGAAACGACGATAGAAGCCCGCATGACCAAGGAAACTTCTCACACCCTTCACGGTTGAAGGTGGAGGTAATTTGGCTATGACATCCACTTTAGCACGGTCCACTTCAAGACCGGATTTTGAGATTTTGTGTCCTAGCACAATGCCTTCTTTTACCATCAAATGGCATTTTTCCCAATTCAGAAAAAGGCGAGTGTCTTCACATCGCTGAAGCATGAGTTCCAAATTGGCAAGGCAAGTAGAGAAGGAATCACCATAGACCGAGAAATCATCCATGAAGACTTCCATGGTTTCTTCAACCATGTCATGGAAGATAGCCATCATGCACCTTTGGAATGTCCCAGGAGCATTGCATAAGCCGAAAGGCATTCTTTTGTAAGCAAATGTTCCATAAGGACAAGTGAATGTGGTTTTCTCTTGGTCATGGGGATCGATGGGTATTTGAAAATAACCCGAGAAACCGTCTAAAAAGTAGTAATAGTCATTACCCGCTAGACGTTCAAGCATTTGGTCCATGAAAGGAAGGGGAAAATGATCCTTTCTCTTAGCATCATTGAGTTTGCGATAGTCTATAAAAACTCTCCACCATGTAACGAGACGAGTAGGAATCAACTCGTTGTTTTCGTTGGGAACAACGGTGATTCCGCCTTTCTTAGGCACACAATGGACTGGACTAACCCATGGTGAATCCGAGATAGGGTAAATCATGCCCGCATCAAGAAGTTTGATAACCACTTTTTTGATAACGTCATGGATCTTGGGATTCACCCTTCTTTGGCTTTGAATAGTGGGTTTAAAGTCGTCCTCCATGAGAATTTTATGTGTGCAAAAGTGAGGATCAATTCCACGAATATCGGAGATCTTCCACGCAATCGCTTTCTTATGATTCTTCAACACGGCGATAAGTCGGGATTTTTCTTCTTCTTTCAGGTCCTTTGCGATGATGACCGGTAACTTCTTGTTGTCTTCAAGGAAAACGTACTCGAGATGAGACGGAAGATCCTTAAGGTCTAAATCCGGAGGATTTTCGATGGACGGCGTAGTCAACTTCGGATCATCGGTAGGGATAGCCTTAGGAGACTGTGGAGAAATATGGTCGTCATTGAGAAGTTTCTCAATGGTACGAATGTCTTCATCCCAATTGGAGGGAGAATCGTCATATTGCAAATCCACATCTCCCAGAGTTGCTTCAAATTATTTCAAGAGGAAATCACTTTCTCCAAATGGATTTAGTGATGGAGCAATAGAGGCAACGGTCTCAACAGTGGGTAGAGAAGAAGGACCACTTTTACAAGCGTCTTTGAAATGTTCTTCACAAGCCTCATCAAGAACATCAATGAAATTGACACTCTCGTTTTCAGAAGGCTGCTTAGAAAGTTTACCCATGATGAAGACGATTTTATCGTCACCAACTCTCATGATTAATTCGCCAGCGGCTACATCAATGAGAGTGCGACCGATCCTCAAGAATAGACGTCCAACGATTAATGGAACACGGGGGTCCATCTCGTAGTCAACGACAACAAAATCCGCCGGAAAGGTGAATTTGTCGACACCAACGAAGACGTCTTCGGCTATCCCTACTGGATAAGCAACCGTACGGTTGGCTAATTTCAAAGTCATTCGTGTGGGGACTAGCTCGGGGAGAGATAATTGCTTCCAAACACTTAATGACATTAAGTTAATACTAGCACCTAGATCGGCTAGGGCCATGCAATTCTCTACTCTCGGGAAGTTGCAAGGAATCAAGAAACGACCCAGATCACCAAGTTTGGTTGGTAATTTCCTTAAGAGCACTGCGGAGCAATTCTCATTAAGTTGGGTCTGAGCAATATCGAGAAGTTTCTCCTTATCACTGAGAAGATCTTTAAACATTTTAGCATATTTGGGCATGTGAGCGAGAGCCTCAGCAAAGGAGATATTGAAATTCAGTTGTTTGAACATTTTAAGAAAGTTCGAAACCTGAATATCATCCTTGTTCTTCAATTTCTCTTTCCTCAACCTCGAAGGATAAGGTATATTGGGTTGAGATGAAGGCTTTGGGATAGAATTCGCACTCACATCCTTCGGTGGTGGAGGGGTAGAAGAAGAAGTTGGAGGAATAGAAGATGGAGGATTTGGAGAAGGAGACTCGTTTTCCTTTGTCACAATCACCGGTGTAGGTGTAGGAAGCTCGGGTTCCTTTAAACCTTTTCCACTGCGAGTGGTGATTGCTTTCATCTCCCCTCTTGGATTAGCAACGGTGTTACTCGGAAGAGAACCCGATCCAGAGGCTTGATTACTAGGGAAGAAACTAGCCATCATATTTCTCAAGTCATTTGTTTGACTTGCCAAAGTGTTTTGCATATCAGCTCGAAGATCATTCCCTTGCTTCACCATATCTGCTTTCATGTTGGCCATTTCCCGCTGAAGATTTTGCACGATCACATCGTTAGTCCTCATGTAGGTTTCAACATCTTGGTGTAATGCGGTGGGTTGGTTGGGAGGAGGAGCATGGTAGGCGGGTGGTTGATAAGCAGGTTGTTGGTAAACTTGGTTATTTCTTTGAGGTGGATATGGGTTTCTTTTGTTTTGATATGGATTTGGAGCACGAGGTTGGTTTTGATTGTTGCGATTGAGGTTGTTTGGGTTTTGTGGGGGAAAACCGGGAGGTGAAAGAAAGTTGTTTGAGCGATAGCTGAGCAAATTACGGTCACCTTGAGTTCGTGCTTGATAGCTTCTTGTAGCATAGGTACCGTTGGCGGCATACACATTTTCCGGATTGTCATGAGTTGAAGGACAATCGGTGTATGAGTGAGATCCCCCGCATATATCACATGATTGAGTCATTGCATTGGCTTGGGCAGTGATAGCTTTGGTATTATTGGCGGCTTGGAGAGCAAGTGATTCAGCAAGCGAAGTAAGCTTATCAAGTCCCTTTTCGCTCTCATTAGTGCTAGCAATAGCCACATTGGTCTGAACACTCTTGGTTTGCACTCTAGACTTGTTCTCAATAATATCCCAAGCGGCATTAGAAGACTTAACCAAAAGATTACCCCCCGAGGCACTATTTAGTGAATCTTGGTCATTCATGCTTAAACCATTATAAAAAGTATTAATTTGGTGCACTTTGGTAAAACCATGTTTTGGGCACTTTCTTAAAAGTTCTTTAAAATGGTCCCAAGATTCACTAAAAGTCTCATCGTACTTTGTTCAAAAGTAATGATTTCATTCCGCAAAGCGGTAGTACGAGAGGATGGGAAAAAGTAGTTTATGAATTTGGTCTCTAAGTCCGTCCATGTAAGAATACTTTGTGGCGGTTCCTTGTCAAGCCAATGTCGGGCTTGTCCCTCTAAGGAGAAAGGAAAAAGTTGCAAACGAATTACCTCTTGGGAAACCCATTATACTTAACCGTATTCATGAGTTGAAGGAACCTTTTGATGTGGTCATGAGGATCATCAATGGTACGTCCCAAGAATGGTAGAGCAGAGACCATTTGAATAAAGCAGGATTTGAGCTCAAAGTTGTTGGCTCCAATCGCGGGTATGACAATAGCATCGTGGTTGCCCTCTACATGTGCTTGCAAAAGCTCGATCATTGGATGATTGTCCGGTAGAGGTTCATTGTTGTCATTATTCATGTTGTTTTGAGGTGGATTATTATTATTGTTGTGTACACCGGCCATGTCTAAGTTATCGAGAGTCTCGGGCTCGGGATAAGACGTTGATCGAGTGCGCATACACCTGCAAAAGAACTAACAAAGCAGAAATATTTTTGGTTTTTTATGTTTTTTTTTAATTTTTTTGAATTTTTGAAAATTTTATATTTTTTTAGGATTTTTGAAAATTTTAAAGCAAGGAAAATAACGTTCAAAGATGAACGGATCCCAAAATCCAACGCGTCTCTCACTAAAAACCGTTAATCTTAACGAAAAGAGCAGGCAGCGGCGCCATTTAATACGCAGCTTTTGGCCAAGTATAAGATGTTATCGTCCGATCTTTTCGAGTTGATTATTGGTAGAAAGTGTGACTCAATTGTTCTTGGTGGAAGATAAAGGGTTTGATTATCTAGTTTTAAACTAAAAGCAACTAAGAAAATGTCGTTGAGTAAAGTAAAAGCTTTAAAGATTAAACTAAATTGACAAGCCAAAAACAAATGATTGAAAACTTAAAAACAAAATTAGAGAAACACTTTGGAAAAACACTTTGTAAAAATAATAAAGAAATCAAACCCGTCGGAATCCCGTCGGAATACAGCGATCGGAATGTGTCAATCGGAATGCTGTCGGAATAATGGCAAACAAGACCAATCGGAATGTCTTAAAATCAAGCTATCGGAATAAGATAAAATTACTCCAATCGGAATAGCAAATAAGTCATGCAGTCGGAATATAAGAAAGGAATCCAGATCGGAATGCTTTACAAGACACTCACGTCGGAATGTAAAAGAATCCCCACAATCGGAATTTTAAAACCCTAATCCGATCAAGTGATCGGAATAACAAGAGTGCTAATCGGAAAACTAACTCCCTAATCCGATCAGAGTGATCAGAATACAAGAGTGCTAATCGGAATGCTAAATCGGAAAAGGGTTTACCCTTTTCCGATTATTTTGTGATTCGAAAATAAGCTAAGTGATAAGCTATATTGATAAGCTAACACCAAAACTTAACCAAATCAGTAATGAAATAGACTAAATAAGCATGAGTAACATCTTTTCCAACTTAAAATAAGCAATCTTTTAAATCAAACCATAAAAAATGAAACTATTTAAGAAAGCTTTTAAAAAGTAAATAAGCTAAAATAAAGAAAGGTAGAAAGAGATTAAAGAACAAAAAGCTTAACTTGAACTTGATTAACGAAATCCAAATACAAGGATAATCAAAAGCTTAAACTTGAAAGATAAAAGATGAAACTTAGTGAGAGAAAGTTAGAACTTTCTCTCTCTAAAAACTAAAAAGGAAAAATGAAAAAAAGAAACTAGCTAACTCCCCTCCTAATGTGATTAGGAGGGTATTTATATGGAAAATGGGAAGTGCATGTGTGGTGTGCTTCCTTCTTTCTTTTCTTCTCGACGCGATTTAATTCTTTGTCTTTTCTCGACGTCGTCTCGGGATTTGAACTTGTCTTAATAATTTTCTTCTTTAATTTAGACTTGAGTTCTTCGACTTCATTAAACTTCCGTCTTTATACTTTTTCTTCGATAAATCTTCAGAATAGGTCTTGGACATCCGTTCTTTAAGCACTCTTGATCTCTTGACTTCGTCTTTTCTCGTTTTCCTCGATAAAAGCCCGTGAAAGCCCGTGTTTTCTTCCTTTTTCATCTTTTGGTCCTAAAACACAATAAAAACACAAACCACGCATAATTCCGACTTTTAAGACATAAAATACACGTTTTGGTCTTGTTAATATTGGAAATAAGTGGTAAAAGGATAAGTGTTTTCACACTTATTATAGTGGTTCGGCAACGAGCTCTATCTTCGTTCCTACTCCATTCCTCGAGTACACCTTACTCTAGATTCCCACTATATCCACAAGCTCCCTTCTTGGCGGAGAAAACCTTACAACGTCACTTACATTATTTTCCGACACTAATCTAAATGTCGAGACCTAATCTTAGCTAGGACCTGTAAAACCCGCATGCTTTTACCATGAATAGTACCCTTAAGATCGTACGTACTATGAAGAATATTGATAATCTTTATGAAACAAGAGGGTTGATGTTTTTCCTAGAGAGAGAAAGTTAGAGAGAGAAGTGAAAGAAACTTGGTCTTCCGGCCCATGAACATGCTCATGGGTCGGGCTATTTAATAAATGACATTTAACATTACTACGAGCCTATAACTACATTGTTGGAGTGACCGAGACTTTTTATATACGTAAAACGTATTTCCAACAATCTCCCCCTAAAGGGAGGTCACTCCAAATTTACAAAGTCCTAATCTAGCATGTTAGATCTAGTTCTTGAGCTCGTAGTCTTCTTTTCTTTCTTTTTTCTTTCTTTTGTGAAGATGTGTTGAATGATATCAGCCTTTTGCTTGGAACATGTTCTTTTGGCCTTTCACGTGCAGTCTTTATTTTCTTGTGAGGTTCGCCTCTTTGTGACTTCATGTCCCACACACTTATCCTTAGTTGAATTCTTGAAAGTTTCAGAGTCAATACAGCGGAAGACTTTCATGTCATACTTTCTTGAATTTTGCAGGAGTGTTTGATGCAGAAGGAATAAGCATGTGAGGACGTCTTCAACAGGTACACCACAACGCCACCGTCTTCAACTGGTACACAGCAATGCCACCGTCTTCAACAGGTACACAGCAACGCCACCGTCTTCAACAGGTACACAGCAACGACACGAATAAAATGGCTTTGACATTTTATTCTAATTCGGTAGCATTTTACCTCCGGTCGGTGAAGACCGTTGGACGATATTAGATATCGTACCCGTGACGGATAGTTTCAATTAAGTAACTTCCTGACAGGATTTCGCGGGTAAACCCGTTCTCTTTATTCGACCGTCCAAAGCTGACTGCGAACATAAAGAGTGAATCATTTGGATTAAAAATCCTTATGATTGAAGCCGTCAATTCATGAAACCTGGAACAAGTGAATTTCAATTAAGATATTCACCATCGTTGCTTTCTAGTTGTCACAAACTTGATTCAAATTGAATCTTGCTTGTTACCTACCAAGTGCTGTTTGATGTTAACACTAGAAGGATTTCCACTCGTCACTGTGAACACTAAAGAGTGTTACTCTGAGTGTTCTGGCAAGATCATATGATAATGCGTAGAGGCCTGGAACGAGTTTAAGTTCAATTAAGAATTAAACTACTGTTTCTTTCCAGTTGTCACAAGATTAGTTCGTAAAGAACCGCACGTGTCACCTACCATGAGCTTGTTTGATGTTGGCTCAAGCAGGATTTCCATCTTCACTATAATACTTGCGTATTACTCGGATGTTCTGGCAATATTACAAGAATACTGCGTAGGACTCATAAAGGATCTCTTACTTTTCACAGTGTGTGAAGAAGCAAGGAATAAATAGAAAGTGTCCTAATGAGACTTTTGATGATCTCGTGGCTCTAGACTCGATAGTGAGTTTTGGTTTAGTGATCGATGGCTGGAGAGGAGTGCCACCTATTCAATATCAGTCTATTCGGAGTGAATAAGCCAATAGATAACGTGTTGATCTCCGTGTGATTAAAACAAATACCTTTTGAGAGATATTTGAGTTAGCTAGGGAGGGTTGTGCATTGCATCACTGGGTCCATGATGACTTTCTTCAATATCGAGAATCATAAATGATCTCAATAGCATATGTATTGACCCGGTTTCTGCCTAAAGTTGTAAGGAGGGCTTCTTTCTTTACACCCTTTATCTTTACAATTCTTTTTCATTCTTCGACTCCTTCAGTGCTTACCAATACGTCATCACTAGCACCTTGTTGTGATTGTTCCAGTGTTAGCTTAAGTACTTGGTCGGCATTCAGCTACGTTCACATTCATTCTCCATCTTTCCTAGGACTTCTAGTTCATCTAGGGAGTTGTCCTTGGGAAGATTCCATCGGTTCTGATGAATCATTGGACTAATATCTATACCTACCACCCTTTTGTCACCACATCCGTCGTGAGTTAAGTGTGTTTTGGGTTGATATAGTCACCATGAAAAATCTTTGAAAATCACTTAAAGCACTTGTGATATTAAAATCAAAGTTTTTGTGCCTTAAGTGTTTTGATCATCAAAAACGCTCCCCCTTAACTTGTGCATTACACATGTTAAGTTGGTTTATCTTTTAAGTCTTTTTCATTGTTTTAGCCAAGTATCATTAAGTCTCCTTAATCCCATTTTCTCCCCTTTCCAAAATGTTAACCATCAATATTTTGGATATTAATGGATTAACCGGTCTTTGGGTAATAAAATGAAATTAGATGTTGGCCAAAGAACATATTAATGCTCCCCCTCAAATTAATGAGGGTAAGTTTTAGTGCTTTAGTATGATTTGTTTGAAAGATTTAGAATCTCGAGAGAAATTCTTGAAAAATATCATACTTTAACACTACAACAAGCCACAAAAGCTGATAAAGTAAAAAGATAACATATTCACAATTATAGACATATGGAGTTGACCTGTAATGAGACGAACCAAAATTAATTGGTTCGTTCAGTGAACCGATGGTGAGCTCCATATGGTCGTCCACCAACGAATCGTTCTATGCTTCGTAGCAACCGGCGCTTCCTTAGAAGTTCCTCAATCTTCCTGATTGCGTACGATGATCCCTTTTTGCACTGGGTTGTCCAGGTGTATGTGACTGCCGGAAGAGGTAAGTTGGCATTGAGAACCGACAGATCATCTCGAACATTCTTCAGTGTTCCATCACTGAATTTGTGCAGTTCTGAGAAGCGCATGTATTGCATGACCCCAGTCTCATTTGGATAAAAAATTCCTGCTTCCGGCTTGGTAGTCCCCATGTAAACCTTCTTGTTCTTATGGAAATTACTGAGTGGAGTCGTATGGGGATGTTCCAGGTTTAGCTTCTTCTGATAGCTTTCTACTCCAAGTTGAAAGTCTTCCACCCGGTTTTTGAATGACTATTTTCCTGGCATATTGACGAAAGTTTGAACTCAAGGCTATGACAATGTCAGGTGATAGATGGTCAACTTTTTCTTGATCCAAGAGCAACAAAAGATCTTCTATGTCTTCAAGTTGAAGGTACTGGAGATCACTTTCGTCAATGCGGTATTCTTTCTCATCGGTACGTTTGAACATGATTACATTTAAGTAATCATAACCGAAAACAGTCTGAGTGGTTGCTCCTTGGATGCTTTTGATTCTGTGAGCTGAGACAATAGAGGCACCTCTCTTGGGATGATGAAAGTGGTTTTAAGCTAACTTCTTCTTTTGATTCCAGTGAGATATGCCAAGTGAAGCATAGGTATCATAAAACTTAAGTAGCTTCTTTCTCCATATTGAAACAGGCACTTTATCCTCTATCCATGGAACATTCTCCAAGTTAACAGCCTTGAGCATTGTTAATGACGTGGCATATTTCTTTGCTCCATTTTCAAGGTATTCAAGATCGTGAGATACAAAATGCTCTATTGGGATAGTGGCAGAACCGGTGATGACCGTTGGTGTAAGAGGTCGCAACACGGGAGTCTGAATTCCTGTAGTTGTCGCCCTCATTGCTTTTGTAAGCTCATTCAGGTGATATTTTGCTTCATTATGGCTGATCTTTAACGTGTCAAAGAAGTCCACATTTGCAGCTGCCATTTTGATCAAATCCGGGGTCATCGTCGGTTTCCCATGAGAATACCTTAGAAAAGCTGAGAAGTCGATAGGGTTGTTGAGGAATTGAGTCAGCTCCATTTCAGTTGCAGTGTCAAATGGATGCTGCGGTGCTGCATTTGTTAGCCAAAGTTGCTCTTGTATAGTATCATCGATGATAAGTGATTCAGCAAATGTCAGTTCTGGAGCATTTAAATCTTCAACTTCCATATCATCGTCATGCTGAACTGCAGATGATGCTGAAGGTTGAGTTTGCATCACCGGTATATCATCGTGAGGGTCTTCTTCAAGCATTGTCTCGGTCGGTTCTTCTGCTTGCATGTATTCTATAGATTCAATGTGAGAATCAGTAGTGAATTCTGGTGCAGTAGATATACCTGTAGCAACTTGCTGAGTTTCTGGGACTGTCGATTCCAGTGTCTTTTCTGTGGTGTCAGCAATCTTTTCTGCAGTTTCCTTTAAACCTTTCTCAGTGGCCGTATCCTTGTTTGACTCTTCGGCATTTGTACCGGTGTCGTCATTCTTATCACTCTTGTTGACTTCATTACCCTTTTCATTATCATCATCGTCATCCTGATCATCATCTGTATCCTCGTCCTCGTCCTCATCTTCATCTTCATTCTTATCCTTTCCTTGTTCATCCTCTTCTTCCTCCTCATCTCCCTCCTTATCCTTATCCTCATTACCATCATCACCGTTTTCCCCGTCATCTTCCTCTTCTAACTCATTTTCATTGTCAGACTCAGAGTCGGTTGTGTCTGCAGAATTCTCTTCATCAATTGCTTTGTTGAGATATTGCAGAACTTTGCGTTTGTATTTCGATTTATGAGCTCCCAAATCTAGCAGACGTGTCTGTAGCAATGTCATTAGTTGAAGAGTAGATAGACCATTACCGACAAGATGTGGTAGTTGTTGATCAACATAAGACTTGACTACGCGTCGAATGATCGCGGTCATCTGCTCGTCAATTGACCCGAGAAAAGCAGCATTTTCTTTATCCCGAGTTTTCTTCTCTTTAAGAAATGATTTATATTGTTCTTTGAGCTTTGACACTCTGTCTGTTAGTTTTTGAAGAGTAGGCTCATCAGGTTGCGGATCCTTGGGAGGAGTAGCAAACCTTTCAGTCAACGTAGCTATTTGTGTAGCTTGAGCCTGTAGCTGTTGTTGAAGAGACTGGATCAACGGATCATTGACTGTGAGAAAAGGATTTGATGTGGATGATACTTGTGGTTCTGTTGGTGGAGGTGTAACCAAAACCGTTAAGGTGGTCGTGGATGATACTGGTTGTACCGGGATAGGTGTTGATGTAGATACAGTGGTTAGGACGATGGTTGATATAGGTTGTTCAGCTGTGGATGACGGTGTAGATTTAGTGGTGATGGTGGTGGTTGATACTGGTTGCTCAACAATTGCGGGTGTGATGGTGGTGGTTGTGACCTCACTGATGACTGGGGTTGATAGTAGTGAAGTGGTGGTCGATGTAATAGTGGTTATAGGGACATCCACCATTTGTTCATTTGTGGACGGATCAGTGTTGGTGACCTCAACACCCTCTCCTTCTAAATTGAGATATTTCAAAACATCATCAGAGTTTGAAGTAGACTTACTTTGAAGTTGCGTGTCTGGTATGAAAGTTGCATGAGCATCTTCATTTAGTACCATGTGAGTCGGTTCTGGCAAAGATGTGGTGATATTTGCATCTCGATACATCATACTTGTATCAGTGTCAGCACTGCTCTCACGTTCTTCACTTGGTTACCGACTTTTAAGATGAAAGTTAGCAGCATCTTCATACTCATCTTCATAAGTATCTTCCTCAGTAGGATCGTCGAAAAATTCCGTATCACCATCCGGATTACCAAAATCTGCTAAGTCTTCAAATACTCTTGAGCCTGATCCGCCAAAGGCTTCCTGTCGGCTTTGTTGAAGAATAATACAAAGTCTTTTGGCTTCAGAAATTTGTTGTTGAGCAGGTTCATTTGGAGCAACACTTGCCTCTTTGCCTTTAGCTTTCCTTGCTTTCTTAGGCATGCGGAGTGGTACTTCTTCCTGTTCTTCTTCAGTTTGGATCAGCTCATCTTCATCATCTTCATCAACAATTTGCATTTTTCCTGGGCCTTTATCTTTAGAAGCAACTGATTGGCGCTTTGAAACTCGTTTCTTGCGTTTACCTTTTTGCTTCTCTGAAGGATGTAAATTTTCCCGCTTAAATTATGCGTCAATATCATTAAGCATCTCATGGTATTTATCACTCCCCTTGATTCCATCATTAAGCATTGTGTCGGGTACTAGTGCAGGAAGTAATGCATACTTTGTGGAATTAGTGTCTGCATTCATTGAGAGAATCACATAATCATCATCTTTGGTGTGATAGAAGAAATTCCCGCGAGTGTCAATGGTTGGGTCATTCTTCATAAAATGGTGGATAATGAGCTTGGTGAATCTCGGGAATGGAAGATGCACGGATTTCTTCTTCGTTCCAGTAAACTGATAACAAAATTCTTGCCAGAGAAGAAGTGCATAGTCGACTTTGGATGCAGTATACAATCCCCAAAATAAATGAGCCTGTGGTGGTCTCATTGCATCGGTGCCCCTAGTTTTTCCAGTCAGACACTTGACGATGATGGTGATAAGTGCTTTCCAGGGTTGCCCTATGTGTGAGGTGTTAAATTGTGATAGGTTGTTGATTTCACCCTCATAATTCATGGCACGAATGACTCGAAGCATTTCATCATTATTTGGGTTAGCCACAAATTGTTCTCCTTGTGCCAACCTAGGAAGTTTAAACAATTTCCGAAAAATGCTCAAGTTGAGTACCCTTGGTGTTTTGTTCAGTTCAAAAGAGATAGTCTTTTTGGAGAAAGATGCAGTGTTCCAGAATTCATGCATGTAGACTTCGGGAACAGATGCAGTACGTCTGAGTGTGTCTCTGATGGGTGATATGTCTAGAATATCCGTGGCTATTTTGAAAGCTGGTAAAGCCGGATCAAAATTATCTTGTAATCGAGAGTTGTTCTCAGCATATGGAAGCCTATTACTGAGCGAAACAAGTTCAAGATCACGAAGTCGTTGTTGTTTCTCGGTGATTGACATTTTCCTGTTTTGATGACATAAGCACAAATGATATACACAAAATATGTAGATGTCTTAAGTCTATGCCCAGTTGAAACATAGGGAAAATATCATTACAATTATTACCACAACATTCACACATACATCAGACGAATAAGGTCCTTACATTTAGCAATACACTTAGGATAATGACATAACTGCCAAAGACATTTTTATTCTAAAGAGATACCGACCTAGCATTAGTTCTTAAAATATTTGGATTTCTTGGTGGTCATGACCAAAACCTCAGTAGGTTTAGGTTTGATTTCTACTAACACCTCAGTAGGTCTTGGTTTGATTTCAACCAAAACTTCAGTGGGTTTTGGTTTAGTTTCAACCACTACGTCAGGAATTGTAGGTTTATCCTCAACCCAAACTAAAGTGGGCTTGAACAAAGATGAAGCTTTGTCTTCCATGGCCTGGAAACAAAACACAAGACATTGACTAAGCAATTTGTATCTCTTTTGTTTACATAGGAATCAACTTATTAAATAAGATGAACTTCTGTAATAAGAAACCGTTCAAGTATTCTTATGAGATAAAAATTAACTTGCTTCAATAACACTTGGTTTCGTTTAAGTGGCCCTAAAGTACTTAAACCTAAGGAGGAAATAGTGCAAGCTAGGCCGAACTCATTAGATATTCTAAGGCAAGTGCATAAACATAAGAATCCTATTTCCATCGCAATGTAGCAAACCATCGGAATCCTAACCAAACCATCGCAATGAATCAAGCATCAGAATCCTAATGTAGTAACATCCTATCGCAATATTGATATCCATCGCAATAAATGAAAATTCATCGCAATATAACCCATCACAATACCTAGTGCGAGGCCATCGCAATGACACATCGGAATGCGCCATCGCAACACGCCATCGCAATGAGCCATCGAAATGGCCATCGCAATAAGCCATCGCAACGAGCCATCGGAATGACCTATCGCAACGACCCATCGCAATGAACCATCGCAATGACACATCGCAATGAGCCATCGCAATGAGCCATCGAAATGACTCATCACAATAGCCCATCGCAATGAGTCGTCGGAATGACTCATCACAATGACAGGCATCGCAATGATGTATCGTAATGTGCATCGAAATCCGTGACAGGGATTCGATCTCAATCGTTGACTTCTCGATCTGGAACTTAGGCAATGTTTTATGTGATTCTGGGCAAACCCAATGATCATCTAAGCATATAGACCAAATCCCACAACCTAAATACCATATCCATAGCAAAACACGAGACCCTAGATCGTGAAAAAGATCTAAACGATACTGTTTTGATGTGTGAGATGAAACAGATTAACTGGGAACAACTTAACCAAGATATAATACCTAGATGTTATGCAGCAGGTGATAATTCAAGAATCAAAAATCAACTGGAGCTCAAGGTCGTTAATGGCGGAAAAAGGATGTGTTTGTGTGTTTTCAGTAAGGACGGGAAGGAGGGGGGTGTGGTTTTGACTTGGTCAAAGTTGTCAACCACCCACCATTTTGCAAAAAGTGCAAAAATGGTCCCCCTGTTTTAGAACGTTAGTTAAAGTTAAAATTAACTTAACAAACAATAAACCCGCTCCCAAACACGAACACAAATACTTAACGCCAAAATTTTAATGACCTATGCAAGAGATACAATATCACACAAGGCACACATAGCATAACTGATGATGAAGGGTAGCTAATATTTTCTGACCATCCTTTTTAATGACCAAATTTGTTACCATGAAGAATTAATATTTGCTCCCCCTTAATCCCTGACCCGTTTTCTATTTAAAGAGCAGTAGTCAAAGATATTAAGGACACAACTATTAATGAGGACATTTGTCGGTTAAGTGATTTTATAGAACGATTCTGGTAGAAATAAGATTTCTCTTATTTATACAAGATAAGTGCACTGAAACGTACACAAATTTGTGTTAGACCAAGTTATAAAGTAAACTTAGTCCCTTACAAGGTTGTAAAGTAAACCTTGCCCGAGAAAATTAATTCCCGTTGTGAGCCAACGTTTTCAAAAGAAATACGTGACTTTAATACGAAAAGCGGGTTGCAGTCTGAAATAACTACAAGCCAAAATGGGCATGTTTTAAAAATGTACAACTTTTATACGGACTCTATTTATGGCGCCGTGTCAATATTGATCGACATTTCTAAGGCCGTAAATATTACCGTACTAAAAGACATGCCCGATTTAAAAAACGAAAAATATTTTTGGATTTTCTTGATTTTATATATATATTTTTTTTCTCGGTTTTATATTTTTTATGGTTTTTCTTGGTTTTATATTTTTGTATTTTTCTTTTTGTGGTTTATATATATACGAGAATATACATGATCACGAACAAAGGATACGCATGAATAGTTTACCACCACTATTCTGCTGATTCTTCTGCCAACTCTTTGAGAGTCGCTGGAGAGAAAGATTTCATGCCAAGCTTGTCGATCAAAAACTCGATTCGTCCTCGATCTAAGGCTTTGGTGAACATATCTGCCATCTGATACTCAGTGGTGACAAAATACAGCTCGATCACTCCGTTCTCCACCTGCTCTTTAATGAAATGGTAGCGAATGTCGATGTGCTTTGCCCGGGAGTGTTGAACGTAGTTGCAGCAAAGGGCAATGGCGCTCTTGTTGTCACAATACATCAGGATTTTGTTGAATCCCAAACCGTAGTCAGTTAGTTGTGATCTCATCCAAAGGAATTGAGCACAACAACCGGACATTGCGATGTATTCAGCCTCCGTGCTAGAAATAGCAGCACTTTTCTGCCTTTTTGAAGACCAACTAATCAATCTGTCTCCAAGGAGTTGCACATATCCAAAAGTGCTACGCCTCGTGTCTTGACACCCAGCATGATTGGCATCTGCGTATGATATTAAAGCAATAGAGGAATCTTTCGGATACCATAGACCACGATGAAGTGTTCCTTTGAGATACCGAAAGATCCTTTTAACAACATGTAGGTGCTTTTCGGTAGGCCGAGCCTGATACCAGGCACACATACATACAGCAAATTGCAAATCAGGCCTGCTAGCAGTCAGATAGAGAAGGGTGCCGATCATTCCACGGTAGAGTTTCGGATCGACGATAGTTCCATTCCTATCTTCATCTAACTTGGATTTCTCCACCATTGGAGTGTCCACGGGGTCACAATTTTCAAAGTTATATTTCTTTAAAGATTCTAGAGCATATTTGGATTGATTAATAAAGATGCCTCTGGGATTCTGAGAAATTTGTAATCCTAAGAAAAATGAAATTTTTCCCATCATTGACATCTGAAAGCGTGTGTACATTATCTTCTCAAAGCGTTTTGACAATTCTATGTTAGAGGCAGCAAATATTATATCATCAACATAAATTTGTACCAGAATCATGTCGTTGTCCTCCTTGAGAGTGAATAGAGTGGGGTCCACCTTGCCTTTGGAGAAGCCTTCCGAAATGAGATATGTTGAAAGGAGATCATACCACGCGCGTGTAGCTTGTTTCAACCCATAGAGAGCCTTCTTAAGCTTGTACACATGATTAGGAAACTCCGTGCTAACGAACCCATTCGGCTGACTAACATAGACTTCTTCCCTTAGCTCACCGTTCAAAAATGCCGTCTTCACATCCATTTGATAGACAATCATGTTCATATGAGCAGCATACGCAAGGAATAATCTAATAGCCTCCAATCTTGCAACATGAGCAAAAGATTCTTCAAAGTCGATACCCAAGGCTTGTTTATATCCTCTAGCAACCAATCTAGCCTTATTCTTCAAGACTCCACCCATCTCATCGAGTTTAACCTTATAAACCCACAACAAAGTAAGGATGTTAACCTTGTCAGGGAGAGGAACTAATTCCCATACTTCAGGTCTTTGGAATTCATTTAGTTCCTCTTGCATGGCTTCAATCCAAGATGATTGAGTCATAGCATGTTGCCAGTTTTTAGGTTCAATTTCGGAGAGAAATGCATCAAAATAGAAATAGAGTGCACTCTCTTGTAATTGATGGCGTGTAGAGACTGGTCGATCGAGACCTCCAATAATATTCCTAATTGGGTGATCTTTTGTCCATTTGGTGCTGTGATTTTCAATCCGAGGTGGTCTGGAGTGAACAATTGTAGGAGCTTCTTCTGAGGTAGATGCGGCTGAAGGGTTTTCAGGTATCGGTATACCAAACAAAGGAAGCTCTTGTAGGTGAGCATATTCCAAATCGTGATCAATAGAATCCTCTTCAACATCATTAGGCACAAGTAAGGGTGACGATTCAGGTGTAGTTTGAGAATCACTTGGTAGAGGTGCATCTGGTTCAATGTTAATTGAAGATGCGTTTGATAAAGCTTCATTTGCTGGAGCAACAACTTCAGGGATTGGAGCTATCACTACAGGTGCTGGAGTAACAACTTCATCATTTGGGGGATCAAAGAATTCATCAAACAACGGTTGAAATAGTTTATCCCACTCGGGCCTTGTGGGTGGTAACAATGATGTAGAAGTAGGATTATTGGGAACTAATCCGGAACTAATAGCACCGGTTCCCATCTCGTGAAGCGCGGGTTCAGAGTTGCGTTGCTCAGAAGCCATCGCTGTCAGCTCATCGAAATCTGCGTCCATAGTTTCTACTATCTTACCAAGACGACGGTTGTAAATTCGGTATGCTTTCTTGAAGGGTGAGTAACCAATGAAAATACCTATATCCGCTTTTGGTTGAAGTTTGCCCAAGTTCTCACTATTAATGTTTGGATAACAAAGAGCACCAAACACATGAAAGAAGGAAACATCGGGTTTATGATAATGTAGAAGCTCGTAAGGTGTTTTTCTATGGCATTTCCGAATGATAGAGCGGTTTTGGGTGAAACATGCAGTAGATACAGCTTCTGCCCACAAGAATAATGGAGCGTTCGCATAAATCAGCATAGTCCTAGCAGCTTCCATAAGCGTACGATTCCGTCTTTCAACGACACCGTTTTGTTGTGGAGTACGTGCAGCGGATGTTTCATGTGAAATACCAACTTCTTCATAGTAATCACGAAGAGTCTGGTTGACGAACTCTGTTCCATTATCTGTACGAATTCGGCGGATAGTAGTATTTAAACGTACCTGAATGAATTTCAGAAAAGTGATGATAGCCTTTGGTGCTTCATCCTTTGTACGTAGAAATCTAACCCATGTAAACCTGGATAAATCATCCACAATAACAAGGATGAATTTCTTACCGCTCATACTTTCGGTTCGCATTGGCCCACAAAGATCCATATGCAAAAGATGAAGTTTTTCTTGATTGGTGTCTTCAGCTTTGGGCTTGTATGATTTCTTGGTACTTTTCCCCCTTGAGCACGCGGAACATAAATGGTCCTTGTGAAATTTGAGCTTTGGAAGACCACGAACTAATTCGTTTTTAGCCAAATGATTAATAGCATCAAAGTTGAGATGAGATAATCTGCGATGCCATAACCATGACTTGGTCTTAGATGCTTTAGAGAGAAGACATACTGGAGAGGCGGCCATCATGTCTTGTAAGGAAAAAGTATAAAGATTTGCACCACGAGACCCCTTCAACAAGTCTTTTCCTTCCAAGTTGCGGATGAAACAAGTGTGTTGTCGAAAAGCAACCTCTAGGTTGGAATCACATAACTGCCCTACTGAAAATAAATTATGACCAAGACCTTCTACATAGTATACCCTTGAAATCGTGACATTCCCAATCTGATATTCACCATACCCCATTATCTTTGCAATATGATCATTACCGAATTTTACCATTCCAAGAAACTTGCTGACGAAATTTCGGAGCATCGAGCGATCTCTGGTCATATGCTTTGAGCAACCGGAGTCCAAATACCAGAGGATGATTTGGACCACCTGAAAATATCACCAGACGAAGACAATGTATAGGTTTCGGAATCTGAGTGTTCCTTGTTATTAGCAGGTACAGATTTAATGATCTTAGATTTGCTAACTTTAGGTTTCTTAGACTTCCTAGCCTTCTTCCTAGTTGGTGGTGGAGATTCAAGTTGGCTTAAATCCTGAGGTATTTCTTCACTGATAGGCACTATAGTGGGGGCTGACCTAATTAAAGGGCGCGGTTTCCATACTTTAGTGCTAGTGTGCCTAACTAAAGGACGCTGAGACCTAACTTCAATGGATGCATTCCTAGTTAAAGGGCACATTTTTCCATCTAATGTAAAGGTCCTACCAGTGGGACGCCATTGCCATCCAACTTGGGCACGAGTTCTACCAGTTGGCTTCCATTCAAGATCATTCCTAATGACATTCATTTCATTCACATGATCAATGAGACACAAATCATGACGTTGGGAAAACATGCATTCATTACAATTCCAACATTCCAAATTAGAATTCACAAATGGTTTAGACCTCTGCACAGGCGTAGAGTTTTTAGTCTTAGCAACATGATTCTTTTTATTTAAATCTGAAATAACATTCCTAGAGTGAGCTTCTACTTTCTTCTTGATGGTACTACTAGTGGAGGGTTTGATCTTATCTTTCTTGAGTGGCGATCCTTTAGCCCTAGTAGACTCTTTTACTCCTGTAGAAGGCAAAGTGGGAATATTAGCAACAGATTTTAACGGTGCCTTAGTTGATGGTGCCAAAGACGGTTTTGCTCCTGGGGTCTTATTGAATGGAGTTACAGCAATGGGTCGATTAGTGAGTAGTGCAGAACTCGGTTTTCCTATGTATTGCAAATATGCTAAGCAATATTGAACATGCTTAATATATTTATGAGCTGAATAATAGTAACTGCTTGAGGGATCTAACGCATACAAGTCATCTAAAATATCCCTAACAAGATCTACATGCTTAATTGCATTCCTCATTTAATCATCGTAGGTAACTGGGTTTTTCTTATGGAGCGGGTTCTTATAAAGCACTACCGAATTGGTTGTTGGAGCACTAGAGGACGGTGCAGAGTTGGTAGCTAAGTTATTAACAACTTCTTGTCGGGTGAGAAGAAGTGTCTCCTTTAACTCGGCCAAAACCATGTTTTTGTCAATGAGCTGGATGTTTAAGTCACAGATTTCCTCACACTTTTGGTTCAGTTGTTCAACATAAGATTGTTGCTGTGCTGCATTAAAAGCTAAGCGTTCTTCTATTGAACCATAAAGAGCGGATAGTCCCTGTCTTGCCCGATCCATCTCCCCTAGAATAGACGAAAGTCTAATTTCTAAGTCCTGGTTTTTAGACTCTGCAGCCTCTAGTTCCAATTTTAGTGTTTTATTTGATGACACATCTCTCTTTAATCTCATAATCTCTTCCTCTAATGCCTTAACTATCTCAATCATCTTGTCACTCGTCTCAACACTGTTTTCACAACCATTTGTTATCGAAAGATCCTCATTTTGAGTTTGTTGTTTTAATTCTAAAGATATACAATGTTGTTCAAGTTGATTAAAGCGTTTTGTAAGTAAATTGTAAGAATCTTGAAGCTTTAAAAATTCAGCATTAGATTCGTGACAACAATGATTATCTACCTCATTTACAGTATCAGCAACATTTACAGAGAGATCACACACATCATCACATATATTCACAGCATCACATTTACTCATAGCGGATGTAAGCTCATTCGAATAATTAACGTTCACAGTAGTAAGCACATCACACAAAATTACTTGGGACAAGAATCGGTCATATTCGGATAAAATCTTTTCCTTTTCAATTAATTGTAGTTCGTAAGTGGTGTCCATTTCATAAAACCCTTTTTGAACTTCTGCAATTTCAAACTCGAGATTTTCCGAAAGAGATGCAAAACTTCCTTTTAGACTTTCAACAAACGGATTGATCTCATTCTTAAACACCTCGTTCATGTGTTCGAAAGCCCATTCTCCGGCGTTTAGGCCATTTGAAGTCGTACATTCCAGAATGACCTTGTCAAAATTAGCAAAGTATTGATTAATCTCTTACAAGTTTAACCATACAGTGCTAACAGGTGGAAGATCCTTTGGAATTTCCTTAGGTCCTTCCATTTTGACAAGTGTAGGAAGTGTACTAGGGTTTTCTTCATTTAACATGTAGGTTGGTGCTGTGATGAGATCTTTATCCATATGGAAGCGAATTCTAAAGTCCGTTTTTGCAAGCTCCTGATTCATTTTAAAATAATCACACTCGGGATATTTTGCAAAATTGTATGACCGATTCTCATCAACTAGATCCTTATTTGTGCGATCCTCGAAAGTAACAATCGGATCTAAGACCAATCCTAATTGGGTTGCATTATAAAGTCTTGGACTATGGATAAGAGCTTGTCTTGCATACCGTGGGTTAGGGGGAAGGCCTTTTTGACGCGATAAGTTAAATTCTCTAAACGAAGCATCAAATAAGTGCACTAGTTGAGAGGCAGCGTATTGTCTTAAAAGTAAATAATCTAAACTTCAAATCTTATTAGCTGCATTAATTTCCATTTCATTCTTTTTAGACTCGAGTAACTCAAAATCCGTTTGAAGTTTATGAAAATTAGAGACCACTAACTCCTTTTCTTTAAGTTCGTTGGAAAGATCTGCTCTTAAGGTTTCAATTTCTTGCAAATGACCCATTTGTTTGTTTCGAAAATGATCATATTCGGGATTTGTTAGAAAATTGGACGAAGGAACTAATTCTAAAGTTTGAACTTTTTCGTTGCACAAAGCAAGCTCAGCAGACAAATTCTTATTCTTAGCTAGGGTTTCTAAGAGTGCAGTATTCATTTGGCTAAGTAATGTAGCAGGAACCATGACCAAATCTTGTTGAGCATGAGTATGCGTATGTGAAATGACTCCCGGTTGTGATTCACTCAAAGTCTGGGGACTTGCATTGATATTGCTATCATTGATTGTCTCCTCGTTTGAAAGACTCACCACGGAAGATTCATTCGAATCAGCACCCTCTTGCCCAACTTGATGTGGTTGAATACTAGTATCAGTGGTATTAGTAGGTACCTCAGATATTTTATCTGGCCCAAAGCTAGAGATAGTTGCCATAAGAGCTGCCTGAGCAGATTGAAGATCATCACAGTCTGAATCATAAGCATCCAGATCATCTGCTTGGTATGCTGCATTCTGTGTAGTGACAACTTCTTGTTCCGCAATCCCTGGATCAGCAAGAAATGCAAGCTCCTCTTCATCAAGTTCCTGTCCTTGTGCCTGAGCGTTTACCAAATAAATCTTCTCTGCAAACCATTGACCATCCCTTCTCCTCTTGGATTTTGTGCAATCCTTAGACATGTGACCCTCTTCCTTGCAGTTGTAGCATGTAATCATTCTCAACTTACCTGTGGAATTAGCCCGCGGAGGAGTTTTGACCATTGGAGTAGGATTGCCCATGCGTGCATTGGTTGATGTATTGGGTCTCCCCTGATTAGGTTGTATGGGTTGAACCATTACCCTGCCATTCTCAATGGTAGCTTGTTGTCGAGAATTGGATGAATTCCTTAGCTGATTGTTAGTAGGAGCTGGTCCTCTAAATCCTCGTTTGCTCAATGTCCTTGTGAGATAAGCAGACATAGTGGCTAACACTTCAACTGGGTCAGTTCCTTGTTTGAATTCAGGAATGGGAACTTCATCATTATCACAATACAATGCTTGGTCTTGTTGAACAGCATAAGCACTAGAAGGATTACTCATGTGGTCAGAATAGCTTGATGGATATGCTGCATTCTCTTGATAAGAAGGGTATGATGACTGAGCATAAGGTGCAATGCTTGCTGGTGAATATGGGTGAGGTTGTGAGGCATATTGTGATGCTTGTGGTTCTCTTTAAGATGAAGGTGCATTAAACCGATATTGTTGCTGATGTGAGGTGGGTGGTTGAGGTAGAATCGAATATTGGGGGAAGCTTGGAGTCAGGTACGGTGATGGATGATAAGCTTGGTGTCCCATGATATAAGGAGTGTTGTTATATGACAAGCTTGGTTGATTAGCCATCAATGCTAGAGAATCAGGGTACATACCTCGAGGTGAACGGTGCATGATCACGTGTTTCTCATGCTGCTGAAGAAAAGCATAGAGTTGATCCAAATTGCACTTATGCAAATCCCTGGTTAACTTAACATCGGTAATATACTCACCCCAATCAGCTTGAGGTAGAGTATTCAAAAACTTGGTGTTAACGTGGAATGGAGCAATCACGAGATTGTATACATTCAAATCATTCATTAGAGTAGTGAATCTGAAGTAATAGTCGTGAAGCGTTTCCCCTGGGCTGTACGTGAACCTATCAAACAGATCATACAACTAACATTCCCGTTCCTGTTTTGTAAGAGACGTACCTTGTAGCAAAACCTTTAGACGTTCCCATAAATCCTTTGCAACCGTATATTGACTCACCATTCGATAGATGTCATGTGGAAGAGCTTGGAGAATGGTTTGAAGAGCCTTTTCGTCTGCATCAGCAATAAGTTGTTGAGCTGGTGTAAGTTCTTCAAACTCCCGTGGTCGAGTCACATTGTTAACAACGATGGTACCATAATCAAGTGGACCATTTAGAATTGACTTGACCATAAGCCTCCCATATGTCGGTTTTCCCTTAATGTATGACATCATACGGCCTTGCCATGCTTCAAAGACTTCTTTAATGAGCATTGGAAGGCGATTATCTGTTCCCGTAATGACGGAAATATCCGTAAGTGATGTCATTTGAGGCATTAATGAACTCGGATTCATTTTGATCACAAAAGATTATCAAAGATGATCGAACAATGAAATAAGGTTATGAGTTTTTTGTGTTGTTATCTTGTTGTTGTGTTTGCTTTTATAATTTACCAAATTACCAAATTAATTGCCAAATAGAAGAAATCCCCTAAGTATCTAAAAACATGTTCTATCGAAATGTTCTTTTTGTTGGAATACCCAGATCGGAATATCTCACTATCGAAATGCTTAGATCGTAATGCAAGGCTGTCAGAATGATTTCAGATCGCAAAGCTCAGATCGCAATGTAACTTTGTCAGAATGATGATGGTATCGGAATGCCTAGATCGTAATGCAATGCTGTCGAAATGTTCAGATCGCAAAGCCTGTCGGAATACTCAGATCGCAAAGCCTATCGGAATGATTCAGATCGGAATGCTCAGATCGCAAAGTAGCTGACAAAATTTAAGCAGAGTAACGACTTAAAAAACTTCCTTATACCCGTCGGAATCCCAGATCGCAAAGTACGATCGGAATGTCAAGATCGGAATAAGTAATGAAATTCACTTATCGCAATGTAGAACCAAAACCCTTTCCGATGGTGATGGTTATTGCGATGGAAGCCCACTTTTCAATTGTACTTTCCGATGGAGATTTCTGCTTGAATTTCGGAATGAAGAACACAAGACCTTTTTGCACTTTTGATCCAAGAAAGATGATGTTTTAACGAAAACCAAGATACCAAGAACAGTTTAACACGAATCCCTATGTTACACTACTTTAAACTACGATCAAACACCAAAAAAATTTTGAAGATTCGGCAAAAAACAAACCAACACTCTACGAATTGTTTAGAAAACAATACGCAACACAAAAACAAACCTATATCTCATCCCATGCTCTGATACCAATTGAAGAATATTGATAATCTTTATGAATCAAGAGGGTTGATGTTTTTCCTAGAGAGAGAAAGTTAGAGAGAGAAGTGAAAGAAACTTGTATATTGAAATGCAGGAAATGAACAACCAACACCTCTTTCCATGGTGGAAAGAGGCTTAAATACCCCAAGTCCTTAATGGACTTGGGCTTCTGGCCCATGAACATGCTCATGGGTCAGGCTATTTAATAAATGACATTTAACATTACTACGAGCCTATAACTACATTGTTGGAGTGGCCGAGACTTTCTATATACGTAAAACATATTTCCAACATACTAGATTAAAACTTTCCTTTTATAGTATGTTTACGTTCACGTATAAGAATTTTAAGTATTACGTACGTGTTAGAACACGATAAATATTTATTACGTATGAACACACAATAATTATTAACAATAATAATTATAATCACGAACATAAAATCATGAACACGAAATCACGAACAGATAATTACGAACTTACGTATATTATTAATACGATGAATGTCGTTACGAACAAGTAATTATAATAAGACGAATTATAATAACGTGAATAAGTAATAAATACGTAACACGTAAGCACGAGTAATTAACACGATTATTCGTCGTATATTAAATCAAACACGGCAAGTAATTTCTGTAGAAACTAGAAGGAGGGGTTGAATAGTTTCTTAGTTTTCAAAACATTACGGCTTAATCCACTGTGCGCGGTTCCTTATGTGTACCCGCGGTTCTTTATCAATAAAGAACCGCCGGTCCATTTAGGGAACCGCCGACAGTGAACTTAACCTTTTGTTGCATGTTAAACTTTGACAATCCTTTGTATCAAATTCTCGATCAAGCTTGACTAGATATGAGATGTGTTTGATTGAAAGATAAATACTACAAGTAAGTAAACACACAAACACATCAAATCAAGAGTACATCAAGCAATAGTCTAAACACTAAGCACACACGTACTAAGCATAAGCTTTTCCGCAACTAGGATGTTTAGACTAAGTGATGTACACTTGACCATAATCTAAACACGAAGCACACACGTACTAAGCCTTAGCTTTTCCGCAACTTAGATGTTTAGATTATGAGATGCACACAACACACAAAATATAAATACATCTATAATAGTAAGGACATAAATGTAAAGGAAAGTACCGACACGATGATTTATAGTGGTTCGGTCAAGAAGCTCCTCTTTGCCCTAATCCACTCCTCGAGTACACCTTACTCGAGAGTTACTTCACTAGTCAACAAACTCCTTAAGGTGGAGAAACCATACACAACGTCGCTTATCCAATTTCCGACTCTAAGCTAAAAGTCGAGTCCTAATCTTAGGTAGGACCAATCTACACAACGTTGCCCACTTCACCATTTAACGACACAAGGCTAGATGTTGAGTTCTAATCGAAAGCTAGAACCAATCTTCACGACTCTTTACTTTGAAGCTAAGTGAGAACTTCACAAAACACAACTACTAATCACTTTAAAGTTTAGTGAGAACTCACAAGACACAACCACATCACTTTATAGTTTAGTGAGAACTACCTAGACACAACCACATCACTTTAGAGTTTAGTGAGAACTACCAAGACACAACCTAATCTACCCACTAGTTATGTTTTATGGCCCAACATAACAAACCTTGTATTTTATGGCCTAAACACATAAACCATATAGATCTAAGCACACATCACTTAAATCTATAACTCTAACACTATATCCAAGTACTAACAAGACTGGGATCTATACAACTAACACCTAATCCAAGGATACCCATCACTTGGATATTCTACCCTTACAAACACATCCAAGTGTACCCAACACTTGGATCTTCTACATATACATAGTAGGAAGACTAAAAACATAACTTAGATCTATAGGTGGAAAGATCTTCATCATGTAGTGAACCCAACACATCATGGTAATGATAGTGTTCTTCTCTTTGCACTTGAGAGGATGAGGAGATTGAAGATTGAATCACATCTTAAACAAGATTAATCAAAACTAACTAATCAAGGATATAAGATGGTTTTTGAAAGAAACTGTGCAAAAAGGGTTGAAAGAAAATCTGGAAATGATCCACTATTTATAGGGCAACATTGCAACGGTAAAAAACACCCGCGGTTCCTTATCTCTACCAGCGGTACCTTATCAATAAGGAACCGCGGGTTCCTTTAAGGAACCTCCGTGTCGGAGTCCGTGCAAATTTGTCCTTTAGTGGGGATATGCCATCTGGGATAGTTTATACCCTCAAAGGACATTCCTTTGGCATATGGAATATGCTAAATTCAAATTTCCATTTTCTTTTTAATAAAACATTTTCTTAAAAATAAAGTTAATTAAAATCTTTTGTCACATTTGATTAAAATGTGAGTTTTAAGAAAATATTAATCCTTGATCACTTAGTTAGGTTAATGACATGTTTGTACATACCTTGAGTGATTCATGCCGAATGTGGTCTTGGAGGTGTCGAGAGAAGTATACAAATGTATTCTTGAGTGATTACGAGTACCTTAACATTTTACATAATGTATTGCGAATTATAGGTTTGTCATCAACAAAACACAAAGAGATTATATCAACAAAGCATCGTAATGTTTGCACTAACAATCTCCACCTTTTTGATGATGACAAACAAGTAAACCGCAACACATATTAAAATGCATAAGTTACTCGTTTACACTTACTTCTCCCCCTTTTGTCGAATCAAAAAGGTAGTCAATGTCTTGAAGAAGAGAAGAATCAACGTCGAGAGAGCACACGTCCAAAGTGATAGTCATCTATAGCACGTCATTTGAAGAAGAATTGACGTCAGGAGAGCTAGCATCCAAAAGGTAGTTTTCATTTGTGGAGGAAGATTGACTTCGAGAGAACATGCATCCAAAAGGCTAATCATCACTTGTGGTCGACGGTTGAGAGGCGAGAATCCAAACCATAAACCCATCATCCAAAGATATTGAGCTTGCGTCATCCTAGTGAAGTCTTCAATCACCATAGGTTAAATAATTCCATGCATAATAAAATGCTTATCTTCAAGATTCCAAAATTCATTACTAGCAAGATATTCTATGAATGATCCTAAATGTAATGACTTGAACTCTTTTAAATGCTCCCCCTTGATATGAGCTCCCCCTTGCTTGAGACACCAACAAAGCAAGAATAGTGACGAGCTACAAAAATAGGTTAGAAGTGTCCTACAAAACAAGGTTAGTAGACAAGAGCATATATAACAAGAGGATGATAAACAAGTCGTTTGCACAAACAATGACAAGCATTGAAGAAAGAAGTGTGCACGCGATGCTATCAACCAAAAAAAAATGAATAAAGGAGAGGATCGTGACAAGATCAATTCACAATTGTTGGAATAGAGATAGAAAAGAAACATCCATACCAATTGTAATGATAATATGTCAAAGGGTAAAAAGCTTAGAATTTTTGGAATCACCCAAGAAAATTCAAGATTTAACCATCAACTCTCAAAAAAAACAAGGAGAGGATTTTAAGGAAATCAATTCAAAATTGTTGGAATAGAGGTAGAAAAGAAACATCCAAGAATTTGAAGATATCATCTCAAGGGGTTAAAAAATTAGAATTGATGGAATCACCCATACCAATTGTAAATTTTAACCGCAATCAACTCTCAAAAAGAGGAACAAAAATATCTCAACCTAGAGACATTTTTGACAAAAAAAAATAAAGGAAAACCAAAAGCGGATAAATCGACGCATTAAGAAAAAATCGGGATATAGGACATTATAGGCAAAAATGCGTATGAATGTCGACACCAAATGGTGTTTAGCATACGATAAAATACATGCTCAAAGTTTCGCAGCTCTTCTCAATCATTATGGATGTTCAAAGAACAATTACATGATGAGGAAAGGGTAAGGCTCGACTCAACTTAGTTTAGAAAGACTAGAAGAAAGAGACTCAACTTAGAAGAGCATGATTAAAATGAATTGAGAGATACTCAACAACGAAGTTAAGGATAACTTCAAGAAACTCAAAAGAGAAAAAGACCAAAACGAACAAAGGGACTCAATGGCCGCGGTTCGTTAAATAGGTCCGTGGTTCATTATCAATAATGAGACCCAAGGTTATTTAAGGAACCGTGAACATTGGGTGTCCAAAACCGATTATTGACTCAAAGGAAAATCACTTGGTCAACCAATTTAACATAAGATGCTAAATGGATTGAAAGTCAATGCTTCGGATATGACTTTTAACAATTGCAATGCAAGTTATAATTACTTGAATATTTCAAAAGAAATATTTATGTTGTCAATCTTACTAGGAGAGGAATTAGATATAAATCTAACTTTCCTTGAAAACTGAGTGAGAAAATAAAGATCACAAGAATAACGAGATCCAAGACTTAAAGAAAAATCATGTTGAAAAACATGAAGGGAAAAACAAGAGAATAAATATCATACAAAGATGTATGAAACTCAAGCCTAAAACTTAAGCATAATTTTAATCCTAGTTACACTAGAAAACTAAGATTTGCTTAAATTGGATGTCTTAGCAATAAGCAATCCACATGCTTAAATGAAAGACAAGGGTGGTGGCGGAATTAGGTGGGGTGAAAGGTGAAGTCACCAAGGGTTCAACAAAGTCATTCTTAATGGGAACGCTTTGGATAGGTTGAGGTTAGGTAGTCACATCCAAGAGAGTACTAGGAGTGAAGGGTGAGGCTAGCTAATTCATTCTAGATTGGAATGAAGAGGAGGTAGAACTATGTAAATGATTTGTACCAAGGGTTGAGGTAGTCTTGCATGGTGCAAGAGGTGGTGAGGGTGATGAAGAGATGAGAATGGGCACAATCTCATTCTTAGGTGTGGCAAAAGGTTAAGAGTTAAGTTTTGGTAACTTAATCTTAAATTTGAGGTGCCTCTTTGAAAAGGAGGTTTTGGATGAATTGGAGGTTCTTGTAGAAGCCATGGTAGTAATGGGTGATTTAAGGGGTAAGGATGAATGGTTTCAGGTGTGAAGAACATGGCTAACAAGGTGGGTTTAAAAGGGTGAGGGGATGATCCAAACTAGTGAAGGGTTAAAAAGGGAAAGCCCAAGATATTTTGGGAGTGATCAAAGGTTTGAAACAAAGATTCCAAAGGGTGTCGGAACAATTGGGAAGTTTCAGAAAACCCGAATTTGAGAGCTTCTGCCCGCGGTTCTTTATCTCCACCGGCGGTTCCATATTGATATGGAGCCGCGGTCTATTTAAAGAACCGCCTACAGAGGCTAGGTTTAGGTGGTGAAGGAGGATTTTCCAATTCAGCAAATCCTAATGTTCTAGTCTAACTTATCATAAAGTCATGCTTAAGAGCAATAAAAACTAGAACACACACAAAGGGAAGACACATAGGTTCAAATAGCACGTAAGAGGAAAGCTAAGAAAAACCTAATGGCTACAAAAGAAAAAGACTCCTAATAACATACAAAGTTCATCAAAGTAAACTATCATTAGTCATATATAGGAAGAGCCATTTAGCCAATTTAGAGAATGAGTATGAGACTATCACTAGAGGTGCTCAATTAAGGCTAAACACGACCATTTTTACGAGTTATACACCAACTCAACTTCCCACATGGAAGTAATTCAACCGTTAGGTCAAGTTAAGATCCTAGTGCATAAATTCTCTAGTAGTCATTCTCAAGTTAGACAAAATGTAATTCCAACATTTTCCTAATAAAGTTTAGCAAGGATGAAACTTGCATGGCGACACAATGCATGACCTAATGAGGGTAAAGAATGCACCATTGCATATCTTGTAAAACAAGTCTAGTTAAGGTTAATTACCTTAATAGAACTTGAGACCAATAACATTGAAGTGTATAAACAAAGTTTACACAAACCAAAGGAACACTCTTGATTGGTCTTTCGGAAATGACACATTTATAAATTGCATATCAATGTAAATTACTTGAATATTTCGGATGAAACATCCAAGTTATCAAACCGAATCTATTGTGCATTATAAATAATTATTAAACAAAATATATCTAACAATTTGAACAAGTAGATTCAATATAACACCATCAACACAAGTGTGAGTTATGATCCGATGTATATTATTAATAAACCACAGTCATGTCTACACTAAAGAACGTGTCATTTAGATTCGATAATGATACCAATCATAGTTTCAATAATGCATTGATATTTAATCGAAATCTTTCTTGATTCCCACAAACACTCTTTTAAGAGAAAATAGCTAAGATTTTCAAAGGGTGTTTCATGTTTTATAGTGAGACATTTATCTACTTGAACTAATAACACAATGATCGAGTAAGACGACCCAAATCAATAGATTTGATAAGCTCCCAAAGCTTTCAAACCTAAGAGTGTTAATAAACATAACAAGGTGTACATGATGTTTATATAACATATATAAACCTAGAGATGTTGATCCTATATGCAATGCACAAATAATGTTGCAACCAAAATGCAAGAAATCTAACATACATCCTAATTAGGAAGAACTAGATACTAAGAAATACCAAGCAAGGCACAAGAGACTAGACATATAAGCAATACTACTACAAATAGCAAGAACACGTAATAATGTCTACATATAATAATAACACGCACAAACAATTAGCTTAACACATAAAAGCATTCGTCCATGTTTTGAGTGTTAGATATACCAACGTATACATAGCTTGATCTTATTTGAAAATAGTTTTCGACACATTTCAAAATTTAATTAAGTTCAACACTTTATAAATATATCAATTTACAAAGATACATCAACAAGAGATGTCCAACTTAATATAAAAGAATAAAACACAAGTTTTACGACAAACCGAGACTCAATACTTTGGACAAAGTATAGAACTTATAAAACATTTAAATTTTAAAGTTTGAACAAAGGTTTGGAAGCATTTTTAATTGAAGGAAAACTCAATTACGTTCGAAACGCCGGGTGGCACGACTTCTAGGGACTTACGGTTGATTTTATATGATTTTTCAAAGTTTGCAAAAATCTGTGTCAGACTGACTGCGGTTCCTTATTGATAAGGATCCGCGGGGAACAATAAAGAACCGCGGTCAGAGGACAAAAAATGAGTTTTTGACCAAAATCATTTAGAAACAATTTGGAAGGACTTAGGACTCTAAAAAATCATTTTAGACACTCAGAACTCATAAATTAGAGTTAATTATGACACAAAAGATTTTTATACTTCCAAACAAGAAAAGATTTAATTCAAGCTATTATACAAAGTTTATTTAACACCAAAACTTTTACGAATAAAACAACAAAACACATTTCATAAGTAATCACTCTTCATGAACAATTTGATACAAATATGATCTCTATTTTTAAAAACCGTTTTCATTTTAAAAACCATTTGTTTTGAAAAAGAGAGCAAAGATCGATCCAAGCTTTAAAGTACAATATACTTCAAAGATCTTGAATAACCTCGCTCTGATACCAATTGTAGAAACTAGAAGGGGGTTGAATAGTTTCTAGTTAGTTTTCAAAACATTTCGGCTTAATCCACTGTGCGCGGTTCCTTATGTGTACCCGCGATTCTTTATCAATAAAGAACCGCCGGTCCATTTAGGGAACCGCCGACAGTGAACTTGACCTTTTGTTGCATGTTAAACTTTGACAATCCTTTGTATCAAATTCTCGATCAAGCTTGACTAGATATGAGATGTGTTTGATTGAAAGATAAATACTACAAGTAAGTAAACACACAAACACATCAAATCAAGAGTACATCAAGCAATAGTCTAAACACTAAGAACACACGTACTAAGCATAAGCTTTTCCGCAACTAGGATGTTTAGACTAAGTGATGTACACTTGACCATAATCTAAACATGAAGCACACACGTACTAAGCCTTAGCTTTTCCGCAACTTAGATGTTTAGATTATGAGATGCACACAACACACAACATATAAATACATCTATAATAGTAAAGACATAAATGTAAATGAAAGTACCGACACAATGATTTATAGTGGTTCGGTCACGAAGCTCCTCTTCTCCCTACTCCACTCCTCGAGTACACCTTACTCAAGAGTTACTTCACTAGTCAACAAACTCCTTAAGGTGGAGAAACCATACACAACGTCGCTTATCCAATTTCCAACTCTAAGCTAAAAGTTGAGTCCTAATCTTAGGTAGGACCAATCTACACAACGTTGCCCACTTCACCATTTAACGACACAAGGCTAGATGTCGAGTTCTAATCAAAAGCTAGAACCAATCTTCACGACTCTTCACTTTGAAGCTAAGTGAGAACTTCACACAACACAACTACTAATCACTTTAAATTTTAGTGAGACCTCACAAGACACAACCACATCACTTTATAGTTTAGTGAGAACTACCTAGACACAACCACATCACTTTAGAGTTTAGTGAGAACTACCAAGACACAACCTAATCTACCCACTAGTTATGTTTTATGGCCCAACATAACAAACCTTGTGTTTTATGGCCTAAACACATAAACCATATAGATCTAAGCACACATCACTTAAATCTATAACTCTAACACTATATCCAAGTACTAACAAGACTTGGATCTACACAACTAACACCTAATCCATGGATACCCATCACTTGGATATTCTACCCTTACAAACACATCCAAGTGTACCCAACACTTGGATCTTCTACATATACATAGTAGGAAGACTAAAAACATAACTTAGATCTATAGAAGGAAAGATCTTCATCATGTAGTGAAACCAACACATCATGGTAATGATAGTGTTCTTCTCTTTGTACTTAAGAGGATGAGGAGATTGAAGATTGAATCACATCTTAAACAAGATTAATCAAAACTAACTAATCAAGGATCTAAGATGGTTTTTGAAAGAAACTGTGCAAAAAGGGTTGAAAGAAAATCTGGAAATGATCCACTATTTATAGGGCAACATTGCAACGGTCAAAAACACCCGCGGTTCCTTATCTCTACCCGTGGTACCTTATCAATAAGGAACCGCGGGTTCCTTTAAGGAACCTCCGCGTCGGAGTCCGTGCAAATTTGTCCTTTAGTGGGGATATGCCATCTGGGATAGTTTATATCCTCAAAGGATATTCCTTTGGCATATGGAATATGCCAAATTCAAATTTCCATTTTCTTTTTAATAAAACATTTTCTTAAAAATAAAGTTAATTAAAATCTTTTGTCACATTTGATTAAAATGTGAGTTTTAAGAAAATATTAATCCTTGATCACTTAGTTAGGTTAATGACATGTTTGTACATACCTTGAGTGACTCATGCCGAATGCGGTCTTGGAGGTATCGAGAGAAGTATACAAATGTATTCTTGAGTGATTACGAGTACCTTAAAATTTTACATAATGTATTGCGAATTATACGTTTGTCATCAACAAAACACAAAGAGATTATATCGACAAAGCATCGTAATGTTTTCACTAACAATTTCATACGTAATGATTAAGTTTTACAGATATAATGATAACCATGAAATTCGCGACATTGTAAAACACGATTTCGCGTACCGTTTATTAATACGTGATTTATTGTAATAATGTAAAAGGAGACGTTTGGACAAGGAAAAAGAAAGAAAAACATGGGCTCTAGGCCCATTTGGGGCTTTGGTTCGCTAAATAAAAGAAACAGACGGGGGGAGTTTAAGGTTTTAGACAACAAACAGGAAACCTTAAAACAATTCATCAAGCCGTCACTTTTGTTCTTTTTTTTTCTTCTCTGCCGCGACCAACACCATAGAAGCAAGAACAGTCGAGGGTTTTCGGATTCAAGGATCAAGATGATTATGTTTTTGTTATTCCTAAAACCCTAAATCACAAGTAAGAAACCCTAATCTTTTTTTTATATAATTAATTTCTTTTTCTTTTGTTAAATCAACCACGAATCCTTGTGTTACGATCTAAAACATGTTGATAAAAGGGGGGTTTTCTTTTGCTTGCTGCTGTGTTCGAGGGGCACATAAACCGAGACTCATAGGAGTGTCGGTGGTGTTTTAACCTCACCAGTCGCAACCCTAAAAGGGTGTTGGCTGGGTTTTGTGCTAGCAGTAGCGTCCAGTGAGCAAGCAGGGGGAACCACTGGCTGCGGCCAGTGGTATGTTGTGGTCAGGCAGTGGGAACCGAGACCACCAGGTCTCGGTGGGAAATAAACACAGGCAGGGGGGAAACGGCTGTTGCCGGTGGCACCATCACCACTGCCAGTGGAAACTGGCAGTGAAGGGGGCTGTTTGGTTTTGGGTTTATGAACAGGGTTAAGGGAGCGTTTGGTTGGCAGTTTAATAGACGAATTAAGGGCCTGTTTGGTTCGGCTGATTTGTAAAACACAATACGAGTTTCACGTTTAAATTAATAAGACACGGGTTCGGTTTTCGACGCATTTTAATAAAATAATACAAGAGTACGTGTTATTATTTTTACGAGTTAATTAGCTTTACATGTATATTAATTTAGAAGGTTATTAAATTAATAAAACATGACTTATAATAACAAGATTATTATTTGCAAGTTTACTTAAATTAATTTGACATGTTACTTAGTTAATTTAATTACATCATGACTTAGGTTATTATTATTATTAATGATACATGAATTTTAACCTAAGTATTTATTTTTAATTAGACTTTATAATTAATTAATTATTAAAAACCATGACTATAATTAATTAATTAACATGACTTAGGTTATATTATTAGTAATTAATAATACATGTTTTAACCTAAGTATTTATATCTTTATTTAATTAAATCTCATTATATTTAATTAAATGCTTTAACCTGTAGTTTATTTAAAATACATAGAATAATTAATAAACTATACTTTATAACTACATGACTTAGAATAATAAACGGAAAAAACTTAAGCTTATATATTTAGCTTATTTAACCAGCTTATTTCTATTTATGGAAACTTTCTATTTTTAGAAACTTATTTAATTAAGGCAGCTAATCTATTTATGGAAACTTCCTATATTTAGAAACTTATCTATTTTAAGCAATAATTCTATTTTTGGAAACTTTCTATTTTTAGAAACTTTATATTTTTGGTAACTTTCTATTTTTGGAAACTTTCTATTTTAGGAAACCTGCTATTTTTAGAAAGTTACTTATTATTACACAGTAAGTATAATAATACATGAAATACAAGTAATACTTAATCAGAATAGACGGAATATAAGATAAACACAGTTTAAAAGCTTAAAACAGTAAAACATGACATGAACGTATAAAATAAGCTAAGACATGACATAAAACCAGTTACGTATTCAGTAATCAGATACTTATACATGTATGTATTTATGTAGCATTAGTGATACCGAAGTAGGATTCTCCTCAGTTCGTCTTCTTCGTTCACTGGACATAAGGTACGGATTCCCGTCCTTTCAGTATGGACATTCTTTCCTTATTAGGATTCCCCGTATGCATCCAACTGTTTTCCCGTAGTATAAGTTATATGTTTGATTTGCTTATGTTTAATTTAGAATACCTATAGCCATATACATGCATGACCAGTTTCACCTAGTTATGGAGGTACCATAACCATAACACTAGAGGCACTGGTGTTATGACTTCACCACGGCGGAGTGATTGCTCGTGGCGTCCCTTCAACTTTTGGCCATTATTATATTTATCATGTGGGGTGTATGGGTGCATCCTAGTTACATGTTTTTCAGCAGATTACTCAGTGTGAATGTGGTGTGTGCCTTGCATCCTTCACAATGAGCTGATCCCTCCTACCCAAAGCAGTATATTAAATTAGAGGCAGCCCCTCTAATTTGCATGATGAGGTTACCCCTCCAAGTATTCATGCACGATGGATTTTCATGACCTATATTGGCTAATGGTAAAATATGTTAAACAGTTTTCATAAGATAAACATAAGGCTTTTCAAACTATACAACTAGTTTTACTAAGAAATAACCAGGTTTTCCAAGACATATACATTTCCGCTGCTATATGTTATTCATACTTATATTATTCATTTCATGCTTGTATATCCGTGCACTGAGCATTATGCTCAGCCGTTACTTTCCTTTCCATGTCGCAAAACGGTAGGTACCCAGGACTCGAGCATTTGGAGGACGTGCATAGGATGGAAGCTTCCAATGACTTCTTCCTTTGCCTTCATATCCCTATGCTTGTTTTGTCATTTCTTATTTCCTTTACTTTATTATGTTTTGGGCTTATGTTTGGGAACCCATGTTTGATTCCGGTTACCCTATGGTCATGTAATGTTTTAGACATTTATCCTTGTATGCTTTAATGACACGCCATAATTACGCGTGACATTCAATTATCAGAATGGGGTGTTACAATTATGGTATCAGAGCCAAGGCTTCGACCTGTAGGCTCTAAAACTCAACCTGTGACTAGTGGGTAGTCACCAGGAGCTTCCTAAGCCAATGTTTATTATTCCATGTATTGATGTTTCAGCGCATTGTTGTTTTAACCATGATGTTTTCAGCACCTTGAGGTTTTAACCTTGATGTTTTCATCGATATTGTTTTACTAATATGGATGGACAACCGTCATTCATATTTAGTTATGTGTCATTGTTTCATTCATAATGTTCCTCGTGAACTGTGGCTATGTGGACTGAACCCCAGTAGTTCATAATTAATCACATAAAATTTTTTCTGATAAGTTTTGACAGATGAGTTTCATTTGTTTATGTTTCATGTATCATTGTTGAAGGAATTATGACTAAGTAATGGTTGGTACAGGACTGGCCCTTTTTAGTCGCATGTGCTTTTATCGAAACTTTTAACTTTGGGACCCACCCATAGGCGTCCCCTCGCCATGTCTTTTGTTTGGGACCGACCCATAGGCGTCCCCTCGCACATATAAAGGTTTTTATAAACTACATTACGCATTCATGCACTGTTTTTCATGCATAAAATTTTTCTCATGATTTATTGGCATAAATTTTTTTTTCATGTCCCCTCATAAGTTAATATGTTTTTATGTCAAGTATGTTTTCATACTGTCATGGTTAACTCCAGTTTCGTGTTGATTATGTTATACACTCCTTCATGATAGATGGTTTCATGTTTCTTCATGATAATTCCGTCTTCATGTTGATTATGTCTTACGCCTCTTTTGTTATTTATGCTTTCATGCAAGGCATTGTTGGATTTCATTGAATCCTGCTTTCATGATAGTCATGGTTGGTTTTCATTGACCATGTTGTCAGGCAAATCATCGTTGAATTTTGTGTAACCACACTTTAACGTTTCTCGATACAACCATAATCATGTCTATGCTAATATTGCCAGGTTATCATTGATGGTTTTCTAACCGATTAACCGATATACTTTCCTTAAATCATGACAAATGGTCGACCCCATATCGATCATTTCATGTACATTCCATGTGTACTCCATGTACCTTATCCCATGTGCGTACTTCCACTTGCGGATACTCTACAAATTTTTGATGCCGCTCATAGCTTGGAGACGTTACTAAAGGGTGATGTTGCTGATATTTGGAGACGCTACGCGATGCTGATGTTGTTCACAACCTTGAGCTTATACAAGACGAGGACAAAGGCGTTAGATCAAAGCGATCGGACGAGATGATGCTTCACCACCAGACGATTTTCATCAATCATTGTCCTTAATTCTTAGTTACCTGTCACATGTCATCCAATTGTCGTTTCAGTCATACGAGTGAAGACCGGTACCAGCCGGCCACTCAGCTGAATAGTTACATGAATCACAGTCATGAGAATGACCGTCATGGAATTGACAGACATGATGATAGTAACCACTACTATGACAACAACTATACTAGAAGTCGCAACCGAGGCTCCGGCCGCAGACGTGATCAGACATACAAATGATCAGTAGTCCATCCGATCGCCAATTCTGGCATAATAACCTAATATTGTGGTTCTATTGTTTCACATCTCGAGACACATGTCAAGACATCAGTCAAGACACATGTCTCACGTATACTTTCTGAAGACACATGTCAAGACACCAGTCAAGACATATGTCATGCTTATATTTCCAAGACAAGATTCAAGACACATGACTCACGTCTAATTATGGAACATTTCTAAGAAATTCAGGGTACCCTCCAAGGGTATATCCATTTTTGTTGTGCCATGTATTAATCAGGCCACAAGAAATTCGGTACCATTATCGGCGCATCAGTGGGGAACTATCACGTTTCCCGATGACACTTTCATTCTTGTAACCATAGCTCATAGATTCATGACCATGAAGGACGCCTTTCGTATTCCCACGTATACAAAGGTTTTCCTTCAGCTTAATGATGAGATCCACGCTGCTAAAGCATTTCCTCGGACAGACACGAGTTGAATTTTATCCTAATTATGGGCTATGAACAGCACACTCTGCTACGATTCATAATTATGTACAGTAATGTTCAGGCTCCTGAATACATCCAGCTTGATTTTCCATCGGGAAAATCTGTACAAATTATCTATGCTTACAAGCATGTGCATTGTTAGCCATGGTCGCTAAAATTTTCTAGCTATCAGTAAGACACGACCACTTAAGTCTTTTACGCATAGCCAGTTGATTATTCCTAAATCTTCCTATACTTTCTAGAAGAACCTACAAGGAGAAGGATGGTACCATGAGATTATGTGTCGACTACCGTCGATTTAAACAAATCACCATTCATGACCGTTATTCTCCTACACGCATTGACAACATGTCCAATCGACCTTATAGTGTTAATCACTTTTCCAAGATCGAACTCATGATCATGCTGCCAACAGTGAAGAGTGAAAGAGCAGGACATGCCCATGACTGCTATTCGTACACGACTCGGTCTTGCTAGATTTATGATTTTGAATTAGTCTCATCAATGCCCCAACGACATTCTAACAATGAGTTTCCATGAACTCATAGCAAATTCATCAGTTTTTTCATTAAGGATAACCTGATTTCCTTTAAGCCTGGAGAAGAATAGGAAGGCCATATCTGCACTATGTTGCAAATTCTATGACAAGAGAAATTTTACCCTAGAAATTTTTCTAATATCAATTCTGTTTGATTATAGTGACACGCTGAATCACATGGGTTTCTACGGTTAATCTTACCATGACTCAGCTTATGCGTAAAGGAGACAACCCTACACTACATTAGGTGTTCTAGAAAATCCTACGCTAGGAGAAGTCTAGATTCAGAGACTCAGAGTTTCTCAAACTCCTATGTATCAAGTTCTACGAAGCAAAATACAGTTACGTTCATATCTAAGTACCTGACATACCAACAGGTTAAGATAGGACACCAACAGACTGGGATGTTTTCATCATCTGAAATTGTGAATTGGAATGGGACAAGATCTCCACGGATTTTGGTTACCAGATTAACGCAAACTCAGAAGAAGCATGATGCTATCTGGGTTATTGCAAATAGTTTGATCAAGTCTGCAGAATCCTTACATCCGCAAGGGTTTCAGAACCAACAGATTGATTGGACATGTTCCAGCAAAGGCTCATCCGATCACTTGGCAATCCCTCAGTTATCGGGTTAGACAAAGATTCGCAATTGTGCTCCTTATTTACTTCGCGTCTTCATTCTAATTCCATGACTTGCTTTCACGCTCGCGTTCATGACACTATTCACGTTCATGATCGTATCTTGGCTTACGATTTTACGTTCATTTTTCTCATTCTGGGAAGTTTTGCAAGAACTTGAGAGACCAGACCCGAGTTTAGTATAACTCCCTATCCTTAGATAGATGTTTCTCGTCATATTCTATGTCTCACCCTGTAGCGTTTGGCGTTACCGCCATTATATTCTATGTTCACGATATGTTTCACATGTCATGTTCATTCCACATTCCTCACATCATGATCAAGATATGTTACATGTATCATGGATCACGATATGTTTACTCATACTACACTCGCCATATCTCCACGTAGCACGTTTAAAAATTTTCACGTATCATGTTTCTAATTATAAGTTAAGTCAGATTGTCTTGCATCGTAACGTTTCAGTTACCCTTTCACGTTAACTCTTATTCTCGTAGATCGAATTTAGGGGATCTACCTTCCGTTGATAACCAAGAACTTCTTCGTATTTCAAGTCAAGGTCAGGAGGACCAAGATTTATCATTTGTGTCAAGATCTGTGAAGGAACATTTCCAAGAAGGAAGCCACTTGGAAGCGGACAAGTTCATCCGAACGTCTTATCCGTTTTTATCCTATCAATTAGATATGTCCTTTCAGTCACGTCACGTTCCATGTCCTTTCATGACATGTCACGTTCCGTGTTTTTCTGCCGGGTCACCTGCACGTTCATCTATCCTACATACCCTCTCAGTTTGATTCAGGTATGTTTCTCTTTCAGTTTAGGTTATCTATAATTCGGGAACGAATTATTCTTTTTAGGGGGGAAGAGTTGTAAAACCCGCATGCTTTTACCATGAATAGTACCCTTAAGATCGTACGTACTAGATTAAAACTTTCCTTTTATAGTATGTTTACGTTCACGTATAAGAATTTTAAGTATTACGTACGTGTTAGAACACGATAAATATTTATTACGTATGAACACACAATAATTATTAACAATAATAATTATAATCACGAACATAAAATCATGAACACGAAATCACGAACAGATAATCACGAACTTACGTATATTATTAATACGATGAATGTCGTTACGAACTAGTAATTATAATAACACGAATTATAATAACGTGAATAAGTAATAAATACGTAACACGTAGGCACGAATAATTAACACGATTATTCGTCGTATATTAAATCAAACACGACAAGTAATTTCATACGTAATGATTAAGTTTTACACATATAATGATAACCATGAAATTCGCGACATTGTAAAACACCATTTCGCGTACCGTTTATTAATACGTGATTTATTGTAATAATGTAAAAGGAGACGTTTGGACAAGGAAAAAGAAAGAAAAACATGGGCTCTAGGCCCATTTGGGGCTTTGGTTCGCCAAATAAAAGAAACAGACGGGGGGAGTTTAAGGTTTTAGACAACAAACAGGAAACCCTAAAACAATTCATCAAGCCGTCACTTTTGTTCTTTTTTTTTCTTCTCTGCCGCGACCAACACCATAGAAGCAAGAACAATCGAGGGTTTTCGGGTTCAAGGATCAAGATGATTATGTTTTTGTTATTCCTAAAACCCTAAATCACAAGTAAGAAACCCTAATCTTTTTTTATATAATTAATTTCTTTTTCTTTTGTTAAATCAACCACGAATCCTTGGGTTACGATCTAAAACATGTTAATAAAAGGGGGTTTTCGTTTGCTTGCTGCTGTGTTCGAGGGGCACATAAACCGAGACTCATAGGAGTCTCGGTGGTGTTTTAACCTCACCAGTCGCAACCCTAAAAGGGTGTTGGCTGGGTTTTGTGCTAGCAGTGGCGTCCAGCGAGCAAGCAGGGGGTTGACTAGTCTCTTTCCATCTCTTAGGCAAGCGCATCCTCATAGGGAACCACTGGCTGCGGCCAGTGGTATATTGTGGTCAGGCAGTGGGAACCGAGACCACCAGGTCTCGGTGGGAAATAAACACAGGCAGGGGGAAACGGCTGTTGCCGGTGGCACCGTCACCACTGCCAGTGGAAACTGGCAGTGAAGGGGGCTGTTTGGTTTTGGGTTTATGAACAGGGTTAAGGGAGCGAGCGTTTGGTTGGCAGTTTAATAGACGAATTAAGGGGTTGTTTGGTTCGACTGATTTGTAAAACACAATACGAGTTTCACGTTTAAATTAATAAGACACGGGTTCGGTTTTCGACGCATTTTAATAAAATAATACAAGAGTACGTGTTATTATTTTTACGAGTTAATTAGCTTTACATGTATATTAATTTAGAAGGTTATTAAATTAATAAAACATGACTTATAATTACAAGATTATTATTTGCAAGTTTAATTAAATTAATTTGACATGTTACTTAATTAATTTAATTACATCATGACTTAGGTTATTATTATTATTAATGATACATGAATTTTAACCTAAGTATTTATTTTTAATTAGACTTTATAACTAATTAATTATTAAAAACCATGACTATAATTAATTAATTAACATGAATTAGGTTATATTATTAGTAATTAATAATACATGTTTTAACCTAAGTATTTATATCTTTATTTAATTAAATCACATTATATTTAATTAAATGCTTTAACCTATAGTTTATTTAAAATACATGGAATAATTAATAAACTATACTTTATAACTACATGACTTAGAATAATAAATGGAAAACACTTAAGCTTATATATTTAGCTTATTTAACCAACTTATTTCAATTTATGGAAACTTTTTATTTTTAGAAACTTATTTAATTAAGGCAGCTAATCTATTTATGGAAACTTTCTATTTTTACAAACTTATCTTTTTTAAGCAGTAATTCTATTTTTGGAAACTTTATATTTTTGGTAACTTTCTATTTTTGGAAACTTTCTATTTTAGGAAACCTGCTATTTTTAGAAAGTTACTTATTATTACACAGTAAGTATAATAATACATGAAATACAAGTAATGCTTAATCAGAATAGACAGAATATAAGATAAACACAGTTTAAAAGCTTAAAACAGTAAAACATGACATGAACGTATAAAATAAGCTAAGACATGACATAAAACCAGTTACGTATTCAGTAATCAGATACTTATACACGTATGTATTTATGTAGCATTAGTGATACCGAAGTAGGATTCTCCTCAGTTCGTCTTCTTCGTTCACTGGACATAAGGTACGGATTCCCGTCCTTTCAGTATGGACATTCTTTCCTTATTAGGATTCCCCGTATGCAGCCAACTGTTTTCCCATAGTATAAGTTATATGTTTGATTTGCTTATGTTTAATTTAGAATACCTATAGCCATATACATGCATGACCAGTTTCACCAAGTTGTGGAGGTACCATAACCATAACACTAGAGGCACTGGTGTTATGACTTCACCACGGCGGAGTGATTGCTCGTGGCATCCCTTCAGCTTTTGGCCATATTATTATATTTATCATGTGGGGCGTATGGGTGCATCCTAGTTACATGTTTTTCAGCAGATTACTCAGTGTGAATGTGGTGTGTGCCTTGCATCCTTCACAAGGAGTTGATCCCTCCTACCCAAAGCAGTATATTAAATTAGAGGCAGCCCCTCTAATTTGCATGATGAGGTCACCCCTCCAAGTATTCATGCACGGTGGATTTTCATGACCTATATTGGCTAATGGTAAAATATGTTAAACAGTTTTCATAAGATAAACATAAGGCTTTTCAAACTATAAAACCAGTTTTATTAAGATATAACCAGGGTTTCCAGGACATATACATTTCCGCTGCTATATGTTATTCATATTTATATTATTAATTTCATGCTTGTATATCCATGCACTGAGCGTTATGCTCAGCCGTTACTTTCCTTTCCATGTCCCAAAACGGCAAGTAGCCAAGACTCGAGCATTTGGAGGACGTGCATAGGATGGAAGTTGCCATAGACTTCTTCCTTTGCCTTCATATACCTATGCTTGTTTTGTCATTTTTTATCTCCTTTACTTTATTATGTTTTGGGCTTATGTTTGGGAACCGATGTTTGATTCCGGTTTACCCTATGGTCATGTAATGTTTTAGACATTTATCCTTGTATGCTTTGATGACACGCCATAATTACGCGTGACATTCCATTTATCAGAATGCGGTGTTACAGGACCAATCTACACAACGTCACCCACTTCAACATTTTACGACACAAGGCTAGATGTCGAGTTCTAACCGAAAGATAGAACCTATCTTCACAACGTTGCCTACTTCACCATTTTCTAACACAAGGCTAGATTTCAAGTTCTAATCGAAAGATCAGACCAATCTTCACGACTCTTCACTTTGAAGCTAAGAGAGAACTTCACAAGATACAACTACACATCACTTTATAGTTTAGTGAGAACTCACAAGACACAACCACATCACTTTATAGTTTAGTGAGAACTCACAAGTCATAACTATTACAACTCAATAAAACACATATCCAAGTATACACATGTAACTTAGATCTACACAACAAAAATCCAAGTATACACATATAGAATGGATTTACACAAGACTTAATCCAAGTATTCACAAATACAATGGATGAACATAACTAAATAAAGTATTCATAAATACATTGGATCTACACAAGACTCAAATAAAACAAATAATGAACATGACTAGATCTTTAGGAGAGGATGATCTTCATCAAGGCTTCATCTTTAATCACATCACAAGTGTGTGAGTAATCTTCTCTTTGAACAAGGTAAAGAAGGAGATCAAGGGGATAATCTTAAGTAAACATACTTAACACATTAAGTGATCATTTACAAATGATTAGGAGTTAGAAAGGAGAAGGATAGCAGAAAGAGTGTCCAAAAAGGGTTGTGGAAAATGCAGATTTGATCCACTATTTATAGGAGACAAAAGCCAACAGCTCTTTGAGCGTGGTTCCTTAATTGTCCCGTGGTTCCTTATCACTAAGGAACCGCATTGGCATTTAAGGATTCGTGTTCGTAGACTCCGCTCTCTTTTGTCTTTTAGTGGAGAAGTAATATCTGATGTAAGTTTTTACCTGCAAAGGATATTCCTTATGGCATTTGGAATATGTCATGTTCAAATTTATATTTTCCATTTTAATAAAAAATTTTCTTAAAAAGAAAGTTTATTAAAAAATCTTTTGTCACATTTGACAAAATATAAGTTTAGTTTGAATCACTGTTATTATCACTAATCATGATTAAGATATGTTAGTGCAATACTTAAATGATTATTACCTTGATGATAGTGTTTGTTAGATAATTCATCTTATGATTGTATTTGACGATAAATGTCTTTTAATTTGTCGTGATCAAAACTAAGAAAGATTAGTTAACACTAATAATGTTTTTAGGCATTACTTTAAGGATCCGCATACAGTGGACATGAAAATGCAATTTTACAAGGTTTTGAGAAAAAATTAAGACTTTTTCAAAAAATTTCAAATATGGATTTTTACTTCTTTTAGCACTAGATTATGCTTTGGTTGCACAAAAGGCAACACACTCACAAAGAGTGTCTTGACAAAGGGTGACAAAATATTTGGATACCTTTTTTATCCAATTTTAGTCAAGTTTTAAGAGGTTGTGATAGATTAAGGTTCAATTTTAAATAAAATTGAAGTTGATTAGTGTGAGCACATAGGTTAAAACACATAAATACGAAATCCATAACACATCTTCATGAAAACTCATGCAGGAAAGGAAATACAAGAAAAGAAATAACCAACTATTACAAAGTTAGCTAAACTAGTTCTTGATAGATAGTCTTCCTTGGCTTGAATTTTCTTTTAAAAGCATTTATTTTTAAAAAATCATCATTCATCTCCTAGGAGGTGGAGGCATGGAGAACAAGGTAAGCAAGAAGTCTTGAAACCTCCTATGAAGACCAAACATCTCCATTATTAGGTTTTAAATGATGTAGTTGTTATAGAGGCAACATGGACAATTTGCACCATGAGCTTCTAGAAAACCAAAGAAGTATGGATCACCCCTAAAGTAGGAAGTAGGAACACCCAAAATTGGAGTGTTTGAGGGAGGAGGAGGAGGAAGCATGATGTCTAAAGGTGAGATAAGTGAATTTGGTGGGATGAAAGGTGAGGTAACTAATGGCTCAACAATGTCATTCACAATGGGAATGCATTTGAGAGGTTGAGGGTTCACATCCAAGAGAGGACTAAGAGTGAAGGGTGAGGATAACTCATTCATCCTAGATTAGAATAAAGAGGAGGTAGAACCATAATAATGGTTAGTATCATGAGGTGAGATTGTCTTGCATGGTGCAAGAGGTGGTGAGGGTGATGAAGAGATGAGAATTGGAGAAATATCACTCTTGGGTGTATGAAAAGATGAAGAACCAAGTTTAGGAAACTTGATTTTGATCTTAAGGTTTCTTTTGAATGAGGATTGTTTGGAAGAATTTGATGATCTTGTGGAGACCATGGTTGTGTGTCTACGTTTAGAAGAAGGTTTGAAGGATGGAGAAGAAGATCGACCAAGGGAGGTTTAAGAAGGGAAGGAAGTGATCCAAACTAGTAATGGGTTAAAAATCATTTTGATGAACAATGAAATTAGGTAGGCTAATTTGGGAAAAAGTTGGTCTTTTAGCAAAAATTTCATCAATGTTTACAAAGATTTAGAGAAAACAATGTAAAGCAAAGATTCTGTCGAAATCGGAGCATGCGGTTCCTTAAATAGGACTGCGGTTCTTTATCACTAATGAACCGCAGGTGTTTAAGGATCCGTGGATAGAAACCTCAGAAAAATGATCCTTCAGCAATTTTCAAGAGCCCAGATTTTTCACAAGTATATATCAAACCAAAGTAGATTATAAACCAAAATCTAGGAAGCCAACTAACATACAAAATGCATAAAGATATGTGAATCGAAACAACGATCACATAAACATCTAAGGATGAAAATGCTAAGCAATCCAACACAAAGTATAAGTCAGTTAACACCAAATTTTAAGAAGAAGAAACAAAAAAATGTCTAAAGAGAGGACATTGTTAACCATTTCAAAACATGTTCACAAACATGTTAATCCTTGTAACATTACCATTACTTCCTTTCTTCTTCTTACCAAAGCTCTTGATCATCTTCCCAATGCTTTTGAGTGCTCGCCTTTGCTCCGATCTAAAATCATGCAACTCACCACGCGTTTGAAGGTTTGAACGATAAACATGCTCAAGTGAGAGGTTTTCCCGAAGTTCACTAGTGGCATAGTGAGGAGGAGGAACAAGATGGTCTAACCCGTCGATGAAAGTGTTCATAGATGGGGTGGAGTCACTCGAAGAGCCGAAATGAGCACTCGTGCCTTCGTCACCGCTATCACTTGGTGACATATGTGTGTCCTCATCATCGGACTCTTGTGGGTCATTCCTTCTCGTACCACGATCACTTCTCGGCTTTCGTGGTTGTACCTCTCGAATTGGCATCATGACACGATTGACCGGACAAAAGCGAGAGAGATCGAGCTCGGGAAAGTCTTCACCAACCTTTGTGAAAAGACGAGTGAGGAGCATGACATATGGGAGATTTGTGGTTGGTCGAAAGAGAGCATAGGTAATCCGTCGAGCGATGTAAACTGTGAGATTGTACTTGGTGTTGGTAAAGATGCAACATAACATATGTGCCATACACGGCGGGATATGATCCCGATTTTCACCAAGACAAAATACATTTTCCCTAAGAATGTCGGCTCATCAAACCAAACAATCATTAAGGTCCCTTACGAGTATCTCATGAAGATTCAAGGGTCGATCAGTAGAGTGGATACTTCGTACAACGGTTTTACTATGATTTTTGGTAATGACATCAAGGATGAGGTCAAGGTCTAGCTCTTCGTCGTCATTTGGAGAACTATCGGAAGACTCAATTAGAGCATCAAGTCTCCAAGCATCAGTGAAACGACAAGTGCCAACAAATGGCACACGAAGAGCCGGGCCAAAATCCTCGAGAGAGTATTGGATGAGTTTACCATTAATGATGAACCTAACAAATACTCCATTACCATTATAGATAAGGGACTATCCGCTAAAGAACTCCAAAAGAAACTCGGGGTAAATGGCTTCTTTGATATGTAACAAACAATCAAAGTCAGTTTGAGCAAACATTGTTTTAATGTATGTATAACCCCTAATGTTTGTTTCGACAACTCTACCCTCATGAAAGCAACGGTTTTGGAGTGAAAGATAAGTATTGCCAAGGGTTGGTAAGGCACAAAAGTCAGCAAGGTTTGGCATATAAGTTCTAGTTTTTCGGTGGTATTTTTAATATTCCGAAGGCATGATTAGTTACAATTAATTGATGTTAGAAGAGGGATGAGTGAAAGCTGCAACTTGAAATCAATTAATCTTGAGTGAATTGAAGCTTTGGAAGAATAAAAAATGGTGGAATGTGAAGAACCCGTCGGTTCTATGGAGAAGAAAGGGGGGGTTTGTTTGAAATAGTGTAATTTATTAAAAACTTATTAATTTAGTCGTCTGGTGGGGCCGTGGTTCCTTATTGATAAGGAACTGTGGCTTGAACCGTGACAATTAAAGAACCGTCAGCAGTGGCAGGTTTTTAACAAAGAAAAACAAAGAATTTTTCAAAAACAAGTTTTTCTAAAATACTTAAAATATATCTTAAGCCTTTTGGAGATCATTAAACCACTTCAAAACTAGGTGATAATGCCTTAGTGAAGGATTACGAGTTGAATCGAGACCCAAAGAGACCGAAAGGGAGAAACGACTACTCGTAGCAAAGAAGCAAATAAGAGAGGACCCAAGGGGAGTGAATCAAGACTAAGGTCAATGCTCAAGAGACAAGTGACAATCTTCAAGTAGTATAAACGAAGAGCTTGTGTCATTTATAGTGGTTTAAGACGTGCCTTTCCGGTGAAAGTCTAAACGGCTTTGGTAATGAACCATACCATTCAATTTTGTAGAAATAGATTAAGATCATTTTAAAAATTAGTCTTAATGCTATTTAAAACAATGAGCAAAGTAGAGATTCACTTTCTCTCCCACATGATCGGACAAATATTATTGCTAGGGCTTACAATAATAACATCCTTGGAATATTTCAATTCCAAATATGTAATATCCTAACTACAACTTATGAAGTAGTTTGGTATCTCAAGGGATTAATCAATCATCCTAGAGATGAGCTCAATTGCACATACTACACATGATATAGGGCCTACTAACCGTATGGGTGCAAACTATAGAAATCATGCTTGATAATTTAAGCTACTATTAATTCACTCTACATCTCCCAAGTGAGTCAAGTATCCAAGCAATGAAGGTTTGAGAGGATATAAGAATAGAATCACATACCACAAACAAATTTCAAGGCAAGGGTTGCAAGAACAAGCACATAGTCAAGTAGTGATTAAAAGAATGATCAATAGGGCGTGTGAAAGGACGAAAATGTACCTTATCGATCAAAAGAATGATCAATAGGGCGTGTGAAAGGACGAAAATGTACCTTATCCGCAAAGAGCATTCCAAGACTTCAAGAAGCCAATGCAAAGCCCAAACACGACTAAAGTGACTAATAAGTCTTCAAGGACACTCTCATCCATCTTGGTATCATCATTCAATTATGTTGGAAATCAAAGAATATGATTCTGCTACAAGTGTAAGTAACTCAATCCACAATCACTTAAGTGATTAATCTTCATGAGTACCTACACATAGAAAGATGCAAACTAGTAGATACATTTCAAGGATAGATCTAAAATGTATAAATACTACTAATCTAGATGAGATGCTATATTACCAATTAAAAGGCCTATTTTCAAAGAAAAAATAATTTTGACCAAAGAGAAACTTTAGTACAACGAAACCTTCTAATTTGAGAAGACAATGTATCGATTCAAGTTTTAAAGTAAAATATACTTCAAAGATCTTGAGTGACCATCGATCTAATACCAATTGTAGAAACTAGAAGGGGGGGTTGAATAGTTTCTCTTCGGTTTATGTCCTAATTAAAATTCCTTTCAATTAGGTTTGTCTCAAAACTATCTTTTACTTGAAAGCTAGTTGCATAATGATTAGGTTCAATTTCTAATGCATTAACAATGAAAAATCGTAGATGTGTGTGATGTGATAATAAGAGTAAGTAAAGAGTAAGGAAAGAAACGACCTAATAGGAAGAGACCAAGACTTATAGTGGTTCGGCAACGAAGCTCTATCTTCGTTCCTACTCTACTCCTCGAGTACACCTTACTCGAGATTTATACTATATCCACAAGCTCCCTTCTTGGCGGAGAAAACCTTACAACGTCGCTTACATTATTTTTCGACACTAAGCTAAATGTCGAGACCTAATCTTAGCTAGGACCAATGTACACAACGCCGACCACTTCAACATTTTACGACACAAGGCTAGATGTCGAGTTCTAATCGAAAGATATAACCAATCTTTACAACGTTTCCTACTTCACCATTTTGCGACACAAGGCTAGATGTCGAGTTCTAATCGAAAGATAGAACAAATCTTCACGACTCTTCACTTTGAAGCTAAGTGAGAACTTCACAAGACACAACTACACATCACTTTATAGTTTAGTGAGAACTCACAAGAAACAACCACATCACTTTATAATTTAGTGAGAACTCACAAGTCCCAACTATTACAACTCAATAAAACACATATCCAAGTATACACATGTAATTTGGATCTACACAACACAAATCCAAGTATACACATATACAATGGATTTACACAAGACTTAATCCAAGTATTCATAAATACAATGGATTAAAACAACTAATCCAAGTATTCACAAATACATTGGATCTACACAAGACTAAAAAAACAAATGATGAACATGACTAAATCTTTAAAAGAGGATGATCTTCATCAAGGCTTCATCTTTAATCACATCACAAGTGTGTGAGTGATCTTCTCTTTGGAGAAGGTAAAGAAGGAGATCAAGGTGATGATTATAAGTAAACATACTCAACACATTAAGTGATCATTTACTAATGATTAGGAATTAGAAAGGAGAAGGATAGCAGAAAGAGTGTCCAAAAAGGTTGTGGAAAATGCAGATTTGATCCACTATTTAAAGGAGTTAAAAGCCAACGGCTCTCTGAGCGCGGTTCCTTAATTGTCCTACGGTCCCGTATCACTAAGGAACCGCATAGGCATTTAATGATCCGTGTTCGTAGACTCCGCTCCTTTTTGTATTTTAGTGGGGAAGTAATATCTGAGGTAAGTTTTTACCTTCAAAGGATAAACCTTATGGCATTTGGAATATGCCATATTCAAATTTACATTTTCAATTTTAATAAAACATTTTCTTAAAAATAAAGTTTATTAAAAAATCTTTTGTCACATTTGACAAAATGTAAGTTTAGGACTAATCACTTTTATTATCACTAATCATGATTAAGATATGTTAGTGAAATTCTTAAATGATTATTACCTTGATGATAGTGTTTGTTTGATGATTCGTCTTATGATTTTAATTGACGATAAATGTCTTTTTAATTTGTCGTGATCAAAATTAAGAAAGATTAGGTAACATTAATAATATTTTTAGTCATTACTCTGCCTTAACAATATCTTTCGAACGATAAATCGTCGAACAACAAAAAATACCTCATCGCGTCGAGAAAAATCTTATCTTTCAGTAGACGGTCACTTTGATATATTTTCGAATATCTTTTTTGTTGAAATTTTCGGCCAGAAAAATCACATGTGATTTTTTATTTTTATTTTTAGTTTTAGTTTTATAATAATTTTTATTACTTATTTACATAATCGTAGAAGACAAGCAAGTAAAAAGATGTGTCGCTAGCCTTTTCTAATTAGCAAACTAGTTCTTTTGAATATCACAGTTGTTGATCGAGTTGAGTTATTTTATATCATTCTTTTCATTTGCATCCGCGTTTTTTTAAATCTTAAGTTAATTTATATATTTAGGTTAAATCAAAATAAATAGTAAAAAAATTTCCTTTTACTTATGAGAAAAAATAATTGCAATTAAACTTTTCTCCCAGTGAATCTATGTATCATAACAATAACGTCATGTCTAAAGCAATCGTCTTGAAAAAGTCTTTGTGTTTATTTTTCAATAAAATAAAATATTTAAGAAAACAACACATGTCTTTACTCATATTCTTGTGCATCATTAGCCGAGTAAATGGTTGAAAATATTAAAAAAGTCTTTGTGTTTATTTTTTAGTAAAAGAAAATATTAAAAAAACAACACATGTCTCTATTCATATTCTTGTGCATCATTAGCCGAATAAATGGTTCATTATACTATGTGTAAGAGAATAAGCCAAGAAAAAGATAATTATATTTGTCTTATCTAATTTTATTTGCAGTCCAGTAATATATACTATAACTTTAAGCCTATTGAATCAAAAATGGTTATTATATCTTTGAGGACAATTAGCAAGGCCGACTCTGGGGTGGACGGGGTGAATGACCACCCAGCGCAAGCAAGAGGCATCAAATTTTTGTTGTTACGGATTGGTTTAATGTGTTGGTGATGATAATGTAGATCGGTAAACAACAGTTTTAGTAAACGTCTCATCAATGAATATGTTATACCTGTCAGAAAAAATAAAAGCGCCGGATAAAATAAAGAAGGCGAAGATTGATAAAATTCCTTTTGAAGGTTTATTAGTTCATAACAGTTATATAAAACCCTAAACGAGATTAAAACACACATAAAGCGGAAGCGATTTAACAAGATGATAATAACACAATTATAATTAATCGAATTAGGGTTATGTACCTTTTAGCTATGACGATTCCACAAGACAAGAACGAAGCACCAAATATCGGTAAAACCGTATCACCAAGATATAGTCTAAAGTAAGACTATATTGCGTTCTTGTACACACGTAATACAACGAACTAACCGTAAGTCTAGTACGTGTAAACCGAGCTTCAACGTCTAGTGGAAAAATCTACCCAACATCCCTAGAGAGGGGTTAGGACTAGATTATAAGATAAACCGAAAAACCAAACAAAACCCCTAAGGGCGTTTGGTGTTACGATCGTAATAGAGGGAGAGATGAGAGATTGGTGTGTTGAATTATGAGGGTGAAGGGTTTTTTACATAGGCCTAGGAACTCTTGTAGCGCAAGTAAAATGAATATAAGGAAAGTTTTTCCTTTCCCCTTTGTCTCCATAACCGACGGTCAAACATCCCATGTGGGGTGTTCCGGAACCTTATTTTCTTCTTCCTTTTAATTCCACAACGCTTGTTAATACTTAACTTTTAATTATTTAAGGTCGTTAAAGTTATAGCTCGATTTAATTTAATAAATATAATAAATATATTTATTAAATAAATTAATTCTTTACGTATTGAGTGAAATCCCGTAATCTCGAGTTCGATCCTATCACACGACTATTAAATATAAGTCCATAAACTTTTAGCTCCCACTTGGACATATTTCGAATATCGTAATTACATTGACTAGCGTCTAGTTACACTAGCAATGTCTCTAGTACAACTCGAATAAGGTCTCATGGATAAAACATTTTTAATGATTTATCATTATTATTATCCTTTTATTTCTAATACATCGTTAATAAGGATATGGATGTTAGTCATTTCTTTCATTAACCATTTTGTTTCTCGTTCACAGATTAAGCAAGATTACCAAAACAAATTTGGGTGTGGCCACATAAACATCTTACTAATCCCACGCGGGATCCAGCTGTATTAAACTCCAAAACAAACTTGGAGGAAATTAATTCCATATTGACTACAAGCAAAACCTATGAATTTTGCAACACCTTTAAAAATAATCCTTATAGATTATTTTCAAAACAGTTTTCTGGTATCTGAGGTCTAAGGATAACTATTTATGATTTACTTGATGACAAAGATCCACAAAGTATAATCATATAGTTAGGATAAGTCCAATATTCGATTCATCGAATATCATTCAAAATCGATCAATATACTTTCAAGTATACTCTATCGCAATTTTGATTTGTCTTAATTTAATAATATTCCCATATTATTAATCAACAACGAACATCTGGCATAACAATTTATTCATGGATTAAAACATGTAAAATATGATACAAAATTAAGTAATAAGAATAAACGAAACCCAATCTTTATTTTATTAAATAATAATGTATTAACATCCTTATCCAAATACTACTCACAGATTTATTGCATGAGTTCGCTAGCTAGTTGCAGCCCAATAGCCTTGGCATGCTTAACAACCTTTGGTCTAGGCAAAGCCTTAGTAAAAGGATCAACTACGTTATCATCTGTGTGAACTTCTATTAATTTGATTTCATGAGCTTCTACTTGTTCTCGGACGTAGTGATGTCTACGCTTAAAGTGTCTGGCGCCTTTCATGACTCCAGAATCATTGGCGAATATTATTGCAGCAGAATTGTCATAATATATATCAATAGGTTATTTAATTGAAGGCATCACTCCAAGATCTCCAATAAACTTAGTAATCCAAACAGATTCCATTGCAGCTTTTGAAGCAGCCATGTACTCAGATTGAGTAGCATGCATTGCAATCGTTGTCTGCTTCTTGCTCTTCCAGTAAAATGATCCTCCATTGATAACAAACACATAACCCGTCTGAGACTTCATATCGTCTTTATCACATTGCCAGGACGCGTCACAGAAACCTGTTACATTCAGTTATGTGTCTAATTTCCCTCCAAATACCAAAAACATATCTTTCGTACTCCTCAAATACTTCAGAATATGTTTAACAGCAGTCCTGTGGAGCTTCCCTGGATTCTTGGTAACGACTGACCAAGTTCTGAGCAAACGTCACATCAGGCATTGTGCATCTTACATCATACATAATAGATCCTGTAGCCAAAGCATAAGGCACCTTCTGCATGTATGCCTCCTCTCTAGGAGTTGATGCATCCATCTCATGACTTAAGTTATGCTTAACTTCCATAGGTTGAAACCCTTTTTTTGGAATTATGCATATTATACTTCTTCAATATTTTATCTATATAAGCATCTTGACTAAGACCAATTAACCATCTTTACCTATCTCGATAGATCTTAATTCCCAGAATGTATACAGCTTCTCCTAAATCCTTCATAGAAAAACATTGACCAGTATAATCCTTAACAACTTTAAGTCTTGGAATGTTACTTCCCATGATTAATATGTCATCAACATATAGGACTAGAAATACTACATCACTCCCACTAGCTTTACGATATACACATGGCTCATCACGATTTTGAATAAATCCGAACTTTTTGATTTCTTCATCAAATCGTTTATTCCATTGATGTGATGCTTGCTTCAAACCATATATAGATCATTGAAGTTTACATACATGTTTTGGATTTTTAGGATCAACATACCCTTCCGGTTGTTGCATATAGATGTCTTCATCTAAGCGACCGTTCAAGAAGGCAGTTTTAACATCCATAATTCATATCTCATAGTCATAGTATGCTGCTATAGCTATGAGAATCCTAATAGCTCGTAAGTCTGCTACAGGAGAAAATGTCTCCTCGTAGTCTATGCCAAAAGTTTGAGTAAAACCTTTAGCTACTAAACAAGCTTTAAAGGATTGTATTTTTTCGTCCATGTCGGTTTTCTTCTTGTATATCCACTTATGTCTCACTACTTTAGCATTTGGTGGTGGATCCACAAGAATCCAAACATCATTAACTTTCATGGATTTCATTTCCTCATCTATAACAACCATCCACTTATCCTTCTCAGGATCAAGCATGGCGGATTTATAATTAGCAGGTTTTCCAAGATCCCCTACTTCATCATCATCCTCTATATTAAGACATATATTTCTATTTGTGTTTTTAATCCTTTCAAGTTTACGTAGAGGAACTAATTCCGGTGGAACCGCCAGACTTTCTAGTTCTACAGGAATTATTTTGCTAGTGTTTTCAGAAGGTAATGTATCTATATGACTCTCTTCAAGATCATAATTTATCCCACTGAATTCTTGATTTACAAGATCCTTTTCAAGGAAGTCTCCATACCTAACAATAATTACTTTGTTCTCAAGTGGATAATAAAAGTAGTAACCCATAGTTTCCTTAAGGTATCCTACAAAGATACATTTCACAGATCATTGTTGGAGTTTGTCACCCGAGTCACGCTTCACATATGCCTCGCAACCCCAGGCCTTTAAATAAGACAAATACGTCTTTTTGCCATGCCATAGTTCATATGGTGTGTTATTCACCTTCTTTGTGGGAACCATATTTAAAATGCGAACAACAGATTCTAACGCATAATCGCAAAAGGTTAATGGTAAAGTTGTAAGATTAAACATAGATCGCACCATATCTAATAGTGTATGATTTCTCCTTTCGGATACACCATTTTGTTGTGAAGTATAGGGAGAAGTAAGATTCTGAACAATTCTATTCTCACTTAGATAATCTTTAAACTCTTGACTTAAATATTCACCACCTCTATCTGAACGAAGAGCTTTAATCTTCTTTCCTAGTTACAATTCTACTTCTGCTTTAAACACTTTGAATGTTTCAAATACCTCATGTTTATGCTTAAGTAAATAAACATAACCATAACGGCTATAATCATCTGTAAATATTAAGAAGTAGCTAGCACCTTTCCTTGACACATGTCTAAGTGGTCCACACACATCAGTGTGTATTAAACCAAGTAGATCATTAGCCCTTTCAATATTACTATTAAAAGGTTTCTTGGTCATCTTTCCAGAGATATAAGACTCACATTTTCAAATGATTCATCATTGATATTTTCCAAAAGTCCTTCATGTTGAATATTTTGTATACGAGTCTTACCATTATAGGCAAGTCTACAATACCAAAGATAAGAAGAGTTCTTATCAAACTTTCTCTTCTTACTCGTGCTAAAGACATAATTATTATTATACTTGGAATTATCATGCATGTCTATTTCAGACACACCATTCATAAAAATTGCATTAAAATAGAAAATACCATCTTTCCAAACAGAAATTCCATTATTATCAATAGTGTGAACAAATCTAATATTCAACAAACAATAAAAGGAAATAACACCCCTAACAATTGTAGATGCATAATGACAATAATTTAAAATCAGTACTAAACCCGAAGGTAAAACTAAATTAAATGTTCATATAGCTTCAACCGCTACTTGTGCGCCATTGCCCACTTACAGAAATTGTTCCCCATAGGATAGCTTCCTTTCCAGATTAAATCCCTGCAGCGTATTACAGATGTTAATACCGCATCCCGTATCATATACCTAGGAATTTAATTTGTATGTCAAATTAAATAATTCAATCATAAATAAAGTACCCGAAGCTGTAGCGCTCTGCTTAGACTTCTTCTTTATTTCTCGCAACTCTTCGAGATAAAGAGGGCAGTTCCTCTTCCAGTGACCACTTGCTTTGCGATGGTGATAAGTCTCATCCTTTTGAGAATGATTCTTCTTGACAAAGTTCTGCTTAGGTTTCGAATAAGTCGCAACTTGCTTGCCCTTATCACCCTTGCCTTTGCCTTTCTTCTTGTTCGCTTGCGGTTTTGGCTTACTTACTCTACCCTTTTGTATGGTTAGTACAAGAGGATTAGAGGTAGATGCCTTGTCCTTTAACCCCTTTACGTAGTCAATGAGCATTGCATGCAAATAATTAACTGTCTTCCCCGTGCAATGCATATTATAGTTTCTATCAAAATCATTGAAGTCCTCGTTAAGTAACCAATTGATCAAGTTTATAGCTGTATTATGATCATAGGGTTGTCCTAGTGCAATGAGCTGTTCCATATAACCCCTCATCTCCATATAATGTGCACTAACAGACTTTCCGGGAGTTTGCTTGCAGCTATGCAAATAATCTATTAAGTCGTACATCTCCACAGCTTGAGGCTTCTCGAACATAGCCTTGAGTTCATCAAGAATACGCTTAGGCGAAAATAGCTCATACTTCTTTTGAAGTGGAGGGGCCATTTCCCTTAACATTAAGCAAGCCACATCCGAGTGCTTCTTAATAGTAGCAGCGTGTTCAAGCCTTTCGGCTTTAGAAGCTCCTTCAACAAGATCCTCCAGATATGGAGTGGTCAAGATAACAATAGTACCCGCTACTCTCAAGACAATTCTTAGTCAGCGGTACCAATCATTGAAGTTGGCGCCAGTAAGTTCAAGACGATCAAAAAATGTTTTGAATGCAGAACTTATAGTGTTATTGTCGGGTTGATCCATTTCTATAGAAATATGTTCAAATATTAGTATTTTCGATAAAATACATTCAAGAAAATAAAATTACCCCGGTATATAAACCATAGTATTTTCCTTGAAACTAGAACCTATATTGACATAAATCCATTACATCAGTTGATCTGCTAGTAATGAATGTATTCAACATAGTAACTTGTCGAACAATTTATTGACAAACAATTTTCAATTTCTAGATATATAAGGGATTTACATTGCCAAAATAATATTTTACATTGTAAACATGTTTAATCCCTTCCGAATGCCTTAAATTTCCAGATCTCACTGAGTAACTTAATTAAGTCGTCTAATCTGAATAACGTAAAACTATCACGCGAATTCTCAATCTATGAAAGTTTTCTTTCCATCACAACATCGTAAAAAATCTCATAATACGACGTAGTAATTTCAAGTGTTCGTGAATTAGATAGCATTCAACTTAAATTTTAAGGGTATGAAATTGATGTCAAAATCAATGTATGGAGAAGCATGCATACAACTCCATAGCATAAGTTTAATAAAACATTTAGTAAACTTTTTCACGAGACTAAATTTCTACATAAATTATGTTGAGGTATTGGTTAAACCAATCAAAGAATTTACCCACAACTATTGACAATGTACTTATTCTAGAAGACGGTTAAAGCACAAAGTAATAACTTTATTCATTATGATTCGGATGTGAATTTGCGGTAAATCAATATTAAAGTATAATGCAAGTAATAATCGTAGGTAATTTTAATTTGACGCACATGCGAGCGGGAAATTGGGTCAGCGACTAATGGCATAACACCTCCTTCCTTAACCGGGTACATGACCAGCGATGCGTTATACCAACTTTATAGTTTGTCAAAAGGAGTAGGCCGTTAGATTATTATTGCAATTCACCAATCAACGTAATCCTATGTAATTTAGATCTCAAACAAATCTTAATTTTAATATGATTTAGTCGATATTATTTTTTATTTCAAAAAAACCTTTGTTTACAACAATTCGAACAATTTCAACATAAACAAGTAAAAAAAGCTAAATCATAGACACATAATAACAATTTATATGTGCGATAAATAAATCAAATAGCCACATGCATACGATTTGTTCAATAATCATCAAATCTAGGTTTTTATATTCATATAAAAGTCTTCCCTAATTCAAGATTTATTGAATCAAATAAACAAGTAGCACATAAAATCATATAACCATACAATTTTATGATCCATGAAAACATGCACGTTCATCATGGATCCACCCAAATCTCTTAACAGTTAAATCTCTACGCATCGTAACCCTTAATTTACATGACATAACAACAAATCATGCGATTTAACCTAAAATTATACAACATGTAATTTAGGGTTTCAAAAACAATTCTTTTTATTTATTTATAAAATTCGGCAAAACCAAGATTTTAAAAAACAAAACCCTAATTTTTAAGAAGACCTAAAAAAATGTAGTTTTAACTTAAAAAAATTATTAGTTAAAAAACTTTAGATTTTCGATAATTATAACATGTTAAAACGGCTCTCGATGCCACTGAAGGTTTATTAGTTCATAACATTTATACAAAACCCTAAACGAGATCAAAACACACATAAAGCGGAAGTGATTTAACAAGATCATAATAACACAATTATAATTAATCGAAGTAGGGTTATGTACTTTTAGCTATGACGATTCCACAAGACAAGAACGAAGCACCAAAATATCGATAAAACCGTATCACCAAGATATAGTCTAAAGTAAGATTACATTACGTTCTTGTACACACGTAATACAACGAGCTAACCGTAAGTCTAGTACGTGTAAACCGAGCTTCATCGTCTAGTGAAAAATCTACCCAATAACCCTAGAGAGGAGTTAGGACTAGATTATAAGCTAAACCGAAAAACCAAACAAAACCCCTAGGGGCGTTTAGAAATTCTTGTAGCCCAAGTAAAACGAATATAAGGAATGTTTTTCCTTCCCTCTTTGTCTCCATAACCGACGGTCGAACACCCCATGTGGGGTATTCCAGAACCTTATTTTCTTCTTCCTTTTAATTCCACAACGCTCGTTAATAATTAACTCTTAATTATTTAACGGCCGTTAAAGTTATAGCTCGATTTAAGTTAATAAATATAATATATATATTTATTAAATAAATTAACACTTTACGTATTGAGTGCAAACCCGTAATCTCGAGTTTGATCCTATCACACGACTATTAAATATAAGTCCATAAACTTTCACTTTTTTGTTAGAATATACATTTAGTTTGACCGGCGCGTGTGATTGATATAGGAAATGCAAGTTTATTGAAATTGTTGTACTCATATACGCCATTTTCAAAAAACATTTCACTTTATTCCCTTTTGTTTTCATGATTTTAAGTTTATATATTCTATTTTCATTTCAAGTATATACTGTATTTGTGAACTCTTTTAAATATTAGATGAAAATAAAAAATAATTATAGTCGTGAAATTGATGTGTCTTTTGAAATACAAATGGTATATTTTTTGAAACTAATATATATAGCATGTGTTTACAGAAAAAAAATAAGTATAAAATTGATCAATATTTAAGTGTATTACAAGATGCTTAGATATAATTTAATCAAACTATGGGTGTTTTTCGGTTTAGTTCTCGGGTTGTTCGGTTTATTCGGTTCGAGTTATTCGATGAATTTTCATTTGGGTCAACCCAAAAACCGAACAAGTGTGAAAAACGAATCAAATCATTTCCAATACATTCAACTACTTGAGAAATGAAACATTTTTAATGCAAATAAGGGTGTCACGGTTCAGTTTTGGTTGGTTTTGTATTAAAATCGAGACCGTCCGAAATATTCGGTGTTTATAAAATCAAAAATCGAAACCGTTTGATTATTGACTGTTCGATTGGTTTATAATCGGTTTTGATTTTTCAGTTATTCCAGTTTTAAAAGCCGTTTATATTTTGGTGGCTAATTTATAATAACAAACTTGTTTTACACTACTGGTTATTTTCTTTATTTTTTTGTCAATATAAGAGCCTCATAATGTTTGTCCCAAAATTGTATAGTTACACACATATTATTAAGATACACACACACACATACAAATGAACATAAAAATTATCAATCATCGCCTTATATGTAACTAGCCTCAAGGCCCGCCCCATGGACGGTTAGCTATGAGAATTCTACGAAATATTTTATTAGGTCCATTCTAAAAAGAATGTTACAAAGCATAAAAAGATGCAAAATAGACTGCATTAAACTCTTCTCGGTTGTCACTTCATATTTTCAGACAATAAAGTTGAAGCTTTTGATCAAATAAAAAAAAACATTATTCATAACAAAATCTTTTTTTGGTTGACACCTCATTTCTTCGTCCGATATGAGTAACGTGATATCTTTCCATTTACTTTCCCTTTAATCCTGCAAACCGTCAAAGTTACGGTTCATTACTTCTCAAATTAAAACCCTTTCATTAATAGTTATACATATTTATTACTAAAGATTGGACACATAATTTAATGCAAGTGTTTAACTCTTGGTAAAATATGTCAAAGAACTCCCGTCAAATAATAAAAAAATATGTATACATGTTATTCTAATGTACGAATAAAGAAATCTTAACTAAAAAGTAGCAAACATAGTATCTCGGATCTATTATTAAGCCTGATACTTCAAATCATCTCTAAGTTTTCATTTTTATAGTATTTTACTACAAACTGGATTTTTATATAAAATGCTCAATTTTGACAACTCTTTTATGAGTTTATAGATCAACCAATGGAATTTTTTTTGTAAATTTTTTTCTTGCGAATACAAAAGGAAAGCTGTATGTCCTTTGTATTCTTTAAACCAATTTAGTAAGTAGATGCTTCCTATGTGAATTTATAAACAAAAAATTCATGTTTACTAACCTGTGGATCTTTGATAGTAGATATTAGGGAAAGTTGGTTAAGGAAGCCTCTACTAACTTGTGGAGCTAAGATATGCTTGCACAAACTTTCGTCGTTCGTCTAAATTTGAATTTTTTTGTCTAATAAGAACTGCATAAATACATAACACATATTATAAAGTGTTAAACTGGACATAATCGAGCCCCTATTTACTTATAAATATTAAAATAAAACAACGTGCTTGAAGTCAACTTGACATGATCAGCCTATGCTTCATGTAACATTCACTTTATCAACTCGAGTACCAAGTCATTCATTTACTCGCTTATTTGTGAAATTCATGTTTAAAAATCAATATTAACAATAGTTGGCTCATTTCCTGTAAATACTAACAAACACAACATGTTCATCATTTAATAGAAACTAATTATCAAGAAGACATCTTCAACAATATTTTTGCTATTTAACTATCGTTCTCGACCAAGAAAGAAGACTTTTGACCATTTATAGATAAGGAAGATATTAGCAACAATATTTTTTTTAATTTATGAATCACTTAAACTACCTCGTGAATGTAGATCGATGTCTCAGTCATTTGGCTGCAACAAACAAAATCATGGTAGTAATCTATCAAGAACAAAGCAGACTTATAAGTTAAAAATCAAGCTAACTTCATTTATAAAACATCACACTTTAGTATTTTTTTTATAGAACATTAAACAAAACCTTTAATTTATTGTTTTCTACAAAATGTTACACTACAAGTGAAGGAGGGGGGGGCAAGCCCTATGTTTTTTGGTACCAAAAAAAATAAATCGCATGCCAGCACATGCTACACATACACCCATAACAAAAGACATGTTTGTGTCTAAAAATGCCATTGTCTAGGATACTAAAATATTACAGACATCTAATTAAACCAGAAAAAGTAGAGTCTGGTGTTGATCCTTCTCAAATCTCCCCTTGTATTTGTGATTATTCCTAAATGGTAGGGATTCACTTGCACTTGCTTCAGGTTGCTTTCTTTTCCTACCCCTTGTCATCTTTAGAGGTACTTGTGTTGCAGTATTACCAGCTTATTTGCCTTTAGCTTTTGGAGTGGTATCCATGACTACAACAGACTCTTTTGTTTGCACATTTGCATTCACACTTTGAAGTTTGTACTTTGACTTAGTGTCAACATATCACTGTAGTACCACATCTAGCTCTGCTCAAACCCTTGTTCTTCTCTTAACCTATCTTCATCTTGTTTCTGAAATCTTACTTCTTCCTCAAGTGTTATCCTTAAAGCTTCTGCATCATACTCATCTTGCACTGCTTTTGCAGCAGCATCCATCTTTTCTTCCTCTTAAACTAGCATATTTTCCATATACTCATGTTCCATAGATCCCCTAATTTCAGCCTTAGTCATTTCCTATAGTTTTTTAGATTAACTCATGTTAGCTATATAGTAACATTATTTTTAGAAAATATTTGCAAACTAAAATAAATAAAAGAGTGTACATGTTCATCAATTAGAGTCATGGTCTGTTACCATCATTCCTACCTCTTCCACCCCTGCTCCTACCACTTCCCCTCCTTCCAACACCCTTTCCAACACCCCTTCCAGCACTCCTACCTCTGCCACCTTTTTGCATGACAACAGTCTGATGTCCTCCAACATAGTGATGATGGGCTTTGTTCTTTGAACAGTTATTGGTCTATTGAAACTTTCTGCTATACCAATTATTAAATTAAGGACATTTAGAATTTAAGTAAAAAAAGGCTCTGCACCATGTGTTGGGATTCCTCTGCACAAGATAGTTATACGCCTCTTCATAAAATCTTTTCAACTGATCCATCTTGTTGTAGAAGTGTTGTTCCACAGTTGTTGAAGTTGCACTCTAAAACAGTCTTTGTAGGTTCACACAACTGAACTTCCTTTTGAAGTTAGCAAAAACATATCTAGTACACTTCCTGTGTTCAGCATTGGGTAGCCAACCAAACACAACATCTAGCAAACCCTGTATACTGAAAAGCTTTATATTAGTAACTAATATGGGACCAAAGTCAATAAATTTAAAAAAATAAGAAAAAAACAAGCACCTTATGTGGATCAGAGATGATTGTTATTCTAGTCCCATGGCCCAACTCCAAATCTCCATATAATAGAGACAAAAACGATGCCCAATTCAAATAGTTTTCCACCTTGACAACTGCCTTAGCAATTGGGTACATCTGGTTATTAGCATCTCTGCGAATAGCCATGAGTAACTCTCCTCTACAAGTGTGTTTGAGAAAGTAACCATCAAAACCAATTACCCTTCTAAAACCTGCTTTCCAACCATTTGCAACCTCTTTAAAACAAACATGCATTCTTAAAAAGTATCTATTACCATGCTTTGTTTCTTCCTCATCTAGTACACAAATAGAACCTATTTTTTGTGTCTAAAAGAGCCTGCCTATAGTCCCACAACCTTCCATAATGCTCAATCAACCCCCCTTCAAAGTTAAATAAATCTCTTTGTTTGGCTCTCTTTCATTATCTAAGGCTAACATTGATCTTAAACTTTTCCCTAATTGAAGCCTTCATTTTCATCAAAGGCATAAAAGGGTCTACAATTATTTCCTTTGGATATTGGTGGGCTATCCATTTGTAGGTCACTAATGATCCTAGATTGTAGTTTCTAGCATACCTATGTTCAGTTTTTAATGACTTAATTTGAAAATAATTTTATGTCCCCATCCAGGATGCCCATAACCTAAACCCACATTTTGATTTTTGTTTCCTATCAGCAGCTACCTTGGATTTAATCCACTTAGGTGAAATAGATTTGGTAGTAACCACTAATAGCTTAGAGTTCCTACTTAAACACTCAAAATCTTTGCTAGTACCTTCACCAAATTGATTCTTCTTACTTGCCCTAGGATTTTTCTTCCTTTGAACATTTTTTTTCTTAGTTTTATTACACTTTTTTAGATAAAAATGAGCATTAGGGAACAACTCTTTTTTTGCTTTTGACTTGTTCATGTGACTAACACACCTACCCGCTGACACATCTCTACCATAATAAGCTAACAATTGTCTCTAGTCATTCTTTTCATACCATAATTGATACCCCCAACAATCCCATAGTTAGCTAAAGAAAGTTTCACGTGTTCTGGATGGTCAAATTTCATGCCTAAGATGGGTTGCATTTCATTCCAAAGCTGTAAAGGATTGTGCCTTGGATAAGAAATACCCCTTTGAACTTTGTTATTAGGCTCTAAGTTATGGAATTCAGGGTCTTCAATGTTTAAATGCTCACTAGCAGGGATGTTTTTATGCATAAACCCACTAAAATGCCCATGGTTACTACACAACCTAGTAAAAAAAGGTCATTGGTAGTTATGTTCTTAACCACTACATTCTCTTCCCCTTCATGATAATAATCTACATAGTCTAAATCATCATCATCACTAGAACAGTAAGCATCACTAGAGTCCGGTGAATCATAATCTACCTCTTTATGAAGCTTAGAGTCCATTTCATTACACCCAAAATGCTTTGTATATAAATCCACTACCCATTTGCTTTCATACCAAACCCTCATAAAATCTTGAAAATCCTCATCATTTTTTAAAGCACATAAGCCCTGTTTAATTGTTATACCCACTTTGCAATTATACAAGCTATAAACAGGGGAATGCACCAACTTGGTAACAAGCTAGAAAAAATCATCATATGACATACCCTCAAAGTCCCATTGATTTAACTGCTTTTCATCACCATCACGATAACAAAAGGGACATAGAGCGAAGATATCGTCATGTTTTAGGTTAATGGTAAAAGTAGTATGCTTCCCATGGTACTGCCCTTTATATTTCCCTAAAATTAGGTCAAAAACGTTTGTAATCATGTACGAAAAACAAGTTTAACAAAAATTTAACACCAGATCGTTAAGAATTAAGGTTACCTTTAGTCATGTTGTGATTTAATTGAAGCAATTAGTTAATTGTCATCGTGTATAGAAATTAGGGTTCTAAACGATATGGGGGAAGTGTTGATTTATTTAACGTTTGTCTTTGTTAGGTAGGGTTATATAAAGATAATGGAATGCACAGTTGGAAGATTTAATTATATGTGGATGTGTACGTGTATAATAAATAAACAAAAAATCAAAATGATCAGCTAAAACTAGTTACGTGTCGGTTATAAGTGCCTTTTAACCTATTAAAAACGGTGATCGATGAAGTTGTTGGCAATATTATAAATAAACATATACTTTAATGGCTGTATAAGTATTTAATCTTCTATATTGTAATATCGAGAAAAAAGTAAAGTTCGTTGATAATTTATGGCTTTAACCCAAAGTATTTTTATTATTGATAACTATTTATAGGAGAGATTACACTAAACCCTAAGCTCACACACCGAACTTAGCTTACGAACTTATCATCTAACCAAGGTTCTAAAAGGGTCGCAAAGGCCTTGTAAAGGTTTCACAAAGACGCGAGGCTTGACCTCCACGCCAAGCAATATACCAAAGCTTGAGCTTAATGTTTGAAATGAGACGATAAGTGAAAAAACATGATAAGTCGCGATAAAACAAGATCCGTGGAGGCTTTTTAAATTCAATTCGAAAAAACATCATAATTTTTATATAAAAATAAAAAAATTACATTTAAAAATAGTTTTAAAATTTACTCTTTATGTATTTCAATTTCTGTAACCATAATATACTTACAATATGATATAAATATATAAATTTATATAATTTTTTAATATTTTATTACGTTTTAATTCACGTTTTTAAACGTCATGAATCGTCATGACTCACAAAGACGTAACTATACTGTCACGTCACATTTCATTTCATGCTATTTAAAAGCTTGCATCTAACAGACAATAGGCAACTCTGAAGCAAATGAAAGAAGATTTTGGCTTGTTCAGAACATGTTATGCGGGCACTACTTTTAAAGCACAGGTTTTAAGCATTTTGATAGATCCGATGTATTGTATTCAGCTCGGTCCGACCCGCTTTAACTTAATTTCCTGGTTATTGTAAAGCGTCCGGTTTGTTTTATTCGCTTTAAATAAACCGGCTGTACATAAAATTCAAAACCATAGGACATTGGAGTAAACAAGTGGTAGTAAGTGGTAACAAAATTGGAAACTTGTGTTACCTTAATGGAAAAGAACTTCCCATTGAATTATTCCAACTTTCAACTTATGTGTCGTATTGCTTTTGGGTTCATATCTATTTCCAAAACCAGAATCTTGTCCAAGTCTATCCTTATATATATCACGAACATTTCACATGGTTTCTCCATAATTTCTATACACATATTTAAAAAACATACAAAAACAAAACCACACCCTTGTTGAGTGTCACATAATTCACTGCCTACGACTTTCATTTTGATTCATAACTAATTACCATGTCAAATAAAACCAAACTAGAACCATGGCATGACCTCAGAGATAAGGTTATCATGGTCACAGGAGCCTCGTCTGGACTCGGACGAGACTTCTGTACTGACCTGGCTAAAGCAGGCTGCCGCATTATTGCGGCAGCTCGCCGGGTCGACCGACTCGAGTCTTTATGTAATGAGATCAACCGAGTTGGAGAAACAAACGATGTTCGAGCTGTGGCTGTGGAGCTCGATGTGAGTGCTAAGGGTCCTGTTATTGAAGCATCAGTTAATAAAGCGTGGGAGGCTTTTGGACGTATTGATTGCTTGATTAATAACGCGGGTGTTAGAGGTAATAGTTACGTACTAATTTATGTCAGAGGTAATATTTTAGATTTTTAGGCCTGCAACTAAAATATCTTTACTTGCTATAAAAGTCACTTTATTAAAGAATAGTCAATTCAGAAAATTGTACGACCAACTAACTTTCTAATTTGTTGTACAATGCTTGACTTTTAAGCTTAATTTGGGTGGTCAATTGTAGCAAACTACTTTAAAGTTCAATGGTAGGAGCCTAGCTAGGAGGTGTTGAGAATATCTGAAACCGAAAAACAAACTATGTGTACCGATTCCCAAGTTAACTGCATTGGGGTTGTTGGTTAACCGAGCCGATAATACTTTTGCTCTTGAGTTTCGGTTTTACAGTTTTGGTGATGCTTATACCCCGTGCTCGTTAGAACAAACATGTATCTTGACTAGAGTAATTGGTTACTGTGTTATAACGAGACATTTAATCTTCGCGTGTTGCAGTGAGTACGAAAACATTCATTTTGCAGCTACCATATGCTAAAACAATAATATGTTTTGCTAGTAAAATTTGTAACCAATAATAAGGAAAGTGACGTAAATAGTGGCAAGTGTTGTTTACGAATAGATCATACCATTAAGAGAAGGATATGAACCCATATGTTGTAAACTGCTTTATCGTGGTAGTAGTAGTAGTATACTAGTATATGATATTGACATGGCCAAAGAGCCGCCCTGATCATGGAGTTTACATTTCTAAGGAAAAAATTTAATTTTGACAAACACACATTTGACCTTTTCGACAAATAACTATAAATACTACAACTAGAAGGACCGGTTTTTAATTAGCCCGTCAGGCTTCCGGAGTTCCGGGTCATGGTTCAACCTGTTTTTTCGCTCTAACCGGCTTCCAATCACCTGACCATTTAGTTCAACCGGATTATATAAAACACGTCGCATTTATGTTAATGATGATTAAGCCGGAAAAGAAAAATCAAAACTTTTTTTTTAGGGTGCATCATTTTGTAAATAGCTCACGTCTTATTACAATATTATTGCTAGGTTCCACAAACTATGAATAGCCAATTTAAGCTAAGATATGATGTTTGATATTATTAAGGCAATGTGCGGAATTCATTGGAATTGTCTGAAGAAGAATGGGATAGTACCATGACAACAAACTTGACCGGAACATGGTTAGTGTCAAAATATGTTTGCATACGCATGCGTGACACAAATATAGGAGGATCAGTCATCAATATCGGATCTATTGCTGGTCTAAATCGTGGAGAACTACCCGGCGGTCTTGCATATTCTACTTCAAAGTCGGGTGTTAATACATTAACCAAGGTTAATCGTTAATTCATCTTTTAGTTTCCATAAAGCCGTTTAAATAAATATGTTTTTCATTCTTTGAATATAACTAATAAGATTTAGTGATTTGAACAGGTCATGGCTATGGAATTGGGCATGTACAACATCAGGGTAAATTCAATAAACCCGGGGCTGTTTAGGTCCGAGATCACAGAAGGTCTAATGGAGAAAGAGTGGCTAAACAATGTTGCTCGTATTAGAATATGTATTTTCCCTTGATTGTTTATACATCATCAAGCTTCTTTATATACACAAGACAAATCATTGATCTTAGGAAACTACCGATGATTATGGGATATGGCATAATCACAAATTAATATCCAGCTATATACAATCACACACTACTGTAATGGGTGATGTCAATCATTATCCAATCACAGCTAATACTCCTCCGCAGTTTGAGCGGGAGGTCTTCGAACGTTCAGACTGGATCGGAACTCAAGAAATAAAGCAGTAGGGAGACCCTTGGTAAAAATATCTGCATACTGAAATCTGGAAGGTACATGAAGAACACGAACTTGTCCTGAGGTAACAAAGTCACGAACAAAGTGAATGTCAATCTCGATGTGTTTCGTACGTTGATGTTGTACCGGATTCGCAGACATATAAACAGCACTCACATTGTCACAATAGACCAATGTAGCAGTAAATAAAGGAGTATGAAGCTCACGTAGCAGATTACGGATCCAAGCAGTCTCAGCAACAACATTTGCTACACCCCTATACTCGGCTTCAGCACTAGAACGAGACAGTGTAACCTGACGTTTTGCAGACCATGATAAAAGATTATCACCAAGGAATACACAATAGCCAGATGTGGATCGACGAGTCACAGGGCAACCAGCCCAATCAGCATCAGTATAGGCAGTAAGCTGAGTAGTAGACGAGACATGAAGCTGAAGACCATAGTCAAGAGTACCACGAACATAACGAAGAATGCGCTTCAAAGCAGTAAAGTGCGGTTCACGAGGGTCATGCATATAAAGGCATACTTGCTGAACAGCATAAGATAAGTCCGGGCGCGTAAAGGTAAGATACTGAAGAGCCCCCGCAAGGCTGCGATATAAAGTAGGGTCACTGACACGATCACCATCCGAACCAATCTTGGACTCTGTATCAACAGGGGTTCGACATGGATTACAATTCTGCATATGAGCCCTCTCAAGAATTTCTTCTGCAAATTTCGATTGAGACAAAAACATGCCAGATGCTGATCGATGAGCAGAAATACCAAGGAAGTAACTGAGAGAACCAAGATCTGTCATAGCAAACTCATTGTGAAGCAAATCAATTATACGTTGTAAAAGATGTGTAGAAGAGGCAGTGAGTATAATGTCATCCACATATAACAATAGATAAGCAATGTCTGTCCCGCGATTAAACACAAACAAGGATGCATCGGTTTTGGTATGATGAAAACCGACTCGTGTAGCAAAACTGGCAAAACGCTGAAACCAAGCACGAGGGGCCTGTTTAAGCCCATATAGCGACCGTTGCAAATGGCAAACATAATCAGGGTGACGAGAGTCAACAAACCCAGGTGGCTGATGCATATATACAGTCTCAGATAAATGACCATGAAGAAAGGCATTCTTCACATCAAGCTGATGAATAGGCCAATCTCTAGAAACTGCAAGGCTCAAGACAGTGCGAATGGTAGTTGGCTTAACTACCGGACTAAAGGTCTCATCGCAATCAATCCCTTGCTGCTGACTACGACCATTGGCAACAAGCCTTGCTTTGTACCTGCTTAAGGAACCATCCGCATTAAATTTATGCCTGAAAAGCCACATGGAACGAACAACATTTACGTTAGTTGGACGAGGCACAAGAGCCCACGTTCCGTTAGAAATCAAAGCATTATATTCATCTATCATAGCCTTTTGCCAGTTAGGATCACTAAAGGCGTGTTTGTGAGAGCGTGGTAGTGGGGAAGTGGTAGTGACATGACAGTTCAGGTGTAATTTGGGCTTAGAGATTCCAGCCTTTGCACGTGTGACCATGGTATGCGTATTGGTTGCGGGTGTGATTTGGGCTTGCGGTTGAGGTTGGGTTTCCGGTACAGGTTGGTCTTGTTGTACCGATTGGGCTTGCGGTTGAGGGTCAGGAGTGTGATTAATAGTTGTATTTGAAGGTGTGGTTGGACCAGAAGAATTTGTTGTACTTGGCATTGTGTTACTAGGCATGTTTGATAGGTCAGATCTGTGTACGTGGGAGGGAAAATTTGGATGGATCCTAGTAGTAGATGAAGCATCTAAGTTAGGTGGTTGGGTAAGAGGTGGTGTAGGAATTATTTTAGTAACCAAAAAGTCATAATTAGGGGGTGTGGTTGGCGTCATGGACCCAAATGGAAATGCCTCTTCGTTAAAATTAACATGTCGAGAAATGATGATTTTGTTGGTTGACAAGTCGAGACACCGATAACCACGATGCAACGCGGGGTATCCAAGAAAAACACATGCGGTTGACCTAGGTTGAAGTTTATGATCAAAGTGTATATGAGGGTAACAAAGGCACCCAAATACACGTAGATGATCATAGGTGGGTTGTTTATTATAAAGTTTGGTAAATGGGATTTCATTGTTGATGGCGGTGGAGGGAAGTATATTTAAGAGATGAGCTGCCATGTTAAGGGCTTCAACCCAGTATGAGGGAGGTATGTGTGCTTGAAAAAGTAAGGTACGGGTTATGTTATTAAGTGTACGTAACATACGTTCGGATTTTCCATTTTGTTGGGAAGTCTTGGGACAAGAAAACCGAAACTGTATGCCATGTTGGCGAAAAAGGTTATGGAAGCGGGTATTATCATACTCACCCCCATGGTCACATTGCAAAGACTTTATATCGGTGTGAAATTGTTTGTTCACATAAGCACGAAATGTCACAAAGGTGTCAAACAAGTCAGACTTTTGCAACAAAGGATATACCCAAACATATTGAGAGAAGTGATCCAAAAAAATAGCATAATATTTAAACCCACTTTCACTCGGGAGAGGAGATGTCCATAAATCTGAGTGAATAATTTCAAACACAGACGTAACTTTTGACTCAGAACTGTAAAATGGGAGCTTAATATGTTTACCCAATTGACAAGCATGACACAAAGCGGACGACTTTGATTTATTACATGAAATAAAGCGACTAGACTCTAATCGCCGAAGCACATCTTCACTAGGATGACCAAGGCGCATGTGCCACGTGGTAGGACTCAATGAAAGCAAAGCAAAAGTAGTGGGTGATGATGATTTTTGAGTGACTGGGTATAGGTCTCCTGTACTGTCACAACGGAGTAGAAGCCTGCGGGTCTGGTAATCCTTCACAGAAAAACCATATGCATCAAATTCAACAGAAACATTATTATCGCGAGTAAATTTACGAACAGATATTAAGTTTTTAATTATACTAGGTGTGACAAGGATATGATGAAGGTGGAGAGGTCTGTGAGGTGTATTCAAAAGGCTATGACCCGTGTTTGTCACGGGTATTGATTGACCATTGCCAACAAACACAGATTTATAAATGCTTGGATTGCTAAAAGAAGTGAGCATACCTGTGTTGTCAGCTAAGTGAGAAGATGCACCAGTATCCATATGCCAAGCGGGATCCGGTAATGTCATGGCCTGAAATGCTTGAGGAATCGTTGTGGCTTGAGAGGGAAAATATGTAGGAGTACTACACATATAATTTCCAGGTTGTTGACCAAAATTGGAAGCCTGTGGAGTTAAATGCATTGAATGGGTTGGCGGCAGTTGTTGGGTCGGATGCAGCATTGGGGCTGGTTGGGCGTGACCATGTGAGCCATATGGGGCAGTAACTAGGTGAGCTTGGGGTAAATATGATTGTTGAGGGAAATATGGGCCTGGACCAGTTGGGATGTATACATACCGAACATTTTGTTGGGCTTGGGAAGACGTGGATTGGGCCAATGTGCTGCTAGGTGTAGTGGCAGTTTTTGCTACATCTTGATTGGTGGTGGGACGTGACCCTTGTGGTCCACGTGAATTATTTTGTATACCTTTTGAAATAGAGGCAGTGGCATGGTGAGTTGGTCTAGGCCTATTATCATTCAATCCATGCACAAATTTACATCTATTTCCATATGTACACGTACCACGTCTAAAGTTGCGACATGGTTCAATACCCGATGTGCCCATGGTACTAGATTGGGTAAAAGTCGAGTTTGTGGCCACAAGGACAGTAGGCGAAGATGAGGAGCAAGAAAAAGATGAATTAACATTAGTTTGAGCAACCATGTCGCTCTCCTCAAGTAAAATCATGGAACGTACCTCATCAAACGTAGGGAGCTTTTCCCTATGACGAATGATACGTACTATCTCCGGGAATTTGCTGCGAAGTCCATTTATGGCATAAGTGACGAGGCTCGAGTTACTTACAGTGGAACCGAGATTAGCTAGACGATCGGCTTTGGCCTTCATTTCTTGAAAGTAATCAGTGACCGAAAGGTTACCTATGGTCATGTTGCGGATTGCATTATCAAGCTGAATAACTCGAGCATCTTTATTGTCATGAAAGATGTCCTTAAGACGCTTCCAAACTCCATGTGCGGTTGTGCTATCGTCGATGACCATGTCTACAAGTTTGGGAGATATGGTAGAATACATCCATATGACTACGAGAGAGTCATTAATGTCATGGCAGGGATCAACGGGATTGGTGCTTGTAGATGTATCAGTACTCGGTGCTTCAAGATGATGATGTACGTCATAGGTTTTGCAAAAACGCTTAAAAAGTGCACTCCACGAATTATAATTAAGCTTTTCTAGATCAAGAAGGGTGGGGATACACGCCTTGATACTAGCTATCGAATAAGCTTTATCGATAGGTTGTTTGGTGGGAACAGTAGATCCTGTCATGATGCTATGACAAGGGGTATGCGACTATGCGATTTGGTAGGCAGCAGCAAGCGTGGAAAAAAAAATGTGCATGAAAGACAGGTTGCTGGTAGGGTTTTAATTTTGTTTAGGGTAGGATCGTATGAGGTTTGATACCATATTAGAATATGTATTTTCCCTTGATTGTTTATACATCATCAAGCTTCTTTATATACACAAGACAAATCATTGATCTTAGGAAACTACCGATGATTATGGGATATGGCATAATCACAAATTAATATCCAGCTATATACAATCACACACTACTGTAATGGGTGATGTCAATCATTATCCAATCACAGCTAATAGCTCGAAGAAGTGTTCCTTTGAGGACATATGGTACGGCTGATCCAGCCTTGACGAGTCTTGTCAGATATCTAATCTATGACTCGTCCAAGTATGTTAGTGGCAATGTGTTTATAGCCGATGCAGGAGTTACCATACCGGGTGTCCCAATTTTCTCTTCACTTTAGACCCAGATGCAATCAAAGCAACCGTTAACAGAGTAATGAACTAATTTTTGTCTTGTGCTTGGATTTCTTAGTTAATGGAGTGTGAATAAGATTTGGTATGTAGCCATCTTTGAACATTTTTTTTAATTTGTTACTGTAATTGTATAAGATGTTAAGTCAGGAAAAGAAACACATTTGGATGGGGGCAAATCTGAAATGATTTAGTTACTTCGAATCTTTGATAGCGTGTTGTGAAAAAAACATAAAAAGAAAACCGTTAAACGTGCAAACAAATTTCGTCTTGTACTTACTTTGACCATTAGTAATATAAGATGAGAGTCCGGTTATTAAAGAATCTTGTATTTTGGTGGAAACCAATGGCTCAATCTGGACAATCCATTTGGGAGGGACCAGATCAAATGATAAAAAACACGGAGAGACTAAAATTGCCAATTTATAAAAAGAAGACTGAGGGACCAAAACGAAAAATATGTTATAAATCTCGCCTATCCTTCATTTCTGTAAAATAAAACACACAGATCTCAAACATTCTCTCTCTACATCAAACCCTCTCTCTACAACAAACTCTAACAAAAAAATCCATAAATCTACACAAATTAACCTTGCAAATCACGAAATAAACACACAAATGGAAGAAATAACCATTAAATCAACCGATCCCTTAAAAAAATCGATTAAAAACGAACCGATTCATAAGGCTGATTGGTGATGATAAGGTGTTTGATGAAACGCCTAAAAGAAGAATTGAAGTTGAAAGTGCTTTGAAATCTAATGAAGGTAGGTGGTCACAATAGCAGCAGCAGATGGGTCACCCTCAGCAGTTCAGACCAACCCCGACTTCCATCCCAAATACCAACCCCGCCTTCCATCCCAATACATTGGTTTATTACTAGTGATAAAACAACAAAAATATCACTGATGATAAAATATCACCGGTGATATTACACAGTAACGTGATATTTCATTGGTTTATTACTAGTGATACTTCACTAGTGATAAAACAATAAAATATCACCGGTCATATTACACAGTAACGTGATATTTTATTGGTTTATTGTGATAAAACAATAAAAATATCAACGGTGATATAGTAACATGATATTTCATCGGTTTATTACTAGTGATAAAACAATAAAAGTATCACTGATGATATTACACAGTAACGTGATATTTCATTGGTTTATTACTAGTGATAAAACAATAAAAATATCAACGGTGATAAATTATCACTGATGATATTACACAGTAACGTGATATTTCATTGGTTTATTACTAGTGATACTTCACTAGTGATAAACAATAAAAATATCACCGGTGATAAAATATCACTGATGATATTACACAGTAACTTGTAGCGACACTACATCCGGTGAACATCCGTCTACCTCACCAACTTTTCTCAACAACTCACGTGCTTCATAAACGTAACTGAAAGAAAAACACTCAAAACCCCTCTTTCAATTAAACACCATGTCAGTTACCTCCTCCTTCTGATACAAAAGATCAATCAACAACACTTCATCATTAACATCTCCATTATCCATCTGGTCGGACGGTTGTGGTGGTTTGATGACGTGGCAGAGGCATTTGGTAGATGAGGATTACGATGATGATTATAGATGATTATGAGAAGCAAACAAGAGATCTTAAACAAAACAAGTAGAAAATCAATCACTTTTAGGGGTTTGCTACGGAGGTGATTGTGGTGGTTAGGGTTTCAGGATGGATCTGACGGTGGTGGTCAGTTGAAGAAAATGCGCAGGTGACCGGTGGTGTGGTGATGGCGACTGTGTGAAAACACATTTCACTGTGTGAAAAAAAGGAAAGTAAAATGAACGATTAAAAAATTCTTTTTTTAATTAGACATAAAAATAGGTTTTGACAAATTAAATCTTAGATTAATCCCCACCCTTAGATCAAAGCTAAATGAAGGGTGAGGATTTGTCCCTTGGTTTCCACCAAAAAACAAGGCTCCAAAATAACTTTTCTCTATAAGATGATGTTATTTTCATAAACAAATAAATATATATAACTGTAATAATTTTATTTTATTAAATACACATGTATTTTTATCGTGTTAAATACGGATTTTCATTATCTTAGGTCACTAGGTACCTCTAGCTTAAGACCATGCACATCTATTTTTTTCGTTTATATCATAACTATGTTTTCGTTGGATAGTATGAAAACACATTTACACTCTTCATATCGCCCATTATACTCGGATGTATAACCAATAAAACAATTAGTAACATTTAATTTAAACATAACAATAAAAATACATATGCATTGTTAATAATAAAAGGTGATTATCGCAGTTCTATACATTGTATTGGTTTAATATCAAAAAATTTATAAATATATGTTAAACATAACTTTGTTCGTTATGTATATAAATGTATATATTTTGAACGAAAATTAATTAAAACAAGTTAGCAAAGAGTCTACAAACATATTGCACAAGTTTCGTGTCAAGAGTTACAACAACTAACATTAGGACATCTACTTTTAAGTAAAAAGAAAATGAAAAAGTACGAATAAAATCAAAAAAGTCAATTTGCCTCGACGAGTGAGTGGAAAATATGACATTGTTACGATAATGCCATGCACACCATGACAAAGCCACAAGAATGACGTACATCCGATCTTGATTATCGCTAACAACTCTCCAATCTTAAAACTACTGTAAGCAATCAAACCACGAAGAAAAAAAGACATATTTGTATTGATCCATGATACCAAACATTTGAAGACAAATCACAACAAAAATAGACATGATCTACGGATTCCACCGCGTTGTTACACATTGAGCACATAATGACAGATTATCAAAACTTCTCAATGTAAATTAAGCGAGTAGAAAGCATGTCTAAAGAAAGACGCCTAACAAAAATACTTGCCTTACGAGGTAACGATTTGGACCATCGAGTACCTGGAGAGCTCGAAGAAAGCAAACAAGAGTCAAGATGAACTCGAGTTGCATGAACCGAAAAACATCATCGTCGTTAAGGTTCTAGGTCCATGAATCATTCATATCAAGAAGTTGGATCCGACCTAATTCCGAAACTAAATTTTCTAAAGTATCTTAATTAAGGGAGCCTAAAACATGTCTCTTCCAATCTCAAATTCAAGATTATTTACCCTATAGTCAAAAAGAAAACAATCACCATTTGGGTCTAAATGATATAACATGTTAGACTTTGTCATTAGAGTGCCATTGATATTCCAGGGATTTTCTCAAAACCGAATAAAAGAATCGTTACCCACTTTATGACTATGATTATTTATGAGAAGAATGTTGCGATCATACAACAGAGAAAAGGTCGAGACAATGAAAGCCCAAACACCGTTGTAATTTCTTCCCAAGAGATCGACACCCACTTTCATTCCATGAATTCCACGTAATAACACGTACTCATACAAAATTTGGATTGTTAACAAGGTGTCATCTCCGTTTTTGAAGGAGAGCAAGATCAACGCTTTCAGACTTCCAATATCCAACCCACCTTTATTAAACCAAGCCATAACATTTTTCCATATAAGCCACGAAATTTTCTTTTCTTCCACTACCGCCCAAAAAAACGAAGCCCTCATATCTTCGATAGTTAAAAACAGTCTAGCCGTATATAGTAAATCCCAAGGCTTGCTAAAACTGATCTAATGAGAGTAAGACGGTCTCGATGGATTATGTGCTAGCTTTTCAAGTAGAAAGTTTAGCCCGAAAACGGTCTATCAGTATCTACCAATTAGAAATCAAGTTCATGTTCGCTCTGAGAGGTATGCGTACAGTTAGCAAAATGGGCACGCACGGGCGACGGGCTAAACGGGCGACAGACAAAATTGGCAGCATGTTAGATGGGCGCGGGCTACATGAGCGCGGGCTAACCGGCCGTAGGCTAAAAAAGGAAAAAAACATATAAAAACGTAAAAATAAAAAATAATAATAATTCTTGTTTCAAAGTTTGGAAAAAAATATTAAATATAAAAGACCCATCGAGTGATCAATTTGGTATTTTATATACGCTTATTAAGTCCTATTTAATGTCTTATATGTGCTAATCGAGTCCATCAATAACAATAGATAGGAAAAAATTATCACATACTTTTTAGAAAGAGCTAAAAAATGATCATAATTAATAAAATGAGTAAAATTTACTACATTTAGTTATGCAAACGTGTTTTTGATGACCGTATTGTTAATTAGAATGGAAAAGCTAAACCAACTGGCTTAATTCAGTTGGTCATCAAGTTTTCACTAAGTGGTTTTTCGGGGGGAGATTCCCTGGAGGTCTTGAGTTCAAGACCTGTCAAGGGCCTCTCAGGCGAAGCGGATAAGGAGTTTAACATAACTATGCGAGGGTTCGAAAAAGACATTCTACCGCTTGGATGTCATTAGACGACTCGACCTACTAACCAGTAACATTTGTGATTCTAAAAAAAACAAAATGGCAAAGCTATAATAGTCTCGAGTTGGTTGACCTTTTGGTACGTTTTTTAATGCCTCATCTCCACTATTGAATACACATGAGTTATTTATTTCTTAAGGCCCATTTGTGTTGAAATCGAGTTTTATTTGAGAGTGGGTTTAAAAAGTGATAGGTTTAGAATTCAGTTATAATAAATAAAAGTGATGGAGAGAAATTATAATGTTATTTAATAAAAATGATTATTTTAATAACTAATTTAATTTAAAATTTGATTTATTAAAAGAGAGATAAACACATGCTGTAAAGGTGGCTCACATAAAATGTTAAAACTAGCAAAACCTGTCAATCAGGTAGTGATTTTATTTTTGGAGTTAACATCCTACGTGTCATCCTAAAGCAATAACCAAACTAATTTTTTAGTAAGATTTGAGCCTAAACCCTCCTAAACCCACAAACCAAACGCACCCTTAACCACTTTCAGAAATTCACAATTAAATGATACTAGTAATTGTTGGATTGTTTGTTTAAAAAAAGTAATTGTTAGAATTGTAAACACTTGGATCAGAATCTTTATTCTTTTTATATTCAATTATAGATTCTAGTTTTTGTTTAATCATCAAAAGTAATTAGGTCATCACTATGTTAGGATTTGTTCTTTTTTTAGATTTTTTCTTTTCATCTACAAATCATGTCTATATAAGAAGAAGTACATTTAAAGTCTTTATCTAGAAGAAACAAGGTCATTTGTTTTTTTTTTGCTTTTGAAGTATTTCTTTTGTTCTTTTTTTTGGAATGTTTGGTTATTTGAGGATATAAAATCCTTTAATCAAATGATAATATAATGTTGGAATATTAAACATGTAATCGCTTAAAAAGCGAAGTCTCAATAAAAATATATAATGGTTCAAAAATATAAAGACACTCAAAAAACATAAAATTTCTAATACACATAAAATATAAAAACATACTAAAACATATATCATATTATAAACCGTTTAATCACTTTGTTCAATTGTGCCGTGATTTAATCATTTAAATTGTCCATATATTTTGGTCCAATACATTCCTTTGTGGTTGAACTTGATCATCTTTAATTCTTTCATCGTCTTCAACTAATTAAACTAGATTACAAATGACTAAAAGAAGTTTGTATTGCAAGTAAAACAAAGTCATGTAAAAAAACAATTAACCCTCTTGTTTTGACAAACAAAGGCAACCAAACTGCCAATTTGACAGCGCAATATAATTCTAAGGCTCCGTTTGGTTTAAGGTAGGTATTCACTATGGATCTGGGTTTATAAAGTAGGTGGTTCATGATTGAGTATTATCACGTAAACGTGATGTTTGGTTGACCATAAATTTAAGAATGATTTCATATAAATAGAGGCTGGAAAACCTTATGGTAATCCTAAGATCATGGTGGGTTATTTAGAACCCGAGTCCCGAGGGTATGTGTCCCATTTTGAAAACCCATGGGTTAATACCAAACTAATGTTTTTTACTTTCAGCCCATGACATTTAGTCCCGACTTGGAAACCAAACGGGGCCTAAATATATTAGCCTCACAATGGAAATGAAATTCTTCAACGTGACAAAACAACCAAGGCACCATTCTTGCTATAAGAATGACATAAAGATATGCTATTAAATACCATGAAAGAAAACCTCAAGTTACAGATTATTAATGCAGGGAATCTCACTAAAGAATACAATAGCCAGTAGTAGACCTTTTGGTCACAGGACAACTTTCCCAATCTGAATAACAATAAGCCTTGAGTTGTACATTCATCCAAAATAAATCATAAATTTTTATATTATCTCATAACATAAACCACTCTCACCTACACAAGTTAATCATATAGTCATTCCCAGCCAATTATGATTTCCATATGTATCTTATGTTTCTAGTACTAAATCGAACACTCCTTTTTTTATTCATCCGCTTATCTCCGGTACTATAATGTTGTTATAATCCCATCCATGAATAATAGTAAAAGGTGATACCTACACGTGCAAGCATAAAAATATAAGGCAATGGCATTTATTACTTACACCACTCTCATATACTCCGTATTACCTAAGGTGTGTAACCCGCCTAATACACCTCATTTTCATTTATGATTTTCTTAGTTTAACATTGTAAATCCTAAAGTTATATTAGTTTCTCACAATACCGCCTATAAATAGTCTTATGGACATTTTCAAGCAAAGCAGTTTGCAACATGACCCACGAAAATTCCAACATTCTCGGTTGTGAAGTTTGAAAGATCAAGAACAAAAGTGAAATGAAAAATGAAATAAAGGGAGAAACTATATGAAACTGTGTGTTTGATTTATTCCATCAATTAGAGAAAATGTAACAGAATTTCAAACAATATATACAAAAGAGGAAAAAATCTAACAAACTATTTACATCTTTGGTCCTTATATTTGTTGTTATTTCTAAATAATCCTTAAGTAACCTTACAACATGTTAATGTCATAGCCCTGTACTCAGCTTCATCAAATGATCTAGAAACAACAACTTGTTTTTTAGACTTCCAACTAACTGGTGAATCTCTCAAAAGAATACAATAGCAGTAGTAGACCTTCTGGTCATAGGACAACTTTCCCAATCTGAATCACAATAAGCCTTGAGTTGTACAACTAAATCTCTTGCCAACAAAATACCTTGGCCAGGAGAATTAAGTAAATATCTCAACAAATGTTTCGCAACTTGCATATGCATAGAAGTTGGAGATGGAATAAACTAACCCAAAAATTGCACAGTATAAGAGATGTCTAGTCTTGTAACTGTCAAGTAAATCACCTTTCCAATGAATTTCCTGTACACTTCTGGATCAGGTAAAGGAGACCTATATCTGCTTGTAGTTTGAGATTTGGATCCATTGGATGTTTATAAGGTTTGTAATCTATAACTCCCCCTTCTTTAAGAAGCTCCTTTTGTATACTTATACTGAAAGATAAAGATGCCTTGAGAAGATTTACAAACTTCTAAGCCCAACAAATAATTCAAGTCACCTAAGTCCTTCATGTGAAATACATAATTCAACTAAGACTTGAGCTTTCTTATTTTGAGATGAATCATTCCTAGTGATAAGAAGATCATCCACATAAACTAACACAACTGTGAGATGAGGTCCTTCCCTCTTTACAAACAAATAATAATCTGTCTTGGACCGAGTATACCCAAAATAAATCAGAGCATATGACAATTTAGCAAACCACTGTCTAGGTGCTTGTTTAAGCCCATACAATGACTTCTTCAGTCTACACACCACATTTCACCCAAGCTTTGCATCAGCAGAAACACTTTTTCCTTTTCCACTGTAACCAAGAGGTGGTTTCATGTATACTTCTTCAATTAAGTCTCCATGAAGAAAAGCATTAGAGACATCTATTTGACATGTTTCCCAATCATTCACAACTACAATAGCCAACAAAGATCTTACAATGACCATTTTTGAAAGTGCAAAGGTCTCTTGATAGTCAATACTAGACCTTTGTCTATTACCTTGAACCATCAATCTTGCCTTCTATCTTTCTACAGTTCCATCAACCTTGAATTTAGTCTTATATAAACAATGAGATGCAATAGTATTCTTTTCTTTCTGGCAAGACAACAAGATCCCGAGTACTATTTTCATCCAAGGCTGCCAGCTCTAGATCAATTGCATTACACCAACCATGATCAACAACAACATCTTTGAAGCTTTTAGGATCCCTTTGAGTCAACAAAGCCGCTACAAACTCTTGAAAATTAGGTACAAGAGGTGTTTAGGTTACCAGATTAGCTTTAATAGTCTGAGTGAGAACAAAATCTTTTAATTTAGTAGGTAAGGTTGTGGTTCTGCTTGATTTTCTACCAGAAGGAATACTAGTGCTAGCAGAAGGAACATTAGTACCACCAAGAGGAACACTAGTGCTAGTAGTAGGAACACCAGTACTACCAGGAGGAACACTAGTGCTAGTAGTAGGAATACTAGGAATACCAGTACTCCCATGGGGAACACTAGTACTATTAGGAGTAACATTAGTACTAGTAGGATGAACACTATTACTACCAGGAGGAACAGGTACTTCATAAGCCACCACAAACTCATCAGACATTTCTTTAAAATCAGTGTTATGATTAAATTGACAAGGAAAATTAGTTGGTAAAGGCTGGAGAAACTGTAAAACATATATGGAAACACTGTTTCATGAAAAACTTCATCTCTTGAAATAAATGTAGTATGAGTTAACAAGTTGTAAAACTTGTAACCTTTCTGATGTGGAGGATAACGAAGAAAAACACAAGGAACACCTCTTGGATCAAACTTATCAGCTACTCATAAAGGATTGATGACCATTTCCAAACATCCAAACACTTCTAAATTATCATAGACATGCTTCTTCTTGAGCAGGACTTCATAGGGAGTAGCATTACCAATAACAGAAGAAGGAATTGTTTTTATCAAATAGGCTAGAGTAACTACACAATCACCCCAGAACACGAGAGGTAACTTTGAATGAAACCTCAATGCCCTAGATGTGTCCAAGATATGCCTATGTTTCATCTCTACGCTTCCATTCTGTTGTGGTCTATCAACACAAGATGTTTGATGCACAATTCCCAAACTTTCCAAATAAGGTCCACACTATCCTTTCACAAACTTTAAAGCATTATCAGACCTCACAACCTTAACTTGCTTCTCAAACTGAGTATTCACAAACTTGAGAAAAGACGTTAGAGCCATAAAAGAGTCTGATTTCTATTCCAACAAATAAATCTAAGTACCTCTACTACAATCATCAATTATAGTGAGAAAGCACCTAAAATTACCATTAGTTATAACTTTATATGGATCCCATATGTCGATGTGAATCATCTCAAATATGTCAGTACTCGCTGAGTTACTTAAAGAGTATGACAACTTAGTAAATTTAGCCATAAGACAAGTTAAACAATGATCTAAATGAGATTTAGACAATGAAACAGGAAAATCATTCATAGATTTGAGTTTAGTGTCAAATACATGACCCAATCTATGATGCCACAATCCATAACTATTCTCTGCTACTTTATTCTCAAATTTCAAACAACTAAAAGCAGACAAAGAAAACTTTTGTAAAGAAGACTGAACCATTTTTGAAAACACATAGTCCACCTTGTCTAAAGCCACATTAACAAGATGGTAAAGTCCTTCCTTCTTATTACCAAGTCTTGTTACCATCCTTGTTGTCAAGTCCCGAACAACATAAAACTTTGGATAAAAAGAAATAGCACATTGACTATCTTCAGTCAGTTTAGGCACATATAACAACCGGAACTTAAAAGATGGTACTACTAACACATATTTTAGTACAATGCCATTATTTAATTTCACTTTTCCCACATGTGAAATAATTGAAGTATAACCATTTGGCAATCTAATTTGTGGTTTAATGGTCAATTGATAAGGTTCAAAAACACTATCTGACTCATGTGTCATATGATCAAAAGCACCAGTATCATAAATCCAGTCATCTAACACTTCTAACTTATCCAATTGACTACTTAGACAAGCCATACGTGCAACAAATTGATGATCAATCTCTTCCTCATTAGCATTGAACACACTCATTTGTTGCACATTCTTCATCAGCTGTTCAAACAATTGTGGAGTAAAACTAATGTTCCCACTCTCTACATGAGCAGATGTTCTTGGTACAAAATTAGTCATTCCTTGAGCCTGAACTGATCTTGACGGTCTGCCTTTTGAGAATTACCTTTGGACTTAGCATGCCATGGTGAATAACCAACTTTCTCCCAACATCTATCTGGTGGATGCCACTTGTAGCCATAGATAGAACATTTTTCCTTCACCACAACACCCCTACTCAACAAAGCGTATGAATAAAAAAATACTAATGATGCTTTAAACAACAATCTTTCTGATTCTTCTTTCTTTATCATAGAACAAGCAACTTCAACAATAGGCAAAGGGTCAATTATCAATATTTGACTCCTTTGATGACTAAACTGCTCACACAACCCATTCAAGAACTGAGACAACCTTTGATCTTCCTTCTGCTTATTTAAAGCACATAGAAACACAGGAACTTCTGGTGTAACACCAGTAATAATAGGCAAGACATTGATATTATCTAATTCTTCCCAAACACACTTAATCTTTGTATAATACTCATGCACAAAACAACCGCCTTGAAAATTTTCATAAGTATCCTTATTCAACTTATACTTTCTAGAACCATCACTCAAAGAAAACCTTTTCTCTAATTTTTGCCAAATTTTACTTGCAGTGCCCACACTTACAGCACCCATTATCCAACAAATAACCATATTATTGCATGTATCCCACAACTCTTAAAGATTAAGGTCTGTTAACGTGCTACAATACCCTTTACAAACCCTAACTTTCTTTTTGTAGACAAACCAAACTCAAGAGCTCTTTTCCAAGCCCTGTAGTTATGTGCACCAGTCAACTTCTCAAGAACACTTAATGAACCAAGACCGTCACTAGGATGTAGATACAAAGATTTTTGAAACAGAGCAAGAGGAGTGACATCATTAGTTGTTGGTGTCGCCATTGTTAAAAAAATCAAGAACTTAACAAACAGGGTTAACAAAACGCGCAGAAACACAAGAATTAGATCTGTTACAATACGATACACATATGATTGTAACATAAATAATAGATTCAACAAACTCGTAACAAGAATCTCAAAACTTCATTAATGGTTTCTCGGATATCATGTGAAGTTTCAAAGATCAAGAACAAAAGTGAAATGAAAAATGAAATAAAGAGAGAAACTATGTGAAACTGTGTGTTTGCTTCATTCCATCAATTATTGAAATGTAATCGAATTTCAAACTATATACAAAAGAGGGAAAAAATCTATCAAACTAATTACAACTTTGGTCCTTATATTTGTTGCTAGTTTCAAAATAATCCTTGTCTCTGGAACATAGACTAATTATAATATTCTTAGCAACATATATTGATATTAACAAAAGCTACTACATCAAACGACTAATAAATAAATGGTTAAAGACTCAAAATGGCAAGAATACAAAAGAAGAAAGATAGGAAGGTGATGTGAACCAAAAGGTTACAAGTTGATAAGCACTAGAAATAAGCACAATAAGATGGCTAAAGCTAGGGATTATTAATAATCCGTAGATTATAGCCCAATTAACAACCTAGGGAATGCAAAGGAAGAAACGAACCCAAACTTGCCAACCTTTGATTCACTATGTAAAACGAATTGGAAGAGAATATGTTTTTACAACTTCTGTGAATGTATACAAATGAGATAGAAAGGACTAGTTATACTTGAAAATAAGAGACTAAGCAACAAACTATGTAAGTGAATTAGACTTCTCACGTTCCTCACACGTGCCTTGGGTTTAAGCTCATTTTGGCTTGTATCAATCCATCCCCTTATCATTTCACTATCCACAATCAAACCATAACTTCAGGCCTTTAAACCTTCAACTAAGGCAAACAAGACCTTCAGAGTTGAGAAGTTCCAACACTTAAGCATAACAAGGTTTCTCTTGCTAGTACCAATACACTATCTGCTCCATGCTCATCCTCTTTATCAATAACATCACCAAAACCACTACAAAACCTATTATTCTTCTTTCCCCAATCCTTCACAAACTTTCCCACGCCACTACTATTATCGCTACCATTTTCCACTTTCTTTCCTTTAACAAAAATTAAATTATGGTATTTTTTGAATAAGTAATCACTGTTTTTTAGGAATTCAATTTCAATAGCTCTTGTACCCAATACGTCATCAGGCCTCAACAATCTTGAACCAAGAACATCATCAGGACTATTAGTAGTAATCCACCTAATAGCTCCAAAATGACCAGTTTTTTCCATTTTAGCATTTCCACATCCTGAAAGCCGCTTCTTTTTTCTCTCAAGCCACATCGAGCTTATCCAGAAACAACACAATGAGCTTTCACCATCTGATGGCTCGTTTGATCAACTTTAACCAGTTTTACTCTATCCCTAGAACGATGATCAGGTAACTCAATCTTCTCACCATCATGAACAAAGTCATCCTCCTATTTATTCCCATCTTATCTTCCATCACTCTTTTTTATAACACCCCATATCCATCACATCGAAATTTAACTCCCCATTATCTCCCAAGTCTACTTCCATACTAGCAACACCAATACTAGTAGGCGAGAATTCTGTAAAGTCAGCAGGCGAATGACTTCCTAAACTATTATCAAACTTTTTACCATAAATAAAAGTTACATCCTCTCTGTTCAGCATATCCACTCCCATCTTCCGTTCACCCGATTCTAATCCGGTTTCTTGATCATCTACATCTATTCCTTCAACTTCTTCACAAATATCACCATAATCAATCCTATTCGTCTTCCCTATATAAGAATAAACGACATTGTGCAACCCCATACTACATAAATTTCCATTCCCTTTAAAGACTCTCTTCCAAACAGGATACTTGTTCTTCCTAACATCTATTAATCCTTCACTAGTTTCAGTTAACAACACATGTTTTTCACTCTTTTCCATAAAATGAACAAACTTATCACTTGAAATTGAATTACTTGAACTTCTTCCTTTGTTATTATCCTTAACCATATCACCACTTAGTTGTTCTAATGAAGAATTATCTAAGCCGTGATAAGTTATCCCATCTCTTTGATTAACCTGTTCATTTTCATCCCATCACAACATTCCACTTCAACTAACTTCACAAGCACACTCAACTTCGTAACCGCACCATCATATCTTTTTTTCCTCACTCTATTTTCACAAAATTTTCCATACCCCCACAACCCTTTGTTGAGTGTGATAACTACAAGCAATCCCTTCATTCTATTTAGCCTTAAAACCATCACATATCTCAATGGCCTTCAAAGGAGGATTGGTTTTAATTAAACGCCTTACCTCATCCATGGACACTACGCTTTCCTTATCATTTAATCACATAAATAAACTCATTCTACAACCCCGTCATCTTTTATTCCTATTACCCGACTCGTATCACATTCCTTATTTCTTCCACATTCCCCCATCATCTAAATCAGCAACTACAAAACATGTCTTTATGCAGTCATTTTCACTTTTTTATAGAACCCTTTATTTACCTACTTCAACAATGACATCCAAATCGATAGTACTATCACCCCCTTTACTTGTAACTTTGAGACATGGTGGCTCCTTATTCTGCAAGAGATCATTTACTGATTCTCGTAACTTGGCCATATCATACGCATTCTTCAAAGCGGTAATCTTAATCATCCTATATGGCCAACTAATTTACTTTTTTAATACGTCTTTGAACAAACCACATCATAGTCCTCAGGGTAGTCCAACCTACTCTACAAAGCCTCCAAAAATTCTTTATATTTTCCCACAGTGCTTTCTTGCTTCAAATGTCTAAGTTTAAAAAGTGGATCGTCATTCCTAACCCATTTAACGACATACATTTTATCGAACACCTTGGCTGCGTCTTTTGAACCACGACTTGTACCTTCCCACTAATGATGTTATGTCAACTGATTTCGTAAAAACTTTGCTGACGTGTCATATCATCAAATTTGAGATGTAAGGATTGATTCATAGTCTGAACAAGCTCTTGCAAGCAGTCAGAGTAATTGGTGGTGACCCCAAGGAGTTGTCATTATTTTGTATGTTCGCCATGGTTATAGAGTTTGTTAGACCGTAATAACCGTTGTAACTACTCAACTGAGTTTGGTGGAAAAGTAACTGACTTCGCTGGAAAAGAAATATATGTCACCGAATAGTTAATCAACAACGAACATGAACTATTTTGGTGCCAAGAAACAAGTTAACCCCTAAAACTTCCACAATTTGATTCAGACTGAACACAATCAACAACCGTAATTATTTCCCCAATGAATCAAGAGTCCTACTTTTTCTCAATCAAGAAATCACCCTAATTTTCTCAATCAATTAGGAACCCTAGTTTTTCCAATCAATCAAGAACCCTTAAAAGTTTGACTTAGGACGATAATAGAGTGCCAGGAAGACAGCTCTAATACAAATTGATGTGAACCAAGAGCTCACAAGCTGATAAGCACTAGCAATAAACACAATAAGATGCTAAAACTAGGAATTATTAATAATCTGTATCCTATAGCCCAATTAACAACCTGGGAACACAAAGAAAGAAATAAACCTAAACTTTCCACATCTTTGATTCACTATGTAAAAGGAATTAAGATAGAATATGTTTTTACAACTTCTGTGAATGTATACAAATGAGATAGAACGGACTATTTATACTAGAAAATAAGAGACTAAGTAACAAACTATGTAATTGGATTGGACTTCCCACATACCTCACACGTGTCCTGGGTTTAAGCTCATTTTGGCTCGTGGACTCAAGAATAAGATTATGAGGTGGCTTCCTTGTTATTAAAGTATAGTTGTTCAAATGACGATTCTTATAGATGGGGTTCCTTGGTTGTTTTCTTTTTTAGGTTATATGTGTCATCAAATTTGACATAGAAAATAGGCATAATCTCGAAAGTGGAACTTACATCAACTAAAAAGTAAAGAACTAATACCAACATACTGCATTAATCAAGTATCAAACACAAATTTCAATATCTAAAACACTTAAAATGCTTGCTCAACTAATGTCCATTACAAGTTTTCCGGATAAATATCATGACTGCATAATACTTCATATATTAGTTAACTCCCAATAGCACATTGCATTAGGCAAGTAGCAAACATGCAAATGAAAGAATCAATCCTAAGAGTAGAAATAGTGGCACATAATAAAAGAGCACCAACTCCATAACCATCTACTTCACTTGTTGTTATGGAAAATTTACCTTTTATCCAAGTTTGTTTGAGCCGAATAACCTTGTCAATGCGGATTAAATTGAAGACCTTAAAACTTTTACTAAAGGTGGCTGAATGACCGTTTGGCTTTTTCCGTTTCTGGAAAAGCCAACTAAATTTTCAAGTGAAAAAATTTCAAGTAAAGGTGACGTAATTTTCATTTATAGGAAATAAAGTTATCTCGGGGTTTTTAATTCACTCGACAAAGATGGTAGTATATCAGTAAACAAAAGAAACCCAAAACTCACAAAAAACCATAAAACAATCAATACCCATTAAGTATAAGCATACAAAAAACCTTACCTTTTTGCGACGACTGAGAAGAGTGATCAGCAACAACTAGGTGGTGAGTGGTGGTGGCTGATGGAGGGGGTGACGGTTGAGTGGAGGGAGATGGTGGCTGAGATGGTGGTTTATGGATGGTGAATGATGAAAGGAATTGGGGATTAAGGTTGTAGTGAAGAATAAAAAAGAAGAGGAAATTGTTGTCTGCATATTAAAGAGGAGAAAAAAGTCTTTTATCCTCTTATATTTGAAAAAACAAACAATCGTTTTTCTCATTTGTCTTTCCGCCCCAAAGAAAATAATAAAAAGAGCTTCATTTTAGAAATCGAACAAAGCCTTAGACTTTTACAAAAAGTTTATATTCTTCATAGTTATTAATTTTTAAACCTCTTAGTTCTATAAACTTATTGGATAAAAGCTATAAAATAGACACGTACTTTTTATTTTGTTCCAATATGGAAACTGTACTATTTTATGTACTCATTTGCTCATTGAACTTGTTAGTTTGTCACAATATCACTAATATGACCGGATCTATTTCCATATCATTTTTTATAACACGAAATGACTCATTTACCCTTATCCCCTTCTCCCACTATCTTATGTGTGTGATTGTGTGTGGCCTTGTCTTATTTTTTTTTTCTTTCATACTTTTATAGAATGCAAATCCCCTTTTAACTTTCATCTCTCTTGTTTCACTACACCATCTATAATCAAACGGGTTTTACCCATATGAGCTTTCCAACATGTACCCGTACTAATATGTTGCTTAGTGATACGGGAGTAACGACTCACAAATTAGTTTAATAATACACGAGGAGATTAGCTTCATGTATTTTTACACCCACCAAAAAAGACAAGAACCTGAATTCGAAAGAAAGCACAAGGAGAAGTCCAAAAGAAAAAAAGAAAAACACGAGGAGAAGTCCAAAAGAAAGCACCAAGACCCAGAACCTGAATTCGAACCCGCCGTCGAACCCACCAAAAAAGACAAGAAAAAAAAGAAGAAAAACAAGCAGATTGATGAAAACTAACCATCATTTAATGGGTCAGAAGTCGAATTAACTGAAACGAAAAAGAAGAAGAAAAAGAAACAAAAAACAGAGGACGAGGTTGTTGTCGGTGCTGCTGTCGGTGTGGACGAGGTTAGACAAAGTGAGGACTACGTTGTGGTATCTGGGAAGGATATTAATGACTCAAAGTATAAAGCTTTGACTACTTTCTCGGAGTCTAAGCTTTCTGATGAATTGCTGGCGTGTTGTAAGAATTGCGCTAAACCTTCGCCTATTTAGTCGAATTCCTGGCCTTTTTTGTTACACGAGCGCGATTTTATCGGTATTGCGAAAACCGGATCAGGTAATGTGTTTTGGTTGGTTTTTCAATGATCTATGAATTGTTAAGGTTTTAGAATTTGATAGTGTGTTTGATGTTTTTTTTAATTGTGGTTTGGTGTGATTAGGGAAAACGTTGGCGTTTGGGATACCTGCGATGATTCATATATTGAACAAGAGGAAGAGTATGACGAGTAAGAAAGTGACTCCACTTTGTCTTGCACTTGCGCCGACTAGGGAACTTGCTCAACATGTACCCATACTAATTTGTTGTTTCATAGTTGGTTTACAAGAACATCCCATGTTTTGTCAATTCTTTTTTTTTTCATTCGCCTACAGGTATTTAAGAGATCAGGTGGTTTGTAATTGAACTTGCAACAACTGACAAGGATCAAGGAATGAAGGGAATAAGGGTAAATTAGTCATTTCATGACTAATTTCGTGACTAATTTACCAATAATACAAAAAACCCGGTATAGCCGGTAACAAGTGACTCATATTGGTGATATTGTGACAAATTAACAAGTTTAATGGGCAAATTAGTACATAAAATAGTACATTTGTCATATTAGAACAAAATGAAGAATACGTGTCTATTTTATAGCTTTTACCCAAACTTATTTCCACTACACTAAATCTCATAGATTTTATAAGTATCACATATATCTCAAATGTATTAAATTATGAAGAGCTCTATAATATTAATCCTCTTCATGCTAAGTAACATGAAATAAGCTTCCATTATAATTTTTAAAAATATAGATATTCTCATGATATTGTAAACTTATTTTTAAACCATCATAATTAATGCTTTTAGAGTTTTAAGTGTCATAACATCAATAAAATATTATCAAACTAACCTCATACCAGCATAAAATCAACATCAACACCACTCCTCTTATAAGCAACCATAAAAAAGATATCGAACTATGAAAAATATACATACGGACTAAAATATTGGACAATGGTCAAGCGATATTCAAGAGGAATTTTGTCTGTTTAACACGTCTGGAAAAATGCTTTTGGTATTTGTCTCGGGTTATATAATAAAAAGTCTTCTTAACGTATGTTTCAAAAGAAGATCCTCCATTGTTGGTATTCAATAAAGTACCGACTTTTAAATCCATATTCATTGTGTCGTTACTTTTATTTTGTACGTACGTCTACATTCGGAGCTCGGCGTATCATTAGAATAAGTTCAGATAACAACACGGGCGGAGCCAGAGAATAGTGCACAAATTTTTAATACGAATATATATATATATATATATATATATATATATATATATATATATATATATATATATATATATATATATATATATATCTTTACATTATATATAACAGGAGAGATTTGCCACGTCACTAATCATATGCCTAATCCACGTCAGCTCAATAATCCCGTCTTGGGCCAACCCACGTTCTGGACTATTTTCTGGGCCGTGTTTAATTATTATTATTTCTATTTTATAATTTTCGAATCTTTATTCGAATCTTTATTCTATCATTCTCGTCAGTAGCGATATCCCCATATACACAGAACCCTAATTTTTTCTCTCGAACCAGTAACAAAGATCCACTGAAAATTATCACTGGCTTCATAATAATTTTTCCAGGTAATCCTATATTTATTCTGTTCACAGTGATTCAAAGTAGGTTACTTGGTCAATTTACATAATTTTGTTTGCAATTATGAATTTCAGTTATTGATTTTAATCTTTAGTAAGGTTTTTTGATTTTAAATTTGGTTTAAATGCTATTTATCTAGGTGAATTGTTTCTCTTTGCATGGAAGCAATTCCAGAAGATCAACTATTTATGACTGATGGGACCATGATTTCAAAACATAAATTATTTATCAGAATGCAATTATGGAGTTATAGTTTTTTTCTGTGATAAGGTGATAGTGTGTCAATTGTGAAATCAGCATCTTTGCGTATAATTGCAGACCGAACATGCCATTGTGGAAGAAATAAAGGAGATTAATAGGCGACTTATTGATACTGTGGTGTGGTGAATATTAGTGAGGAGGATGTTGAACCAGCTGCAGCTGTGTGGTGATGGAACCAATGACAGTATATGCTAAAAGGAATTGGGCGGTTTATAAATAGAGAAAGGCAAGTCATACATATGTTTGTTTTGCAAAGTAGACCTTGAAAATAGTTTATATTAAAAGAAGTAACGGTATGAAGAAGTATATCAATAGGTCAAGCAGGTTACACGTTTATATAGAATGAACGGACGCTTGAATGACCTTTTTTTTAGTATAAGCAGTTTAGAAAAAGTAGTTCTGAGAGCCAATTTTTTTTTCCAAAACAATCTGTGTTTGGGTCAGACTCATTAGTAGCACAGTGGCTTTGCTTGTTGGTCGTGGGCTGGTAAGTCGGATGCACATGGTCTTGCTATTGCTGGAGCTGTTGCTAAAGGTTAGCAAGTCTAACTTTGCCAAGTTCTTGGATTTTCTTTTGATATTGTGATCTAATTAACTTATGAATTAGTAGGTATTCAAATATTATTGTGACTGTCCCTAGCCTAGAAAATGTCAAAACTTTGTTCGAATTTGTGTCAAAGGGATTAGATATGTTGGAGTACAAGGTGAAAGATGTTTATTTTTCTTGTGGGGTAGACATAAGATTCGTTCTTTATTCATGTAAGATTGCAAAGTAGCAAAATCAGACCTGAAGTGGTGCCTCTTCGTATTCGACTTGGATTAGCTTAGCATTATTGTTGCAGATATACGTTTTATTTGAAGTGGTTTCTGCATTTTGATATTGCAAATTGTCATGGGTTTCAGTCTTTTAGTATAGGAGTTCTGTAAAACTCAACCTCTGTGTATTTTGAATTATAGAATGGGGACCATGTGCATCTAATCTCTTGATAGTTTGCGATGATTCATTCTTCACCATTGACTCTTATAAACCTGTTTTAGGTACTGCTTACAAAGCAGGAAATTGTTTACTTGACTAGGAAAGGACGTGGCAGGTATTGTTCTGTTAATCAACTGATCATCTGATTGTGAATATGGTTCGTATGATGCAGTTGTTCAAGATAGAGATCACAAGTTTTTGACCAAAGCTAATGAAGAAGCATATAAAAGGGTTGATAATGGAGGTCCATTTAGTGCAGTTTTTGTTCGTAATGAGAAGTTGTTGTGAGTTGCCACAAAATAGTTCAACCACACCGACCCAACTGCACATGCCGAAGTTACTGCTATAAGAGGTTAAAAACCGAATGTTATGTTTATGTACAATATTATTCCATGAAATTTAGGGTAAAATTCATCATCTTCCTCTTTCTAATGGTTGTGTATGTTGGTCTCAGGCATGTAAAAATCTGAACCAAATTGAGCTTTCAGACTGAGATATACGCCTCATATGGGCCCTGCCTATGTGCTTAAGTGCCATTAGCACCAAAATGGTATAAAATTCTATGTTTATTCACTACATTGTTAAGTTATTGGTGTTTGATTCTTGGGTTGAAATATAAGAAACCAACAACCGTTTTATCAGTTCTGTATTGATTCATTTAACAGCTCATAATTTAAAATAAATGTTATTTGGTAATTTAAGATCCTAATTTATACACACACTTCACTTATTTGTTAACTTAAGACCATGGCGATATGGCGTCAATTGGCAGTGATTAATCATTCACATACTTCAGTATAATGTAAGATCCGCATACACACAACATAACTAGGTGGAAGGTTGTGTGTGACAGATGGGTGGGTCTGGGAATATCGGTGGTGATAAGCATATGGCGCCTAATCCTTTTGGACAGCCACCTGGTGCGATGAATGCTAATACTTTTTCTCCCATGATGAGGATGGAGCTTGCTCTGGTTCAGCTTAATAAGAAGAAACAGAAGCTTGTGGAAAAGCGGTACGTTGTTGGAAAGAGTGGCAAAGATTTTGTTGTATGCGCTTTTTACTGAGCTTTTGGAGTTTGAGTCGAATGTGGATGTTGTGTTGGCGAGGAAGAAGATTTATATTCAGCAATTAAGAACCAACCGTGTATTTAGAAAACGATGTGCATGGTGTAGGAATATACTTTTTTGCAGGGTACATTATCCACACAGACATAAATTCTCAGGTCTTTACTTTAGCTGTGGAGTATTTCAGGTCAACCGGAAGGGTACCAAGGTATTACCTAGACAAGCCCATTACCCATCCCCATTTCCCCATTCAGTTTATACCAGTATATCAAGAGACGGGAAAAAGGTACTTCAGCAAAGTTGAACTAACCAGTCGAGGCTTGTGAATATTGAAGGCACAACAATATTTGGTTGAGACTTCTTCATCTTCTCTAACGACATGTTCTTCATTTTTATTCTCAACACAATTATGGACCAACTGCAACGATAAATGTAACCCCTGACACATTTGTCCATCTCTAGATTTGACGGTACATAAGTAGTGTTGCCTGATGTGAATGGAATAAGTAGAAATGGAACAGTGGAATAAGTAGTGCTAAGTATTTGGCGTATGCTCTTAGTTCAAGAGGAAATGACTGGGTCACTCTTAAAGTAATGCGGATTTAATGACATGAAAGTTAAGCTTAATACATTGTAATGGGTGAGTGATTGGTTTTTTTAACTTTAATTGTGAAAAGTTAGTAGAACAAAACTAAGAAGCTTTTACCATTAGTGTTTTGCTTTTAGTTTCATAGTCTGATTATGGCACATAATAAGCTGATGGTGTGCCATCCCATCCACTCAGCCTTCTCTAGATTACACTTATAGAGGATCATAACTGAAAGACTAACACGCACACATGCACCTTACTGTGTAGTAACAACAAAACTTATACGTAGTACCACTTAGCCTTCTCTAGACTACACTAATGGAGGATCATAATTGAAAGATTAACAGCCACACATGCACCTTACTGTGTATTTACACGCACATATGCCATTTAAAGGTTTAAGAGGTAATAATTTTCAAAATTGACTCCTAGGACAGACTAACTGTACGACCTACTTGCATTACTCTCTATAAACTTTTTTGCTCAACTTACTAATTTTATTTATTTTGGTAAAATTTTTGGTCTAAGGTTTGACAATTCAATTGTCCAAGGAAAACTCATCAAGTGGAATGTATTAGATCACGGCTTTTTCAGGATATAACATTTGTTGTTTCTACAATCTAATTTAAGGTTGGTGCAAACAATGGGGTTATTCAATGATAGTTTTTGATACTGCTCTCACCGTGCAATGCTTCGGCTTAAATTTTTTAGTTATAATTGTGCTGATACTAATAAAATGTGCTTGATTCATCTTTTATCAGTAATGTCCCTGAAGCCCTGCACGTTCAATTTCTTATGGGAGTGGAAGGTGTGATTGTTGACAAATTTCTTATGGGAGTAGAAGGTGTGATTGTTGACTTGGTACAAGAAATTACGAGTGTGGTCAAAGCTTACAGAAACTGCAACAAGACTGTAACGGGAGGAGAGGAATGAGGATTCAAGGTGATGGACAACACCTGTAAAATCGAATCGTCATTTTTGCTGAGCTTGGTTTCATAGTTGGTTCAGCCTTGAAAATCTACACATTCTGATCGCGTTGGGCAGGCCATATGGGATAATTAAACACAAAAGCACGGGGTATGACAAACACTCCCCTTTGTCAAAACTAAAATTAAAGTGTCGCTTTCCAGAATATTAGTTTATCTAACAAATCACAATTTATATTAACACCTCAGCATTGTTGATTTCAAAACTAAAATAAATAATTAAAGTTCATAACCCCAAACAAAGCCCATCCCTATACCGTCATACATCAAAATTAAAGGTTTACATTTTTTAAACTTTTGATGACTCGCCAACGGTGCCAATCATATTGTCTATCAAATAAACCTTTCCGTTAACATCACTAATTAGATTCATTAAACCCTAATTAAACCTAATACGTAATATGGATCATATTAAACCCTAATTAAAACATGCACGTGTCAATTAAACAAAAAACTTGGTTAAAGATCATAGATCAAATTTGAAAATAAACAAACTGGTAAAGATCGTATGTTCAATTGCATTAGACAAAGAAAATTAATTATATATCTTACCAAAATAATGTATCCAGTTACATTCAATTTATTGATTTGGGTTTCCTAACTGACTGTATTGAAAGAAAAACAGAAAATCAATTTAATGTATCGCCGGCGTGATGTTTCAGAGATATATGGATCGAGATCCCTTTTGTTCTATAATTTGTTGAATATTATCATAATATTTATTTCTATCTTTGTTTTGTAACATGCTTTGGTGCCTGCACAGGGTATGTGAGTGATGGTTTTTAACACACATGAAAAGAAGACGGTGGTTTGTGTTGGTGTGCCAAGACAAAGGGATCATTTGAAGAATGTTTGGATGAGTAATTGAAGCCACTAGGTATGGGTTTAGCTTACTGTTATTTCATCTATTAGAGTTCGGCGGGTTGGTTAACGGGCCAATAAATATGTGAGTCACAATGGGTCATGTTCACATGTTTTATCAATACTTTTAACTGCTGCTGACTCATGGGCGCTAACACGAGTTGAACCAAATTGCAACTGCAAAATCACGAGGTTTGTTGCTCACAATATTATATTTTCTTGATTGTTTTTGTCTAATTTACCGACTTATCAGTTTGAAACTTTGATTGGTATAATTTAAAAATAGATGCCATTGGATGTTTCTCTTATTCTTTTTGAAAATTAAGTTTTATATGCTTACATAAATGAGAGAATAAAGTAGAACTGGAGAATAGATGTTGCAAACTAAGAACATGTGTGTTGTTCAATCTCTATCAAAAGTCATGTTGGTAAGTACGTAATAGTATTTCTTTTCTCCAACTAGCTATCTTAGTCCCATTGATTTGTTAGTTTCAAATATATATGGGTGAAAGGTGACTATTATAGAAAATATGTTTGAAAAAAAGAGACATGGAACGAATCTTCTTAAACTAACTTGACAAAGCTTCATAATAATAGGCATGGTGGGAGTTCTTTAATGATTTTATCCTTTAGTATTTAGGTCACTATGCAGGAAAGTTGGTTCTCTTTAACTTTAGGTCTGCCACACAGTGATAATCTATCAATGTCGGTTGTCTCTAGAGTTTCCTTCCTGGTCAAAACATTCATCTCCAAAACATGTACAATTGTTTCAACTATTGAGTTGTCTGAGTATCAAGCCAAACAAGCCATTTAGAAGTTTGGGTCATAGTGGTCCTGGTCAGAGATGACATGTAAAAGTATTTTTTATGATCTTTCGCCTTTTTATCTGATAAAAACATAGAACATTTGGCTATTGAACTATGTAGGATGTGTGGAGTAACACTTAATAGGACAAATGTTGAGTATCCAAGATGAATCTCTTGTCCCTACTCCGGTATGTTTCTTTTGTAACTATCAACCTGATAAACAACACACGAATAAACTTGCGACGACTGGGTAAAATTTTGAACAAAAGTTGGTGAACACGATAGTTTAGCTCTCTGAAGTGACTCTGATTCTGATTATATGAGACTGAATGTTGACCAAGAATAACATCTATATTAAATACAGTAAAATGGTAGACGCAAGGCATCACGGGAGACTGTACTACTATTTTTCTGTGTATTTGCTTATATAATTGCAAACCAACAAGTACAACCATATGATCAAGATTAAGTTTGTGTCTAATTTTTGTGCACTACTGTTCGTCAGCGGCGAATAAAGGTCAGACGGACCCCAAGTTCTAGAATACAAATCACGGTAGGTTTTCTTGACCAAATTTATGTGTATTAATGAATTGGCGTTTTTCTTGACCTAATTGAATTGGGTAAATTCATGGCTGTCGGGAATCGTATGTTTTTTTTTAATTATTTTGATTTAATTTTGTTGGATTGAATTTTTGTAATTAGCAAGGTTCTGTTCTATTCATAGCAGGCGGCCTTTTGAGAAATTATGAGGAATTATTTTAAGGAAAAGGCTAGGCAATTGGCTGTTATTCTTGAGCTTTGTTTAGATTTTTCGGTTAAGATTATTTGGTGGTTCTTCAAACTGTTGTGTGAATTGAGAAAAGAAATTACCTTGCAAATGTAACTGAAATAACGTTATTGATTGTATATTTAGGATTTGAGGTGGCCTGTGTAAAACAGGTTGCTGTTATAATTAAGCAACAAAAACCTAATTTTGAACTATGTTGATAAAGATGGAGGGCTGAGTAACTTCATCTTGGAAGCTTTCATGAGTTCTTCTCTATTTCATATTTAACTTCTCTTATTCAATGTAACTCTCGAATGACACTGTCATTTAATAGGTTAAGTTTTGTATTTGCAGGCGGTGTTTTAGGAAATAATTAGGAGGATCGAGGAAGATGCTAGGCGCTTGGCTCATATTGGTGAGGTTTGTTGGTTGTGTCTTCTGTATCGTTTAGTCTGCCAAATGTAGTACTTCTGTAAGAGATATGTGTGTGCTATTCGTGCGACGGTTCATATATTATTCCATACACACTGTTATTTTGTAACAGAAGTCGTGACTCTTCATCTTATATGGTTATTGGTAATTTGTGTGTGCTTTCAGGTTCTTTCTTTGTACCCTGTGGTCATACAAAAATGTTACTATGAGGTCTAAGGACTTTCTTTTGCTTGCTCTATTGGTGGGGGGAGGTCGGGATACAACTTTCGGTAAGTAACATGAAATATAAATTACTTATAGAGATATGTGGCCGTAGTTTATTTTTTGTATCCGCTTTTTATGAATCTTATCTAATGTAATTTTGTTGTTTCGTGTAATTTAGGCTCACGCTATTGCGAGAAAACTATCAATCAGTGAACTAAATCTGGAATTTATGCTGGAAAGCCACAACAATAGCTGGACAAGATTCATGTTTCGCCACAGATAAAGATACCAAGACAGTTCACAGTTTAGAGACCTTTTTTCCAGACACAAGAAGATGCTATAGGGCCTTATGCCCTAAGTAGTTCGCGCTTTTTTTAGACAAAAAATGTGGACTAACCGCTATACATAAGCCATTGTCAAGGTACATGTAATTCCAGTCAAACCTTTACTAACTTTATTTAGCCGGTATCTAGATGGGGTTATTAGAGACTTGGTCTTGCATTTTTGTAGAAATTATGAATGCCACTGATTTTTTTAACCAAATTGGGTAGTGTGATGGGATTAGTTTAGAACATATATAGTTTCTAAGCATTTGTAGTTACCAAACCAATATTTGCAGCTACTGCAGCTAAGAAGTCAGACATATGGTTCTGGTTATTGTATACTTAAAAAGTTTTTACTGTGGCAGAGCTAAGAACACACATAGATAAGTACTTTTAAAAAAAAGGATGAAGACGCGCTGCCAAATTTATTAGAGTCAACCAGCCGAAGTGCATGGTTTTGGTGTATGAGACAGCGTTTAAGTATGTATAGACACTCAATCGGGGCTACTGGGATGACAGGGTCCTTAAATCAGTATAAGTAATAACTCCTCTTACTGATACCCATTGAGACGCATTTTCCCATTTTTTTTACATGGATGAGAGGCGAACAAAGCCGTGAATGCAGCTAATCGCATCAGTAATCCCATCAGTGGTTGTTTTCAAGGCAGTATGAAGTGGAATGCATAGATTGTTGACCGCTGGAAATTGTCTGATTATCACGTGTATTTGGTGATAGTTTTGTTAGTATATTCTGGAAACCAATACGTGGACTGAATGTGCAACTCAACCATTATAAAAACTTTCAAACCGATTGAGAAACCTGATGTTTCATTAACCATGTACGTGATAGCTTCTCTCTCATCAGTATCACATTGTCTTAGTATAGTACGAGTGTGATGAATGCATTCCTCCTCGCAACTATCAGAAATTATGGTTTTGCATATTCTCTTTCGAGTTGCATCCCACAATCATACTTAAGGGGGTCTTTGGAACTGAATATCTTTTATTGTTATGTTTAGTTACCGTCTGAAGTAAGCTAAGCAATTTTATTGGGTTCGGTTGAAGCTTACTTTCAAATATTCTTACTTTCAAATGGTATGTATGTTATGTTATGCATACCAAAAAAAATGTTATGGCATGAAGAAAAAAATGTGTTAACTAAAAAATCAGTTATTGTATACGTACATTTTTATTAGAGTTCAACTTCTACGATTAAAAAAATATACGAAAAGTCTTTAAGGCTGTATTATGTATCCTTATTCATTGTCTCTTATATTTGAATGTGCATTAAGAGAGTAAAAGTTTGTTTCATTGTGCACTATCTTAAAAAAGTATAGTGGCACAGAGAGCCGTTTTATTTTTCTTATACTTACATCGTACTCTTATCATATTTTTATGTATACTTGATTATTGCGAATAATTTATTAAACTTTATATTTTTTAATCTTTCGTTCTTAATGCACACAATAATTATGTTACGGTTTTACCTTTAGTTAACCGTTACTTAATTTCTTTCCTTCGATATTCATAATGAGCTCCATGGGTTTTTCAATATTTTATCTTGCAATTTCAATTTAATTCGAGCATCACACGTTTCGAAATATACAAAATAATATAATAGAATGAAAAAAATATGAAAAACTATGCCTAAAAAATTTAAGAAATAAATAATTTTTTTAACACCAATGTTTAGCTAAATAAAAAGATGTAAATGATCATCACAAGTCATACCCGCCCATCGGGTGGGTTTTGCCACTAGTATATATATATATATATATATATATATATATATATATATATATATATATATATATATATATATATATATATATATATATATATATATATATATATATATATATATATATATATATATATATATATATATATATATATATATATATATATATATATATATATATATATATATATATATATATATATATATAGGGGAGAGTTAAAATAAAAAGACTTTTTATGGTGAGAAGGATAAGAAGGATTTTCAGCCACTAATTTAAAACCAATGGATAAGATCAATCCATACTTCTAACTAACTAACTAACTAACTATCTAAACATGATTTTAAAAAAGTTTTCAAAAAATTCTGAAAAAATTCCACAATGTCGGATATGTTGGTGCATAAAAAAGTTGTGAAGAAAGTTTTTTTAATTTTGAGTTTTTTACGTTTTTTTAATACACAAAAAACGAAATTCGATGCACAAAAAGGTGAAATTTGGTGTATAAATTTTTTTTCATGCACAAAATTTTTAATTTGTTATAGTTTGATGCGGAATCAAATTTTAAAGGAAAAAGTCAAAAGAAGTTAGGCAAAAAAATGAGTTCTTGATGCACAAAAAACGTAAGAAACGTAAAAGACAACGTTTTTGTGCATCAGAATTTCGTTTTTGTGCATTAAAAAAACGTAAAAAACTTCAAATTAAAAAAAAAAATTTACAAAAGTTTTTTGCACCAACATACCCGATCTACTGTAATTTTTTCAGAATTTTTAAAAAACTTTTTAAAAATCATGTTTAGATGGTTAGTTAGTTAGTTAGTTAGTTAGTTAGGATTATGGTTTAATCTCATCCATTGATTTTAAATCAAGGGCTGAAAATCCTTCTTATCCTTCTCACCAAAAAAAAGTCTTTTTATTTGATCTCTCTCCTATATATATATATATATATATATATATATATATATATATATATATATATATATATATATATATATATATATATATATATATATATATATATATATATATATATATATATATATATATATATATATATATAATATAACACTTAATTTATGACCATTTAAAAAAAGCAACATTTTTAACATAAAAATACATTACGCAACAAAATTGTATCGGGTTTTCGTGCATTCCCGGAAACCCCTTAGCTCCGCTCCTCTGTAACAACAAATCGACTAATAACACCAAATGCACATGAAAATAGACCAACTACGTATTACAATTACAATTACTAGTACTAGTGTTTCATAGTTGACAACATGACAACATTGCTCAAGGTTGTTAGTTGTAAATTCAAGGGTGGTTTCAAATTGACTTCATACTGGTCTGGTCTAGTCTAGCATCACTCTAACAAACACATTGTACTTGTCTTCGTCCCTTTTTCCGCCTTTATATTTCGACACAACATAAACTAAAAACACACACCAACTGCACCTTTTAATGTGCATGCGAAAAACCTTAAATTTCCTTTAAGTCTCGACTAAAAAAAACATAAGTTAAACCATGGCCAATGAAACAGTATCCTCCAAACTAGAACCATGGCATGACCTTAGTAGTAAGGTTGTCATGGTCACAGGAGCCTCGTCCGGGCTTGGACGAGAGTTCTGTCTAGACCTGGCTAAAGCGGGTTGCCGAATTGTTGCAGCAGCTCGCCGAGTCGACAGACTCAAGTCACTATGCGATGAGATAAACCGAGTTGGACAAACGGACAATGTTCAAGCGGTGGCAGTGGAGCTTGATGTTTCTGCTAAGGGTCCCGTCATAAAAGCATCGGTGAGAAAGGCGTGGGAAGCATTTGGTCGTATCGATGCTCTGATTAATAATGCGGGTGTAAGAGGTATATATTTAATACTCATCTACCCGCATTGATATCAAATTCTTAGAGCCCAGGTACAGTCTTGTTCCGTAATTCTTATTATGAAAAACGTGCATGTCATATTTTTTTTCATAACACCAAAACTCACCACAATGTGAAAACCCACCTCTCGGGTTAACAAGGGTATAGTGACCGACTTTACTAAATAAAATAAAAAACGCGAAGTGCGGTACGCCGCCGTGGCATCTTTGAGCTGGCTACTACGACTCGAAGGCCTATAACACCAGCGACAGCGACACGTGTTGTCTCGCGTTTTCGTCCGTGGCTTGAGCCATGAACTACCGTACCGAGTGCTCGTAAGTGTACGGGGTTTATTCCTTTCCATTAACTAACCATACCTAAATATATTGGAAATGTTTGATGAATATGGATATCTAAAAAACAATAATTCATTTATATGCATTGTTTATTTCGAACTTCTAATCCTAGTTTCTCATGCCACTTCTAAGAGAGGAGGGTTTCACGACATGGCATGGCTCGCGTGACGACGTGGCATTCTCGTCGCCTATCTTCGCCCTTCGTCGCTACACCGACCCCCTTTGTCGCCGTCAAGATTTCGGAAAAACGAAATCTGAACGACGAGCCACATATGCAAATATATATCCGTTGCCATTGTGAATGAGGTATTTTTGTGAGTGAGGGGTATTTTGTGGGGGCCAAATGAAAAGAGGTTTGGTGTGTTGTTAGTGAGGAGGTATTTTTGTAAGTTGTGTTAGTGTGATATGTCGCTGAGTTAGCAAATGACTAGGCAAAATTTTGAGAGATACCCATATCATGGTACCCTTCTCTCTAAGAGTCTATGGCACATGGATAAATATGGACGGAATATGTCATGAACTATTTGGTAAAATGTGGTTTATGATCTTTTGTATACTACATGAAATGAACAAGACGAATAACATTTTACGTTTATTTAGTTTAATGAATAAACATGGTATAAAGTCTAAAGTAAAGTAGTTAATTTCTGTAAGTGAACGTGATTATTCGTTTGTTTATGATTATACATATATATGTTATATATGTTTATGTTTGTCTGTTGTATCTTTTTGTTAATTAATAGTTTTAAAATGGTTTTATTTAACAAAACAACACTTATGAAACATAATCTTGTTTATATTTTGAAACTTATATGTGACATTTGTCTATCTTTCTTCGTTTATATTCTTTCGAACGAACATAAACGGATGTCAACAACCTTAATTCTTAATAAAGAAAATCAATAACAAATTTCGTTCATTTAAAAAATCTTGTTACATAATATTGTTTATATTTTTTTGAAACTTTTATGTGACATTCGTCTATCTTTCTTCATTTATATTTGTTTAGTGTCGTAGATAATGAACGAGCATAAACGGACATCGACAATCTTAATTTTTAATAAAGGGAAATGAATAACAAGTTTCGTTCATTTAAAAAATCTTGTTCGTTTATTTACCTTTCTAAAATTAAACAAACTAACATAAGTAAGGCTTTTTTCTTATTCGTCTGTTTTGGTTCGTTTATAACCCTACACATAAGTCTACGACAGTGGCAGACCTTGACCATTTATTTGTGGATGGCGAGTTATTTTTTACAATTAGACAATAATTTTTAAACCAAATGTATAATATTTCCATTACTCGTCAGGATTTTAGAAAGACGTGGGCCTTTCCCAGTCCCTACTAAGATCCACCTATGGTGTATGAAGACTAGATATCTTAAAATCCACTATTAGGTTAAGAGCATTCGGTTGTTAATGGCGGATAAATATTACTCATATCATCTTAAAGTTATTTTTCAATTTTGTATTTTGATAAGTTCAAAATATATTCAAAAGTAAATGTTTAAGGTCCATCATTTATCCATAGGGAAGGCTGTTAATATTGATGCATTCAAATAATATGTTTGATACGGAAATTGGTTAAAGTGGAACGGAAAATGATACGTACTTGATATCTTAGAATACTTTCTTGACGAAGATTGGTTAAGGCTATATCTGGTGTACTGTTTCAACATTTTTATGTTCATTAGATAGATGGCTATGTTTTGGTACATGTTATTCACATCGACATTTTGGGTACTTTTTGACCTTAAGCCCGACTAAACAAATACAGTTTTTTTGAAAAGACATAGCATATGATAAACATGTGATCGACAAGATTATCACCTAACTTTTTAAATATTTCTACTGAATTAAAATGAATCATGCTGCTGACATATTTCACCCAACTAGTACTTATGGTGTATATACATAATGTCACTTTCACATAAACAAGATGAAACATGTGATATACATATTGTCACTTGGGTGTAAGTTTATAAAAGATTAACATCTGCCTTTCAGGTAGTGTGTAGAATCCGTTGGATTTGTCTAAAGAAGAATGGGATAGTACCATGACGACAAACTTGACCGGAACATGGTTGGTATCAAAGTATGCTTGTATACATATGCGTGATGTAAAACAAGAAGGTTCAATAATCAATATCTCTTCTATTGCGGGCCTTAATCGTGGACAACTACCTGGAGGTCTCGCTTATGCAGCTTCAAAAACAGGTGTTGTCACATTGACTAAGGTAAATTTTGTACGTATTTGTTTTCATAATCCCATGACACCATTTATTGTTATTTATTCTATCTTGGTTCTAACGTTTGGTAAAAATTTGAACAGATAATGGCTATGGAGTTGGGGATGTACAAAATAAGGGTGAACTCAATCAATCCAGGACTTTTTAAGTCTGAGATCACAGAAAATTTAGTTAAAAAGGATTGGCTAAAAAATGTGGCTGTAAGAACTGCTCCTTTGAAAACATTTGGGACAGCTGATCCAGCCTTGACTGGACTAACCAGGTATCTAATCCATGACTCGTCTGCGTACATCAGTGGCAATGTGTTCCTCGCCGAAGCAGGTGCTACCTTACCAGGCATTCCCATTTTCTCTTCACTTTAGAACCTGGATGCAATCGGATTGAGGACGCAACAGCCAACACCATTAACCATAAGAATAACGGATTATTTCAAGTTTATGACTTGCACACAAATTATCTACTAGTAAATATATGTAATTTCCAATTTGAAGGCTATTTTGTAAAAGAAAGGAGAAGAAAGTTTCGATGCGATAACACATAAATAATTTTTTCAACCCTGTAATTCTTATATACGTAATTGAATGACAATAAGGTGATGTTTGTTTTTACTAACAAAAGTTAGGCTATTTTTATCACTGATACTAAAAAACACATCTTCCAACATATTAACGTCAAATTAGCTTATTATTTCCTACTTTTCACTCTTACCCTCTCTCACAATTCGCTCTTATCGGTCACTCTGGACACCCTCACCGGACAAATTCATTTTCTATTCAAGTTAATACTTTTGTTAATTCTTAAAATAAAAACATTATACTAAAAAAATAAAAAAACGTGCATAATACATTAAGACACAATATAAAATTTGAAAAAAAAAACAAAATTAAAACACAATACGTTAAACGGTACATACCACTCCTGATCACACACTATAGATTAGTTTGTCCCCGGATTCGAATATGATATCTCCTTATAAAAATCCGAATGGAATAGCTCATAATCAGCTTGTTCGGCCTTAACTTTCTCCTTCCACTCCTTTTTAGCTCTAGCTTCTTCTTCCAATGTTTCTCTCAATACTTGTTCATCTATGTATAGTTGATGTAGCTCTATGTCAGTAAGATATCCATTTGGGTCATTTACCGTTGGTTATGACGGAACGGGAGAAACATATTGATATGTATGTTGGTGTGATGAGGAACCTCCTATATGAGTTTGTGACGGTATTTCTTCATTCCTATCGGAGTGATTTTATACATCCATTCAATTTTACTTTGAATTTAACGTTCCATTTTGGCGTCTTTTGAAATAAGGCCCTTTGCACCACGAAATCATTTTCAGACTCTTGATTTAGAAAAGTTTCAAGCAAAGCACGCTTCTCTGGCGAAATATCATGGCAATTCACATATCTTCTACGCGGATTATTTTTAGCATCACTTGCATAATCTAATTCAAATGCTAACGTCGTAAGCGTAAGCTAACGACGATTTTGTTCATTGTTTTTGAACCATAACTTTGGTTTCATCAACAATTAGGGGAACGGAGCCCGCCATTAATTTTAAAGTTGTGTTTGAAAAGCAGTAGATAATGAATTTTGAAGTTGTGTTTGATAATTTTAGAAGTTAAAAAGTATTTATATAGAGTAAATGGGGTAATAAAATTTTTATTAAAAGTTATAACTGGTACATGGGGGCTCACAGGCATGCACAACATTCAAAAGTGAGAGGCTCGTCATTGTCAGCTATTTTTCCCTATGGTCACGCGCGACAAACCCCCTCTAGCAATGGTCACGCGTTGGGGGGTTATTTTTTGCCTTACAATGCTTGCTCACGGCATTGCAAAATGCAGCCTTAGAGTTTGCAGGTGAACTCTTTGGTTGCGGTGTATTCATGGACAAAGATGAATTCTAATGATAGTAAGAAAAATAATACATTTAATGTGCAATAGATGGAATAGATAGAGTAACATTTACTTCGACCAATATTCTCTATATATATGAGAGAAACAAGATGTGACGCAAGAATTGTTTGAATGTGTCAAACATTTGAGGGTAAAAACCATAAAATACCATTTTACTTATTGATTTGTGCCGACTTTAAACACGTATTATTTTATCTCGTGACTTTACCATTGTACTTTCAAATTTGTTTCGACTCTACCAATATTAGTCTGAAATGACTATATTACCCATGTCTTCTTCAACATAATTACGTTTATTGCCACCACATCTCACTCTCCTCCATTGCAGTTTCTCTCTTTGTGGGCCAACATTGAAACGGAAAATATAATTATTACACATACTCGTCGTAAACTTTAAAAAAGCCGAAACCCTCCGTAGTCCTCTAAAAATCGACCACTGCTTGTGATACTTATTTCTATACACAATAATAAATAACTACACATAAACGTACTTTAAATTTTCAACATTTATCATTTCTAATGAACCAGAAAATAATTAGTTCTACTTGAAAAACTAAATGTTGACCCAACTTTGAAAAACACAAAAGCTTATGACCCTATTACAATTTGTGACCACTCATTAAATACACATTTTCTTCTTCTTATCTTTTTACTATTTCATCTTCTTGCTACCGAAGCTGCTGCTATAATGTCCGACTCACTTCCGACAAAAGATATTTATTTCTTTTTACTATTTCGTCTTCTTCCTTTTCCTTTGTCTCAAATAAATGTAAGATGGTTCCTTATATATTTTCAAGGTAGGTCCTTAATTATTTTATACATGGACTCTAAATGAATTCGATGGCTAAGGTGGTTCCCGGGCACCATCTACAATGGTTGTAGGTTCGCCCCTGCAACTGAGTAATGAGCCAGTAGAGGGTGAACCATAGCTCAGCCATAAACAAACCAATCCAAGCATACCTCCCCGTGTCTACTGGTGCACGAGTTGCTCTGTAATAACATATCAGACATATACCCATCATCATTAAAGCCACATATAGCTTGAACAAAACCCGCCATTTTTTTAGACTTGGTAAAGTTTTCCTAGTAAAAAAGAATGGATTTTTCAATCAATATAAAAGGAAAAAAGACAAAGGGTATATTAGTCATTTACAAGGGTAGTATAGTCATTTCAGGCTAATATTGGTATAATCGAAACAAATTTGAAAGTACAATGGTAAAGTTACGAGATAAAATAGTAAGTGTTTAAAGTCGGCACAAATCAATAAAGTCGGCACAAATCAAGAAGTACATCTTTCATTACATTTTCTTTATCTATTTATACGCAACAACCTTATTTTAGTGAAGGGCTAATGACTTAAAAATGCATCTAACTTGACACTTTTTACCTTTCTGTGTAGTCATCTTTTTTTCTATATTATCATTAAACTTTGTGATTTCGTGCATTGTGTGTACCCGGTGATCTGTTTGGCTGGTTAGCAGGTTACCTTAACGATAGTTTAACTTTCTATTACAATGTTAGTCCTTTATGCTAAAGGCCATTAACATAAACATTTAAAACTTGTTTTTTTGAAAAATAAAACGTAAATCCTTAAAAAAGTATGTACATTTATATAAAAAAGTTATGAATATAATTTACGCATATATATATTAAAAATTTAAAATATTATTATTTTTAAACATGTGTTAGTTAACTTTTAAAATGTATATAAAACGTGTTTTTTATAACTTAATTTTTCGTGTTTGATAAATCTTTTTTTTTGCAGAAAATCATACTATTTTTTTTAAAAGTAAAAATCGTACTTTTTTACAAAAAAAAAAAACTAAAATTTTTTAAATTCTTTTTTTTATAAAAATCGTACCTTTTTACAAAATTTTAAAATTTTGTTATTTTTATTTTATCTAAATTGTGTATATATAATTTTTTTAGAAGATATTGACACCACTAATATACTCAAGAGGCTACACTACTAATGTTATTTTTATTTTAAATTCTTTTTTTATAATTTTTTTAGACAATTTTTTACGAAATATTTTTTTTGCAAAAAAAATTATTTTTCTTTTGCAAAAAATTATTTTTCTTTTTGTAATCTTAAAATATTCAAAATAAAAAACCACAAATTTTTTTTTAAGTTTTTGGAACATTCGAATTTTTTTGCAGATAATCGTACTATTTTTTAAATTTCTTTTTAAGGTTTAAAACTATATGTCATACTCTTACACAAAAAATATTGAAAGAAAACTAATTTTTTTGCAAAAAAAAAATTATTTATTGAATTTAAAAAAAATTATATATACAAATAATTTATATATAATAAATAAAAATAAAAGTTTTAAATTTTGTAAAATTGTATGATTTTTTGTAAAAAAAAATTTCAAAAATTTCAAATTTTTTGTATAAATAATTTAAAATTTTTCAATTTTTTTTGTAAAAGAGTACGAATTTTAGTTTTGGAAACTTAATTTTTTTTCTTAAATAGTATCAATTTCTGCAAAAAAAAAATTCGAAGTTTCCAAATTTTTTTGTAAAAAGAGTGCGGTTTTTTCCTTTTAAAAATTTTAAGATTACAAAAAGAAAAATAAATTTGTTTTGTAAAGAAAACTTCTAAAAAAAGTTATATATACACACAATTTATATAAAATAAAAATAAAAAAAGTTTAAAATTTTGTAAATAGGTACAATTTTTTGTAAAAAAAGAATTTAAAATATTTCAATTTTTTTTAAAAAAAGTACGACTTTCAAACGTGCGTAAGTTTTATTTTTAAAGAAATTTTTTATATAAACTTATATACTTTTTTAATGTTTTACGTTTTATTTTTAAAAAATCAAATTTTAAGTGTGTATGTTAATGGTCGTTAATATAAAGAACTAACGTTGTAATAATAAGTTTAACGGTCGTTAAAGTAACCTGCTAACCAGTCAAGCAGGTCACAATGTACGAAATCACAAAGTTTAATGACAATATAGGAAAAAAAACATGGCTATACAAAACGGTAAAAAGTGTCAAGTTAGATACATTTTTAAGTTATTAGCCCTTTAGTGAACACTTATGTGTTTTTTATTGTCTTTTCATCAACTCGTACTTGTATTGACTTACTTAACTACTTAAGGATGCACTATATCCCGCTCTTTTGCAAACTTGAAAAGTCCAAATTGTCTAAGAGATATTTTCGACCTAAGCTGTGTTTGTTGGATCGTAGATCTGATAAGTTCTACAAGGCATTGGCAAACCCCTAATGAACCTATATCCTTGAGTTTGTAGTTCTTATACGTACTAGCGTATTCCGCATCACCTGAAGAGTATATCTTCAAGTTATCTTTGACCCCTTAATTATATCTCTAACATGGACATTGTTGAGGTTGCCTACAGATTTAACGAGTCTTCTTATACTTAGTGTAATTTATGTTTAAATCTCGCTAGATGTTTTAAATCAGGATTATGCATAGTCCGTAAAAGTTGTCAAAATTATAATGGGATAATACCATAAGAACAAACTTGACCGGTTACTGGTTGGTGACAAAGTATGTATGTAAACATTAGATGATGCAAAACAAAAAGGATCAGCAATTAATATCGTATATGCAGCTGATATTGTTGGATGTGCGTAAGTCATAAATAGTATTCTATACGGTCGGGAGTACGTGGGCCTAAGGGGTCACACACTTAAACATCGAAATCATCTTTTATTAAGATATACGATCTAATATGACTATATTTATTGATATACTATGGCTATATTTATTGTATAATCTTAGTTTGATAAAGTATATACTTATCGGTAATTAACTAATAAGTTAAAATGTTTAACAAAGATTAATTAATAAGACTTAATACTTTAAGTTAATTATTGTAATTACATAACTAAGTATCATAGAAAGTTAAAAAGTCAAACCAAACACCCTATACTATAGGTGTTGGTCGGCCGAATTAATCAAAAGAAAGGGGAAGAAAAATATTTTATTTTAAAAGGGTTAATTATTTGGATACAAAGATGACATATTTACTATAATTAGCCCAAAGCTCTAGTATATAAACAAAGGATGTGATTCATTGTTTTAATAACATTAAAACAAACAAAATCTCTCTCTCTCTCTCTCTCTCTCTCTATCTCTCTCTCTCTCTCTCTCTCTCTCTCTCTCTCTCTCTCTCTCTCTCTCTCTCTCTCTCTCTCTCTCTCTCTCTCTCTCTCTCTCTCCCGCTCTCTCTCTCCCTCTCCCTATCTCTCTCTCCCTCTCCCTCTTTCTCTCCCTCTTCCTCTCTCTCTCTCTCTCTCTCTCTCTCTCTCTCTCTCTCTCTCTCTCTCTCTCTCTCTCTCTCTCTCTCTCTCTCTCTCTCTCTCTCTCTCTCTGCCAAGAACCCTAAAAGGGTTTTTCAGGTTTGATTTTTTATTAAATATATGTTTAACAATATCTATAATCAAAGGTGGTTGATTGAAGTATCATGCAAACTATCTTAGAGAATATCTAACTTGATCTTTGGGTTATTGGTGAATTCGAATATGGGGAACGAATTGGGTTTCTTTGGTTTGATGATTTCAGGGTTCTTGATCATCATTCTTGAGAAAATAATTGTTTCCTTTATCTTTATGTTAACTACATTATGTGCATAAGTATATGATCCTATCAACCGCGTTTACTCTTGATGCATGTATATAGATACATTAGGTTCTTAAATTCCAACAGTGGCATCACGAGCCAAATCTATGTCATGTAATTAAATAAAAACGACTAAAATTTGTGCAAAAACAATTTTTTCTTCAATAGTTAAATATGATTTAAATAAATATCTTTAAATTGGTTTATTAAATGTAATTAGATCCATAATTTTCTAGAAAAATTGAGTTTGCGTGTATTTTAGTTGATAGAAAAACGTTAATTACAACTACGTGTGCAATTTACATGTTTTTCGGTATATTATGCATGTTTAAATTGTTTAAATCATCAAACCATGATTGCTAATTGTTATGATCCATGATTTAGTTCCTTAACATGCTTAGGATTCCTATTAGATCTAGAAAACTTTAAGTGGATTTGTGTATGCATACTAGAAAGGTGTTTTATAAAGTTGTTTTAGGGCTGGAATTGTAACACTCGTACAGAAAATAATTTTTATAAAATAATATGTGAGGACTCCGACTCCGATTCCTTTATAGACACTTAATGCTAGATTCTGCACAACCTTTTAGTTTTAGTCGAAAGCTGAAAAATAATCGTCTTTATGTCAATGTTTGCGTCGCAAAACAGAATCTACCTAAAATCTTTAAAAAGAATCTAGATTTTCTTAATTTTGTTCCCTAAAATAAGTTATTTTTGGAAAATATCTTATTTATTTATAGTTCATATGTGATATATTATTTATTTTTTATTTTTGCTTTATGTGTTTGCTTTATTACTATAAATGGTTTGTTATGTGAATAAATGCAATATATTTTTCAAGAACTGAATCAGACTAACTATGGTAAGTAAATATTTGGTCTTTTGACTGAATATCTTATTTACTCTATAGCTATATAGAAAACTAGCTTTATTTGATTTCTATAATATTTTAGTTAGATATCACTAGACTAGAAAAGGCGGTTCTCCCTGATTTCCTAAAGAAGAAGGGCTTATTGACAAGCTTTTACAATTGGCCAACTTCTCCAGTTTTTTCCTTTATATCTTTCAAGACTTTCAAGATGCCATAGAGTCAAATGTGACCATAGCAAGGTCCTAATGAGTTTTCCATTGGTGCCCGTGAGAGATGGAAAACCCGATCAAACAAACCTATGACACTTTATAAAGCCTAGTATAACGTTTTAAAACAATGGGTAGCTCGGTTATAAATTATCAGTGGATCTATGAAACCGAGGCATATGTTTTATTTAAGGAAAGTTTAAAAATATGGAAAATTCATCATTTTAGTAACTTGTTATAAAAGGAAGTTTTACATGTTTCCTTTTATACTAATTTTGTCATGATTTCAAAATTATTAATACCCACTTAAGTAAGTTTTGTACTAACCAATGTATTGGTCAACTTTCTCTTGGTCATCTCATCAACGACATTCTTAAGAATTAAACAAGACGAGGCGATATAATAACTAAAGGGTCAAACCTGATGGCTATATCATCACAGACTAGTGTTGGATGACTTACGTCGTGTATTTTGGTCAGACCTTAAGCACGAAGTACTAGATGATGCAAACATGACGTGACTACGTTAATGCTAGATATTGTAGTCATGACCTCATTATGATTAACAGTTGCACTGGTGGCAGTTATCAAACGATGATTACCTTTTAAATTATTTCATCTCCAGTAGATCAACTGCATTGATGGAATAAGTTCAAGTTGGATCTTATTCTCTTGAGAAAATTAATTTTTTAAAGTCCATAAACATCGGTAGTTAATTTCATAAGAGAGTTATTATCAAAAATACTAATAACTGAACTTTGCAAGTTCTTTTAATGTATAAATTCAACGTAAACCAAAAGCATGGGTTTGATCGTTACTTGAGAATGACAAACCGTGTTCATTTTCTATGAAAAAATTTAAAGGTTTGTTCATATACTTTTTACAAGTGAAAAGCCATAAGAGTATGATTGAATTATCCCTAATTTGAATCAAACATATGAATTATCTAAATGTTAAGTTAAATTTTATATCGTGTTGGATAACTAGAGATTTTATGTCATTAGCTACCAAAGGTAAATATCTTGAGATGATCAAGACATATTTGATCAAAACATATTTAAAATTTTGAATACAAAGACAGAATTATTACCGCACAAATGGTAGAAGCAAAATGTAAAACCCGCATAAAATACATAAAGACATTAAAGACACGAAAACACGGATTAATTAAAATTTTATCATTTATTAATACACGACAAGTATCATGAACATTAAATGAACAACGATAAATATTACGTATATTAATTATTTAATAACAAGTAATTATGTATAAATAAATTATGACATGACAAAACACGAACCTACGTCACTAATATTAATACAAGAGAATTTACAAAATAAGAAACCGAATTATATACTATTAAGGGGTGTTTGGCTGGCCTAATAAGAAGAAACAAGAATAAGGGCCTAAGGGCCGGTCCATGACTAAAGTTAATTCACAAGAAAACAATAAAATGCATCTCATTATGCAAGTTTTACAAAAATTAACAAGAACCCAAGTTCACTTTGGTGGTGTCGCCGGCCTAAGAAGAAAAACAAGGGGAATCAAGCCTTTTGATCTTTGATAAATTACAAGTGTGTGTTCGGGTCATTTGTTCCTAAAGTACATTACATTCGGTATCACCATTTTATCCTTTCTTTTGATTATTTTTATTTAAAACATGGGCCCATTAATTTAAAACCATACGAACATGATATAATGATTATAAAACATGTAATAAAACAAGTCTTCAGTCGGGTTTGCTGTTTTGTCACGGGAACCGAGACCACAAGGGTCTCGGTGGGGTATTTAATCGGCCAGCCGAGCCCTAAAGGGTCTCGGTAGTTGTTTGCTTCGGTCAGCCGCAACACACAAGACCCCCAGCGGGAGGTGTTTGGTTCAATTGTGGCAAACCGAGACCTATAAGGTCTCGGTGGGAACCTTGATAAAACAGTGGGAACTGGCTAACAGCCAGTGGGAAATGGTTGCAGCCAAGGGGAGAACCACACAGCCGGTGGTTGTGGTGGTGTTGGTTGTTTCGTGCAACCGAGACGTAGGTCTCGGTGGGCTTGTCATGTGGGGCTCGGCAACCGAACCAAAGGGGTGTTTGGTTATATATTTTGTTTAGTTGATTTGAGACTTAGGTTAATTAATTAATTAATTATTCATGAAATTAACATAGCCTCATTTAATTAATTAATCATGGATTTATAATAATTATTTTGTATAATTATTCATGGATTTAAACATGACACATTTAGTTTAATGAAATTAAGACTTAGCTTATTTATCTTAATTTCATTTTAACCATGATATAATTAACTATAACCTTTAATTTAATTATTTAATTATCAAGTTGAAGGTAAAGTTCATGGTTCTAAATAGCCTGCTATAGCTCGCCTTAAGACACGCTAAAGCTTGAGGCGCGGCCTCCACGCAACGCAATAGGTTGAGGCGCGCTACGACATGAGTTGCGGTTATTTTTTGAATTCAAATTCAAAATATGAATATTATCACATGTAAAGAGAGTTTTCTAACTTCAGTTATTATGTAAAACACTTATTCTGAACTAAATATAAATATAACATTGAAATATGATAAAACAAACAAATATTTTATATGTTGTGCCGCCATAAGTCACGCTTTAAAAACGCTAAAGCTTCGCCTTAGCCGCTAAAGCGTGTAGCTTGGACATGCCGCTACGCTACGCTTCACGCTATTTATAACCATGGTAAAGTTTATTAAATCATGTTTTACTAATTAATAATCTGTCAAACCATGTTATATTATTAATTAATAATTAAATATAAGTTTATGACATTTTATGTTATTTATTAAATATATTTTACTATTTTATGACATTTAATTAATCATGACTTATAAAAAATGTTCAATAAGCCTCAGCTTATATTACATGCTTATTTAACAAGCTTATTACTATTTATGGAAACTTTCTATTTTTAGAAACTTACTTATTATGGAAACATTCTATTTTTGGAAACTTACTATTTATGGAAACTTTCTATTTTTAGAAAGTTGCTATTTATGGAAACCTGCTATTTTTGGAAAGTTACTATATATGAAAACCTACTATTTTTAGAAAGTTACTTATTATGAAACATCAAGTATAATAATGCATGAAACATGTAATACATTAATCAAGAACACATGAAACACTAAGGAATACATGATTTAACATGAAACAGTAAAACAAGACATGAACAAGTAAAACAAGACATGAACAAGTAAGAATTATATCCACATCAAATACTCTCGAACAAGCTGAACATGGCTTCGAAACAGAGAACAAGTGAATACCTAAGCGATAACACAAAACACATCGATAAGTCCTCTCATTCATAGTTTGACCCAACCCCGAGATAGGAACCGTCCTAAGCCAATCAGAAGTATGATCCTCCCTCTGAGATGCCCATAAAGCCATCTGTCGAGCAGATAAAGCGAAAGTGGATTCTGCATTCTTAATAACCCGAGCGAAATATATATCTGTCATTTTCTTCATGAGTTTGGGGGCAGTGACTTCACTCGGATTACTTAGAAAATCAATCTCCATAACTGAGTTAAACACACGTAAGGCATCATCAAACTGGAGTCCATAAGATCTAATATCAGTGTGTTGAAGTAGCTTAGACTGCAAATCAGCAGACTGTAACCGAGAAGCAAGAAAAGCATAATGCAATACATCACCCGCAGTAAAAACACCCAACCTCCCAAAGAAAAAGAGCAACGTAGCAAGTCTCCACTGCCAAACTAACGTCATACTAGCATAACATCAACACCAACACATCTCCTCTTATAATCACCCATAAAAAAAATTATCGAACTTATAAAAATCTACACACGGACTAAAATATCGGACAATGGTCAAAGGATATTCAAGAGGAATTTTGTGTGTTTAACACGTCTGGAAAAATGCTTTTGGTATTTGTCTCGGGTTATATAATAAAAAGTCTTCTTAATGTATGTTCTCCATTGTTGGTATTCTTTATTCAATAAAGTACCGACTTTTAATTCCGTATTCATTGTGTCGTTACTGTTATTTTGTACGTACGTCTACATTCTGAGCTCGGCGTATCATTAGAATAAGTTCAGGTAACCACACATCGACTAATAACACCAAATGCACATGAAAATAGACCAACTACGTATTACAATTACAATTACTAGTACTAGTGTTTCATAGTTGACAACATGACAGCTTTGCTCAAGGTTGTTAGTTGTAAAGTCAAGGGTGGTTTCAAATTGACTTCATACTGGTATGGTCTAGTCTAGCATCACTCTAACAAACACATTGTACTTGTCTTCGTCCCTTTTTCTGCCTTTATATTTCAACACAACATAAACTAAAAACACACACCAACTGCACATTTTAATGTGCATGCGAACAACCTTGAATTTCCTTTAAGTCTCAACTAAAAAAACAAAAGTTAAACCATGGCCAATGAAACAGTATCCTCCAAACTAGAACCATGGCATGACCTTAGTAGTAAGGTTGTCATGGTCACAGGAGCCTCGTCCGGGCTTGGACGAGAGTTCTGTCTAGACCTGGCTAAAGCGGGTTGCCGAATTGTTGCAGCAGCTCGCCGAGTCGACAGACTCAAGTCACTATGCGATGAGATAAACCGAGTTGGACAAACGGACAATGTTCAAGCGGGTGGCAGTGGAGCTTGATGTTTCTGCTAAGGGTCCCGTCATAAAAGCATCGGTGAGAAAGGCGTGGGAAGCATTTGGTCGTATCGATGCTCTGATTAATAATGCGGGTGTAAGAGGTATATATTTAATACTCCATCTACCCGCATTGATATCAAATTCTTAGAGCCCAGGTACAGTCTTGTTCCGTAATTCTTATTATGAAAAACGTAAAACGTGCATGTCATATTTTTTTTCATAACACCAAAACTCACCGCAATGTGAAAACCCACCTCTCGGGTTAACAAGGGTATAGTGACCGACTTTACTAAATAAAATAAAAAACGCGAAGCGCGGTATACGTCGTGGCATCTTTGAGCTGGCTACTACGACTCGAAGGCCTATAACACCAGCGACAGCGACACGTGTTGTCTCGCGTTTTCGTCTGTGGCTTGAGCCATGAACTACCGTACCGAGTGCTCGTAAGTGTACGGGGTTTATTCCTTTCCATTAACTAACCATATCTAAATATATTGGAAATGTTTGATGAATATGGATATCTAAAAAACAATAATTCATTTATATGCATTGTTTATTTCGAACTTCTAATCCTAGTTTCTCGAGAGGAGGGTTTCACGACATGGCATGGCTCGCGTGACGACGTTGCATTCTCGTCGCCTCTCTTCGCCCTTCGTCGCTACACCGACCCCTTTTGTCGCCGTCAAGATTTCGAAAAAACGAAATCTGAACGACGAGCCATATATGCAAATATATATCCGTTGCCATTGTGAATGAGGTATTTTTGTGAGTGAGGGCTATTTTTGTGGGGCCCAAATGAAAAGAGGTTGGGTGTATTGTTAGTGAGGAGGTATTTTTGTAAGTTGTGTTAGTGTGATGTGCCGCTGAGTTAGCAACTGACTAGGCAAAATTTTGAGAGATACCCATATTATATACCCTTCTCTCTAAGAGTCTATGGCACATGGATAAATATGGACGGAATATGTCATGAACTATTTGGTAAAATGTGGTTTATGATCTTTTGTATACTACATGAACTGAACAAGACGAATAACATTTTACGTTTATTTAGTTTAATGAATAAACATGGTATAAAATCTAAAGTAAAGTAGTTAGTTTCTGTAAGTGAACGTGATTATTCGTTTGTTTATGATTATACATATATATGTTATATATGTTTATGTTTGTCTGTTGTATCTTTTTGTTAATTAATAGTTTTAAAATGGTTTTATTTAACAAAACAACACTTATGAAACATAATCTTGTTTATATTTTGAAACTTATATGTGACATTCGTCAATCTTTCTTCGTTTATATTCTTTCGAACGAACATAAACGGACGTCAACAACCTTAATTCTTAATAAAAGAAAATCAATAACAAATTTCGTTCATTTAAAAAATCTTGTTACATAATATTGTTTATATTTTTTGAAACTTTTATGTGACATTCGTCTATCTTTCTTCATTTATATTCGTTTAGTGTCGTAGATAATGAACGAGCATAAACGGACATCAACAACCTTAATTTTTAATAAAGGGAAATGAATAACAAGTTTCGTTCATTTAAAAAATCTTGTTCGTTTATTTACCTAGCTAAAATTAAACAAACTAACATAAGTAAGGCTTTTTTCTTATTCGTCTGTTTCGGTTCGTTTATAACCCTACACATAAGTCTACGACAGTGGCAGACCTTGACCATTTATTTGTGGATGGCGAGTTATTTTTTACAAATAGACAATAATTTTTAAACCGAATGTATAATATTTCCATTACTCGTCACGATTTTAGAAAGACGTGGGCCTTTCCCAGTCCTTACTAAAATCCACCTATGGTGTATGATGACTAGATATCTTAAAATCCACTATTAGGTTAAGAGCATTCGGTTGTTAATGGCGGATAAATATTACTCATATCATCTTAAAGTTATTTTTCAATTTTGTATTTCGATAAGTTTAAAATATATTCAAAAGTAAATGTTTAAGGTCCATCATTTATCCATAGGGAAGGCTGTTAATATTGATGCATTCAAATAATATGTTTGATACGAAAATTGGTTAAAGTGGAACGGAAAATGATACGTACTTGATATCTTAGAATACTTTCTTGACGAAGATTGGTTAAGGCTATATATGGTGTACTGTTTCAACATTTTTATGTTCATTAGATAGATGGCTATGTTTTGGTACATGTTATTCACATCGACATTTTGGGTACTTTTTGACCTTAAGCCCGACTAAACAAATACAGTTTTTTTTAAAAGACATAACATATGATAAACATGTGATCGACAAGATTATCACCTAACTTTTTAAATCTTTCTAATGAATTAAAATGAATCATGCTGCTTACATATTTCACCCAAACAGTACTTATGGTGTATATATACAATGTCACTTTCACATAAACAAGATGAAACATGTGATATACATATTGTCACTTGGGTGTAAGTTTATAAAAGATTAGCATATGCCTTTCAGGTAGTGTGCAGAATCCGTTGGATTTGTCTGAAGAAGAATGGGATAGTACCATGACGACAAACTTGACCGGAACATGGTTGGTATCAAAGTATGTTTGTATACATATGCGTGATGCAAAACAAGAAGGTTCAATAATCAATATCTCTTCTATTGCGGGCCTTAATCGTGGACAACTACCTGGAGGTCTCGCTTATGCAGCTTCAAAAACAGGTGTTGTCACATTGACTAAGGTAAATTTTGTACGTATTTGTTTTCATAATCCCATGACACCATTTATTGTTATTTATTCTATCTTGGTTCTAACGTTTGGTAAAAATTTGAACAGATAATGGCTATGGAGTTGGGGATGTACAAAATAAGGGTGAACTCAATCAATCCAGGACTTTTTAAGTCTGAGATCACAGAAAATTTAGTTAAAAAGGATTGGCTAAAAAATGTGGCTGTAAGAACCGCTCCTTTGAAAACATTTGGGACAGTTGATCCAGCCTTGACTGGACTAACCAGGTATCTAATCCATGACTCGTCTGCGTACATCAGTGGCAATGTGTTCCTCGCCGAAGCAGGTGCTACCTTACCAGGCATTCCCATTTTCTCTTCACTTTAGAACCTGGATGCAATCGGATTGAGGACCCAACAGCCAACACCATTAACCATAAGAATAACGGATTATTTCAAGTTTATGACTTGCACACAAATTATCTACTAGTAAATATATGTAATTTCCAATTTGAAGGCTATTTTGTAAAAGAAAGGAGAAGAAAGTTTCGATGCGATAACACATAAATAATCTTTCCAACCCTGTAATTCTTATATACGTAATTGAATGACAATAAGGTGATGTTTGTTTTTACTAACAAAAGTTAGGCTATTTTTATCACTGATACTAAAAAACACATCTTCCAACATATTAACGTCAAATTAGCTTATTATTTCCTACTTTTCACTCTTACCCTCTCTCACAATTCGCTCTTATCGGTCACTCTGGACACCCTCACCGGACAAATTCATTTTCTATTCAAGTTAATACTTTTGTTAATTCTTAAAATAAAAACGTTATAATAAAAAAATAAAAAAACGTGCATAATACATTAAGACACAATATAAAATTTGAGAAAAAAAAAAACAAAATTAAAACACAATACGTTAAACGGTTCATACCACTCCTGATCACACACTATAGATTAGTCTATCCCCGGATTCGAATATGATATCTCCCTATAAAAATCCGAATGGAATAGCTCATAATCAGCTTGTTCGGCCTTAACTTTCTCCTTCCACTCCTTTTTAGCTCTAGCTTCTTCTTCCAATGTTTCTTTCAATACTTGTTCATCTATGTATAGTTGATGTAGCTCTATGTCAGTAAGATATCCATTTGGGTCATTTACCGTTGGTTATGACGGAACGGGAGAAACATATTGATCTGTATGTTGGTGTGATGAGGAACCTCCTATATGAGTTTGTGACGGTATTTCTTCATTCTTATCGGAGTGATTTTATACATCCATTCAATTTTACTTTGAATTTAACGTTCCATTTTGGCGTCTTTTGAAATAAGGCCCTTTGCACCACGAAATCATTTTCAGACTCTTGATTTAGAAAAGTTTCAAGCAAAGCACGCTTCTCTGGCGAAATATCATGGCAATTCGCATATCTTCTACGCGGATTATTTTTAGCATCACTTGCATAATCTAATTCAAATGCTAACGTCGTAAGCGTAAGCTAACGACGATTTTGTTCATTGTTTTTGAACCATAGCTTTGGTTTCATCAACAATTAGGGGAACGAAGCCCGCCATTAATTTTAAAGTTGTGTTTGAAAAGCAGTAGATAATGAATTTTGAAGTTGTGTTTGATAATTTTAGAAGTTAAAAAGTATTTATATAGAGTAAATGGGGTAATAAATTTTTTATTAAAAGTTATAACTAGTAAATGGGGGCTCACAGGCATGCACAACATTCAAAAGTGAGAGGCTCGTCATTGTCAGCTATTTTTCCCTACGGTCACGCGCGACGAACCCTCTCTAGCAATGGTCACGCGTTGGGGGGTTATTTTTTGCCTTACAATGCTTGCTCACGGCATTGCAAAATGCAGCCTTAGAGTTTGCAGGTGAACTCTTTGGTTGCGGTGTATTCATGGACAAAGATGAATTCTAATGATAGTAAGAAAAATAATACATTTAATGTGCAATAGATGGAATAGATAGAGTAACATTTACTTCGACCAATATTCTCTATATATATGAGAGAAACAAGATGTGACGCAAGAATTGTTTGAATGTGTCAAACATTTGAGGGTAAAAACCATAAAATACCATTTTACTTATTGATTTGTGCCGACTTTAAACACTTACTATTTTATCTCGTGACTTTACCATTGTACTTTCAAATTTGTTTCGACTCTACCAATATTAGTCTGAAATGACTATATTACCCATGTCTTCTTCAACATAATTACGTTTATTGCCACCACATCTCACTCTCCTCCATTGCAGTTTCTTTCTTTGTGGGCCAACATTGAAACGGAAAATATAATTATTACACATACTCGTCGTAAACTTTAAAAAAGCCGAAACCCTCCGTAGTCCTCTAAAAATCGACCACTGCTTGTGATACTTATTTCTATACACAATAATAAATAACTACACATAAACGTACTTTAAATTTTCAACATTTATCATTTCTAAGAGCATATGCAATGCAAGCTTTTTAAATGACTTTTTACTATTTGAAAAAGTCATGTGAAAAGCTTGATCCATTGCAACAAAAGCTTTCTCAATAGCTTTTAACTAAATGACTTGGTGGATGTCAAGTGGTTGACAAAGATTTTACAAGCTATCTACATTTAATGAAGACATGTTTTTTTCTTTTCATACTCATTGAAAAGCTTTTAGAAAGCTTTTATGCATTGAAGGTGTTTTATAAAAAAGACTTTTAAAAAATAGAAGTTAATAAGAAATTAATTGTCATAAATATAAAAAGTCTTTAAAAGGTATATGCATTGTGGATGCTCTAATGAACCAGAAAATAATTAGTTCCACTTGAAAAACTAAATGTTGACCCAACTTTGAAAAACACAAAAGCTTATGACCCTATTACAATTTGTGACCACTCATTAAATAAACATTTTCTTCTTCTTATCGTTTACTATTTCATCTTCTTGCTACCGAAGCTGCTGCTATAATGTCCGACTTACTTCCGACAAAAGATATTTATTTCTTTTTACTATTTTGTCTTCTTCCTTTTCCTTTGTCTCAAATAAATGTAAGATGGTTCCTTATATATTTTCAAGGTAGGTCCTTAATTATTTTATACATGGACTCTAAATGAATTCGATGGCTAAGGTGGTTCCCGGGCATCATCTACAATGGTTGTAGGTTCGCCCCTGCAACTGAGTAATGAGCCAGTAGAGGGTGAACCATAGCTCAGCCATAAACAAACCAATCCAAGCATACCTCCTCGTGTCTAATGGTGCATGAGTTGCTCTGTAATAACATATCAGACATATACCCATCATCATTAAAGCCACATATAGCTTGAACAAAACCCGCCATTTTTTTTAGACTTGGTAAAGTTTTCCCAGTAAAAAAGAATGGATTTTTCAATCAATATAAAAGGAAAAAAGAGAAAGGGTTTATTAGTCATTTACAAGGGTAGTATAGTCATTTCAGGCTAATATTGGTATAATCGAAACAAATTTGAAAATACAATGGTAAAGTTACGAGATAAAATAGTAAGTGTTTAAAGTCGGCACAAATCAATAAAGTCGGCACAAATCAAGAAGTACATCATCCATTACATTTTCTTTATCTATTGATACGCAACAACCTTATTTTAGTGAAGGGCTAATGACTTAAAAAATGCATCTAACTTGACACTTTTACCTTTCTGTGTAGTCATCTTTTTTTTTCCTATATTATCATTAAACTTTGTGATTTCGTGCATTGTGTGTACCCGGTGATCTGTTTGGCTGGTTAGCAGGTTACCTTAACGAGAGTTTAACTTTCTATTACAACGTTAGTCCTTTATGCTAACGGCCATTAATATAAACATTTAAAACTTGTTTTTTTGAAAAATAAAACGTAAATCCTTAAAAAAGTATGTACACTTATATAAAAAAGTTATGAATATAATTTACGCATATATATATTAAAAATTTAAAATATTATTATTTTTAAACATGTGTTAGTTAACTTTTAAAATGTACATAAAACGTGTTTTTTTATAACTTAATTTTTTTGTACTTGATAAATCTTTTTTTTTTGCAGAAAATCATACTATTTTTTTTTTTAAAAGTAAAAATCGTACTTTTTTACAAAAAAAAACTAAAATTTTTTAAATTCTTTTTTATAAAAATCGTACCTTTTTACAAAATTTTAAACTTTTGTTATTTTTATTTTATCTAAATTGTGTGTATATATAATTTTTTTTAGAAGATATTGACACCACTAATGTACTCAAGAGGCTACACCACTAATGTTATTTTTATTTTAAATTCTTTTTTTATAATTTTTTTAGAAAATTTTTTACGAAATATTTTTTTTGCAAAAAAAATTATTTTTCTTTTGCAAAAAATTATTTTTCTTTTTGTAATCTTAAAATATTCAAAATAAAAAACCACAATTTTTTTCTAAGTTTTTGGAACATTCGAATTTTTTTTGTAGATAATCATACTATTTTTTAAATTTTTTTAAGGTTTAAAACTAAATGTCATACTCTTACACAAAAAATATTGAAAGAAAACTAATATTTTTGCAAAAAAAAATTATTTATTGAATTTAAAAAAAATTATATATACAAATAATTTATATAAAATAAATAAAAATAAAGGTTTTAAATTTTGTAAAATTGTATGATTTTTTGTAAAAAAAAATTTCAAAAATTTCAAATTTTTTGTATGAAATAATTTCAAAATTTTCAATTTTTTTTGTAAAAGAGTACGAATTTTAGTTTTGGAAACTTAATTTGTTTTCTTAAATAGTATCAATTTCTGCAAAAAAAATTCGAAGTTTCCAAATTTTTTTTGTAAAAAGAGTGCGGTTTTTTTCTTTTAAAAATTTTAAGATTACAAAAAAAAATTGTTTTGTAAAAAAACTTCTAAAAAAAGTTATATATACACACAATTTATATAAAATAAAAATAAGAAAAGTTTAAAATTTTGTAAATAGGTACAATTTTTTGTAAAAAAAAAGAATTTAAAATATTTCAATTCTTTTTAAAAGTACGACTTTCAAACGTGCGTAAATTTTATTTTTAAAGAATTTTTTTATATAAACTTATATACTTTTTTTAATGTTTTACGTTTTTTTTTAAAAAAATCAAATTTTAAGTGTGTATGTTAATGGTCGTTGATATAAAGGACTAACGTTGTAATAATAAGTTTAACGGTCGTTAAAGTAACCTGCTAACCAGTCAAGCAGGTCACTGGTACACACAATGTACGAAATCACAAAGTTTAATGACAATATAGGAAAAAAAAGATGGCTACACAAAACGGTAAAAAATGTCAAGTTAGATACATTTTTAAGTCATTAGCCCTTTAGTGAACACTTATGCGTTTTTTATTGTCTTTGCATCAACTCGTACTTGTATTGACTTACTTAACTACTTAAGGATGCACTATATCCCGCTCTTTTGCAAACTTGAAAAGTCCAAATTGTCTAAGAGATATTTTCGACCTAAGCTATGTTTGTTGGATCGTAGATCTGATAAGTTCTACAAGGCATTGGCGAACCCTAATGAACCTTTATCCTTGAGTTTGTAGTTCTTATACGTACTAGCGTATTCCGCATCACTTGAAGAGTATATCTTCAAGTTATTGACCCCTTAATTATGTCTCTAACATGGACATTGTTGAGGTTGCCTACAGATTTAGCGAGTCTTCTTATACTTAGTGTAATTTATGTTTAAATCTCGCTAGATGTTTTAAATCAGGATTATGCATAGTCCGTAAAAGTTGTCAAAATTATAATGGGATAATACCATAAGAACAAACTTGACCGGTTACTGGTTGGTGACAAAGTATGTATGTAAACATTAGGTGATGCAAAACAAAAAGGATCAACAATTAATATCGTATATGCGGATGATATTGTTGGGATGCGCGTAAGTCATAAATAGTATTCTTTACGGCCGGGAGTACGTGGGCCTAAGGGGTCTCACACTTAAACATCGAGATCATCTTTTATTAAGATATACAATATAATATGGCTATATTTATTGATATACTATGGCTATATTTATTGTATAATCTTAGTTTGATAAAGTATATACTTATCGGTAATTAACTAATAAGTTAAAAAGTTTAACAAAGATTAATTAATAAGACTTAATACTTTAAGTTAATTATTGTAATTACATAACTAAGTATTATAGAAAGTTAAAAAGTCAAACCAAACACCCTATACTATAGGTGTTGGTCGGCCGAATTAATCAAAAGAAAGGGGAAGAAAAATATTTTATTTTAAAAGGGTTAATTATTTGGATACAAAGATGACATATTTACTATAATTAGCCCAAAGCTCTAGTATATAAACAAAGGATGTGATTCATTGTTTTAATAACATTAAAACAAACAAAATCTCTCTCTCTCTCTCTCTCTCTCTCTCTCTCTCTCTCTCTCTCTCTCTCTCTCTCTCTCTCTCTCTCTCTCTCTCTCTCTCTCTCTCTCTCTCTCTCTCTCTCTCTCTCTCTCTCTCTCTCTCTCTCTCTCTCTCTCTCTCTAGGTCGATGGCCAAGAACCCTAAAAGGGTTTTTCGGGTTTGATATTTTATTAAATATATGTTTAACAATATCTATAATCAAAGGTGGTTGATTGAAGTATCATGCAAACTATCTTAGAGAAGATCTAACTTGATCTTTGGGTTATTGGTGAAATCGAATATGGGGAACGAATTGGGTTTCGTTTGGTTTGATGATTTCAGGGTTCTTGATCATCGTTCTTGAGAAAATAATTATTTTCTTTATCTTTATGTTAACTACATTATGTGCATAAGTATATGATCCTATCAACCGCGTTTACTCTTGATGCATGTATATAGATACATTCGGTTCTTAAATTCTAACAGTGGCATCACGAGTCAAATCTATGTCATGTAATTAAATAAAAACGACTAAAATTTGTGCAAAAACAATTTTTTCTTCAATAGTTAAATATGATTTAAATAAATATCTTTAAATTGGTTAATTAAATGTAATTAGATCCATAATTTTCTAGAAAAAATGATTTTGCGAGTATTTTAGTTGATAGAAAAACGTTAATTACAACTACGTGTGCAATTTACATGTTTTTTCGGTATATTATGCATGTTTAAATTGTTTAAATCATTAAACCATGATTCCTAATTGTTATGATCCATGATTTAGTTCCTTAACATGCTTAGGATTCCTATTAGATCTAGAAAACTTTAAGTGGATTTGTGTATGCATACTAGAAAGGTGTTTTATAAAGTTGTTTTAGGGCTGGAATTGTAACACTCGAACAGAAAATAATTTTTATAAAATAATTTGTGAGGACTCCGACTCCGATTCCTTTATAGACACTTAATGCTAGATTCTGCACAACCTTTTAATTTTAGACGAAAGCTGAAAAATAATCGTCTTTATGCCGATATTTGCGTTGCAAAACAGAATCTACCTAAAATCTTTAAAAAGAATCTAGATTTTCTTAATTATGTGCCCTAAAATAAGTTACTTTTGGAAAATATCTTATTTATTTATAGTTCATATGTGATATATTATTTATTTTTTATTTTTGCTTTATGTGTTTGCTTTATTACTATAAACGGTTTGTTATGTGAATAAATGCAATATATTTTTTAAGAATTGAACCGGACTAACTATGGTAAGTAAATATTTGGTCTTTTGACTGAATATCTTATTTACTCTATAGCTATATAGAAAACTAGCTTTATTTGATTTCTATAATATTTTAGTTAGATATCACTAGACTAGAAAAGGCGGATCTCCCTGATTTCCTAAAGAAGAAGGGCTTATTGACAAAGCTTTTACAATTGGCCAGCTTCTCTAGTTCTTTCCTCTGTATCTTTCAAGACTTTCAAGATGCCATAGAGTCAAATGTAACCATAGCAAGGTCCTAATGAGTTTTCCATTGGTGCCCGTGAGAGATGGAAAACCCGATCAAACAAACCTATGACACTTTATAAAGCCTAGTATAACGTTTTAAAACAATGGGTAGCTCGGTTATAAATTACCAGTGGATCTATGAAACCGAGGCATATGTTTTATTTAAGGAAAGTTTAAAAATATGCAAAATTCATCATTTTAGTAACTTGTTACAAAAGGAAGTTTTACATGTTTCCTTTTATACTAATTTTGTCATGATTTCAAAATTATTAATACCCACTTAAGTAAGTTTGTACTAACCAATGTATTGGTCAACTTTCTCTTGGTCATCTCATCAACGACATTCTTAAGAATTAAACAAGACGAGGCGATATAATAACTAAATGTTCAAATCTGATGGCTATATCATCGCAGACTAGTGTTGGATGACTTACGTCGTGTATTTTGGTCAGACCTTAAGCACGAAGTACGAGATGATGCAAACATGATGTGACTACGTTAATGCTAGATATTGTAGTCATGACCTCATTATGATTAACAGTTGCACTGGTGGCAGTTATCAAACGATGATTACCTTTTAAATTATTTCATCTCTAGTAGATCAACTGCATTGATGGAATAAGTTCAAGTTGGATCTTATTCTCTTGAGAAAATTAATTTTTTAAAGTCCATAAACATGGGTAGTTAATTTTATAAGAGAGTTATTATCGAAAATACTAATAATTGAACTTTGCAAGTTCTTTTAATGTATAAATTCAACGTAAGCCGAAAGCATGGGTTTGATCGTTACTTGAGAATGACAAACCGTGTTCATTTTCTATGAAAAAATTTAAAGGTTTGTTCATATACTTTTTACAAGTGAAAAGCCATAAGAGTATGATTGAATTATCCCTAATTTGAATCAAACATATGAATTATCTAAATGTTAAGTTAAATTTTATATCGTGTTGGATAACTAGAGATTTTATGTCATTAGCTACCAAAGGTAAATATCTTGAGATGATCAAGACATATTTGATCAAAACATATTTAAAATTTTGAATACAAAGACAGAATTATTACCGCACAAATGGTAGAAGCAAAATGTAAAACCCGCATAAAATACATAAAGACATTAAATACACGAAAACACGGATTAATTAAAATTTTATCATTTATTAATACACGACAAGTATCATGAACATTAAATGAACAACGATAAATATTACGTATATTAATTATTTAATAACAAGTAATTATGTATAAATAAATTATGACATGACAAAACACGAACCTACGTCACTAATATTAATACAAGAGAATTTACAAAATAAGAAACCGAATTATATACTATTAAGGGGTGTTTGGCTGGCCTAATAAGAAGAAACAAGAATAAGGGCCTAAGGCCCGGTCCATGACTAAAGTTAATTCACAAGAAAACAATAAAATGCATCTCATTATGCAAGTTTTACAAAAATTAACAAGAACCCAAGTTCACTTTGGTGGTGTCGCCGGCCTAAGAAGAAAAACAAGGGGAATCAAGCCTTTTGATCTTCGATAAATTACAAGTGTGTGTTCGGGTCATTCGTTCCTAAAGTACATTACATTCGGTATCACCATTTTATCCTTTCTTTTGATTATTGTTATTTTAAACATGGGCCCATTAATTTAAAACCATACGAACATGATATAATGATTATAAAACATGTAATAAAACAAGTCTTTAGTTGGGTTTGCTGGTTTGTCACGGGAACCGAGACCACAAGGGTCTCGGTGGGGTATTTAATCGGCCAGCCGAGCCTTAAAGGGTCTCGGTGGTTGTTTGCTTCGGTCAGCCGCAACACACAAGACCCCCAGCGGGAGGTGTTTGGTTCAATTGTGACAAACCGAGACCTATAAGGTCTCGGTGGGAACCTTGATAAAACAGTGGGAACTGGCTAACAGCCAGTGGGAAATGGTTGCAGCCAAGGGGAGAACCACACAGCCGGTGGTTGTGGTGGTGTTGGTTGTTTCGTGCAACCGAGACGTAGGTCTCGGTGGGCTTGTCATGTGGGGCTCGCCAACCGAACCAAATGGGTGTTTGGTTATATATTTTGTTTAATTGATTTGAGACTTAGGTTAATTAATTAGTTAATTATTCATGAAATTAACATAGCCTCATTTAATTAATTAATCATGGATTTATAATAATTATTTTGTATAATTATTCATGGATTTAAACATGACACATTTAGTTTAATGAAATTAAGACTTAGCTTATTTATCTTAATTTCATTTTAACCATGATATAATTAAATTAACTATAACCTTTAATTTAGTTATTTAATTATCAAGTTGAAGGTAAAGTTTATTAAATCATGCTTTATTAATTAATAATCTGTCAAACCATGTTATATTATTAATTAATAATTAAATATAATTTTATGACATTTTATATTATTTATTAAATACATTTTACTATTTTATGACATTTAATTAATCATGACTTATAAAAAATGTTCAATAAGCCTCAGCTTATATTACATGCTTATTTAACAAGCTTATTACTATTTATGGAAACTTTCTATTTTTAGAAACTTACTATTTATGGAAACATTCTATTTTTGGAAACTTACTATTTATGGAAACTTTCTATTTTTGGAAAGTTGCTATTTATGGAAACCTGCTATTTTTGGAAAGTTACTATATATAAAAACCTACTATTTTTAGAAAGTTACTTATTATGAAACATCAAGTATAATAACGCATGAAACATGTAATACATTAATCAAGAACACATGAAACACTAAGGAATACATGATTTAACATGAAATAGTAAAACAAGACATGAACAAGTAAAACAAGACATGAACAAGTAAGACAAGTAAAGAACAAGTGAGACAAGTCTATAACAAGTATAGTAAACTAAGATCAGTAAGTTATTCATGAACATACAACTCATTCACGTCCTTTATTATGTAGCACTCGTGAAGTCGGAGTAGTATCTTCCTCCTTTCATCTTTCATTCGTTCTCGACATAAGGTACGGATATTCCGTCCTTCAGTAAGGACATTCTCTTTCTATGCATGATTAGGATTCCCCGTTTGCTGCCATCTGTTTTCCCCAGTAGTTTACATGTCATAAAACTTTTCAGTATTTATCATGCTATCATTTTAAATTGCCTGAGCTATATATATGCATGACCATGTCCACCTAGTTATGGAGGTACCATAACCATGACACTTGAGGCACCGGTGTTATGACTCTTTCACGATGAGAGTGATTTCCCGTGGTGTTCCTTTCAGTTATTTGGCCATATATTATTATTATTATCATGTCGGACGTATGGGTGCATCCTAGTACATGTTTTGCAGGTTTACCCGGTGAATGTGGTGTGTGCTCGACATTTGTCACATTGGAGCTGATCCCTCCACCCAGACTTATATAATTAGAGACCACCCCTCTTATTGCATGACGAGGTCACCCCTCTATGTATTCATGCACGTTGATATATATCATGACATATATGAGCTCTTTGGCATTTAAATTACAATTTCATGTATAAACATAAGACTTTTCAGATATAAACCAGTTTATAAAACATGTTTCAGGTTTTCCAAGGCTTACACATATTCCGCTGCATTTCATATCTTTTACTTATGTTTCAGTTATGCTTATCATGTCACTATATCCGTTCACTAGACGTATTGCTCAGCCGTATTTTCTTCCATGTCTCAAACGGCAAGTACTCAAGAACGTACTTGAGCATTGAGAGCACTTGCATAGGATGGAAGCTACCTTAGACTTCTTCTCCTTTCGCATTTCATATACTTATGCTTGCTTGGACACTTGTTTAATCTTTTCTATTTCATTGACTTATGCATGTTTTAGGCTTATGTTTGGGAACCGATGTTTGATTCCGGTTTTTTCCTTTTGGTCATGTATGTTTTAGGACATATTACCTTGCATGCCTTGATGACACGCCATAATTATCATGTAACGGTCTACTTATCAAAGTGGGGTGTTATAATTATGGTATCAGAGCCCAAGGTTTTGACCTGTAGGCTCTGAAAACTTGACCTGTGATTAGTGGGTAATCACTAGGATTTTCCTAAACTGACGTTGTTACTTTGCACATATTTGTATTCTCAAAAAATTTGTTGGTTTTAATCACGATATTTCCTTTTGAATTTTGACTAGTATGGATTGAACCATAGTCGTCCATACTTAGTCACATGTTGTCAGACTTTACTCACGATATTTTCTTTTGGATTTTGACTAGTATGAATTGAACCATAGTCGTTCATACTTAGTCACATGTTTTCTTTTGAGTTTTGACTATTATGAATTGAACCATAGTCGTTCATACTTAGTCCCACGTTTTCTTGTGAATTTTGACTAGTATGAATTAAACCATAGTCGTTCAAACTTAGTCACATGTTTTCTTTTGAAATTTGACTAGTATGAATTGAACCATAGTCGTTTATACTTAGTCACATGTGTTCTTTTGAACTTAGACTGGTATGGGTTGGACCATAGTCGTCCATACTCAGTCACATGCCTTTCTTCAGATTTTGTGGGCTGAACCATAGTCGTCCACACCAGTCAATGTTAAATCTTGTTGATTATGCTTTTATGTTTCCTTATGTCAATTATGCTTTCATATTTTCATGTTGATATCATTTTCTTTAGGTTTTCATGTTTCCTTATGTTGATTATGTCTTCTTGTTTCTTCATGTTGATTATGTTTTCATGCTGGAAATTGATGAATTTCATTTAATCATGCTTTCATGATAGTCATGGTTGGTCATTAATCATGCTTTCATGGTGATCAGTGTGGATTTCGTTTAATCATGCTTTTGTGCTTTTTATTCAAATGGAATTATGTCTACGCTAGAATAGCTAGGCTATCATGTTGCTCTTTTCAGTTGGTATTCAGACCGTTAAATCATTTTCCCCTTTAAAATCATGCCAGATGGTTAACACTAGTACCGACCATATCATGTGCATTCCATGTGTGCTCCATGTACCGAATTTCATGTGTACTCCATGTACCGAATTTCATGTGTACTACATGTACCGAATTCCATGTGTACTCCATGTACCGTATTCCATGTGTACTTCATGTACCGTATTCCATGTGTACTCCATGTACCATATTCCGGGTGTATTCCATTTACCATAAGCCATGTGTATTGCTAATCGATTCTCAATCATCTTAGGTGTTTTCCACTTACCGATGTTGCTCAAATGATGATGATGCTCGTACCTTAAAGATGCTACTGGAAAAGCACGAAGGACATAGATCAGAACGATGAGGCAGGGAATATAATTCATCCACCAGGTGTTATAATTTCATTCCATGACTTTATCTTCTTAGTTATAGGTCGCGTGCCATTCAGTTGTCTTTTCAGGCATATGAGTGAGAACCGGTACCAGCCGGCCACTAAGCTAAATAGTTACATGAATCACAGTCATGATAATGACCGTCATGCAACTGACAGACAAGGAGGTAATAACGACTACTGTGACAAAAACTATTCTGGCAATAACGACAGAAACTTCGGTAACGGACGTGACCAGAATTACAAGGGTCAGCCGTCCAACCGATCCGCCAATCCTGGCATTAGAACCTAAAAGTTTCAATTTTATTCGTTTTACATCTCGAGAATTATGTCAAGACACATGCCTCGCGTATATTTTTTGAAGACACATGCCAAGACATCAGTCAAGACACATTTCTCATGTACATTTTCTGAAGACACATGTCAAGACATCAGTCAACACACATGTTTCACGTATATTTTCTGAAGACACATTTCAAGACACCAATCAAGACACATGTCATACGTATATTTTCTCAAGACACGAGTCAATAGACATAACTCACGTATATCTTCTGTACCAGGCCCTCAGTAATTCAGTATACCCTCCAAGGGGTACACCCATTCTGTTGTGTCATGTGTGAATAAGACCACTAGAATTTCAGGTACCATCACTAACGTATTGTCCATGTTTAGACACGCAGTGTTCATTCTGTTTAATACTGGCGAAACACATTCAGTGAGATTTACCACATTTACTTCATGTATTAACATGGCCCTTCATTTCTTGATCATGTATTACCTATATCCACGCCCAGAAAAGACTCCGTTCGTATCACCAGGTATAAAGAACTTCTTTCGGTTTGAAGACAAGATCCATTCTGCTAACGCGCTTTCCTCGGACAGATACGAGTTTCATATGATTCTGACTATGGACTGATTAGCAGCACATCGCGCTACGATTGATTTCCATTCATATTGGGTCATGTTCGGAGATATTCAGGTTCTTGAATACGTTCATCGTGTTTTGTTACCAGGAGAATATGTACAAATTATTTCTGCTTTACAAGCACGTGCTTTATTATACCATGGCTACGAAGATGTTCTAGCTATCATTTATGACGCAATTTCTGAAGTTTCTTAAACCATGATCAACCAGTTGTTTCCGAGTTTCTTGATGTATTTCCAGAAGAACTTTCGAGTATACTTCCTATCCGCAAGGGGGAATTTAACATACAGCATGTTTAGGGAGCAGAACCAGTCTCTAAGGCTCTTTATCACATGGCTTCCTTGAGCTAAAAGATTTGAAGGATCAGCTGCAAGAATTGCCGGAACAAGGTTCATTCACCCAAGTGTATCACCATGGTGTGCACCGATTCTACTTGTCAAGAAGAAGGACGGTAGCATGAGTTATGTATCGACTACCATAAATTGAACGAGATCACCATTCGTAACCATTATCATTCTCCACGTACTGATGACATGTTCGATCGACTACAGGGTGCTAAGCACTTTTCCAAGTCAATTTACAATCAAGATACCATCAGTTGCGAGTGAAAGAGTAGGACATTTTTGTTACTGCTCTTCGCACACGTTACGGTTATCATGAATTCGTGGTTATGCCTTTTTGGTCTCACGAATGCCCAGCTATAATTATGGACTTGATATATTGAATTTTCATGAATACATGGATAAGTTCGTCATTATGTTCATTGATGACATCCTGATCTTCTCCAAGCCTAGAGAAGAGCACGAAGATTATCTCGCACTATGTTACAAATGCTACGACAGAAGAAACTGTACACTGTATTTTTTAAGTATGAATTTTGGGTGATTACAGTGCCACTCTAAATCACATTGTTTCTCACAGTTAGTTTTTCCATGACTAAGCTTACGCGTAAAAGGAGAGAATCCTACACCAAATTATGTGTTCCAGAGGATCCTACGCTAAGAGAGGTCTAATTTGCCGAGGCTCATAGTTTTCCAACTTCTATGTATCCAATTTTCTACAAATGTATCATGATTTCAAGCCACATCTTGGTGGAGCAGTATGAAACAAGATGCAGCTACGTTCATATCTAAATGCCTGACATGCCAACAAGTTCAGACAGAACGCCAACATGTTAGTATTTTATTTCAACCATTAGAAATTTTCGTATGGAAGTCTGACCAGATCTCCATGGATTTTGTTACCGGGCTACCACAGACTCAGGGGAAACATGAGGCTACCTGGGTCGTGTCAATCGTTGACCAAATCTACACATTTCCTTCCTACCCGTAAGTATTATGCAGTTAACCAGTTGACAAGGATTTTTCAACAAGAGATCGTACGATTTCACAGTGTTCCGTCAACAATCATAGCAGACATAAATTTATGTTCACGCTCACGTTTACGTTCACGTTCACGTTTACGTTAACGCTCACATTTACGTCTCACGTTTGCGATCAAGACCTTGTACGCGTTCACGTCCTTATTACATTTCACGATTTGCTTTTCGCATGCACGTTCATGACATTGTTCACGTTCATGATCGTATTCCATCTCATGATTTATGTTTCGCATTTCGTTCTGGAAAGGGTTGCAGAAAGCTTGGGAGACTAGACCCAAGTTTAGCACAGCGTTCATCCTTAGACAGACGCTTCACGTCAAATTTCACGTCTCGTCTCGTATCGTTTGGCGTTACCTCCTCAGTTATCACACGTTCACGATATGTTCACCTATCATGTTCACCACATGTTTCATATATCTCATTCACCATATGTTCACGTACCACGTTCAAAATTGCTCACGTATCACGTTCACAATTGTTCACTTATTACGTTCCAATATGTCTTCTATATCATTGCTCAAAAATACTAATGTCATTCTTTTCATGTTATTTCGTACGTATCGTTTCATATACCTTTTGCACGTATACTTCATCCATTCGATCAGATTTGTGAGAATCTATCCTACATTGAGGAACCAGAACTATTCTAAATTGTCAAGACAGAGTCATGAGGAATCCAGATATTCTTTCATCAAGATCCTTTTGGAGGAACCATCCAGAGCAGGAACCCACTTTGGAAACCGAGGAGTCTATCCGGATTTCTTATCCTCGTTTTCTTCCATGATCCGAGTATGTCCTTTTCAGCCACATTACGTTCCATATCTCTTCAGCCACGTCACGTCCATGTTCTTTTCAACCATATCATGTCTTTAATTCAAGGATGAATTATTCTTTTTAGAGGGGAAGAGTTGTAAAACCCGCATAAAATACATAAAGACATTAAATACACATAAACACGGATTAATTGAAACTTTATCATTTATTAATACACGACAAGTATCATGAACATTAAATGAATAACGACAAGTATTGCGTATATTAATTATTTAATGACAAGTAATTGCGTATAAATAAATAATGACTCGACAAAACACGAACCTACGTCACGAATATTAATACACAAGAATTTACAAAACACGAAACCGGATTATATACTACTAAGGGGTGTTCGGCCGGCCTAATATGAAGAAAAAATAATAAGGGCCCAAGGCCCGGTCCATGACTAAAGTTAATTCACAGGAAAACAAGAAAATGGATCTCATTATGCAAGTTTTACAAAAATTAACAAGAACCCTAGTTCTCTTTGGTGGCGCCGCCGGCCTAAGAACAAAAACAAGGGGAATCAAGCCTTTTGATCTTCAATAAATTACAAGTGTGTGTTCGGGTAACATCATGAAGTTAATATCTGGTGAATTTTAAGAAAAGTTTTGAAGTCTAGATACCTTTTTAAAAATAAAAACCAAAACGCATTCTGCACGAAAAAGTTTCCGTTTCCGCGAGGGTGACTAAAAATGCCCACTTTAAAGCTTCCGTTTCCGCGAGGGTGACTAAAAACATCATTCCGGACAACTTTGTAGTTTTAACCGAAGGCTGAAAACACTTTTACGACACACTTATACCTATGACAGCAGCAATATAATCAAAATTTTGCAACTTTTCAATTTAGTCAACAATACCCACTTATGTGTCAAAACCTTAAAGGTAGTTAACGGGCACTAAAACTTTGCATCAAAAGTCATAATTATATGTTTCTCAAATGTTTCAAGTGAGAAATCTTGGCTAATCACTCATTAACCATACCAAGCACGCTAAACCAAACGCTAGTTTAAGTCGGTTGTACCCTATTAGACTAGTTACTAAAATGCCCGGTATTTCTTCCTTATGAAGAGATAGACGATGAACTTTATACCGTCGGAAAGGTTTTTTCATACCCGACATTCCTAGATATATGAATTTATCTCAGTTTTCCAAATGGGAAAAGTCCATCTTAGAGAAAGGTTAAAATTTTAGAAAATCGGTTATAAAATTAACGATCACCGTTTTAGTCATAAAATTCAACTGGTGATGGCTATTAACGCAAGCTCAGCGGCCAAGCTTAGCTTATAATGTATACTAACTACCCAAGGCAAAACATAAGGGTTAAATGGGTCTCAACCTGTAGCAAAACACCAAGCATACCTGCTGGTCCAGAATGGGTTTTCAACCGTATTTCGGCCGTAACTTCTTAATGCGGATGAGTTAAAGGGTGTGCGAATAACCAAAACGAGCGTAAAAATAATCTCTTTTATTCTGTAAAACTGAAAATAAAATTTGACCTGATTTCAGACCTCGAAATGCGTGTACATTAGCAAACTTTATTTATATTATTTTTCTCAAATTTCCAATTGCCACAAAATATTCGTTATAAAGAATTAGAAGTCGAATTTTATATCAAAACGATCGTCTAAACAAGCTTTATCATTTTATTCGGCTAAAACAATGAAATTTATAAAAGTTTTGAACTTCGCTATGCGTGCTAAAGAATTCTGCAGCGTGTTAAATTTTATAAGGGAGCGTTTGGATCATGATTTTTTTTTCTTTTTTTTTTTAGCTTTTCATTTGTCGCCAATTCTTTATTGTCTAACTGTTTCACCAACAATTTTTATTTACCACTTCGAATACGCACATGGCTTATGGATTCCAAAACGACGAAAATACACATTTCGTAAGAACGAAGGAAAGTAGCGGCAGAAGGGCGTTTAAAGAATACTAGTCAATAATAAGTGTGAAACACTTATCCTTTTACCACTTATTTCCAATAATAACAAGACCAAAACGTGTGATTTATGTCGTAAAAGTTGGAATTATGCGTGGTTTGTGTTTTTATTGTGTTTTAGGACCAAAATATGAAAAAGGAAGAAAACACGGGCTTTCACGGGCTTTTACTGAAGAAAACGGGAAAAAGACGAAGTCAAAAGATCAAGAGTGCAAAAAGAACGGAAGTCCAAGGCCTATTCTGAAGATTTATCGAAGAAAAAGTCAAAAGACGGAAGTTTAACGAAGTCAAAGAACTTAAGTCTAATAGAAGAAGAAAATTAAAAGACAAGTTCAAATCCCGAGACGACAAAGACGAAGAATTAAAATCGAGTCGAGAAAAACGTGAAGAAAGCAAGAAAGAAGATGCAACACATGCACTCCTTCCACCTTCCCTATAAATACCCTCCTAATAGTCATTAGGAGGGTAGTTAGATTTTTAGTTAATTTTTCACTTAGTAGTTTTTAGAGAGAGAAAGTCTTAAACTTTCTCTCACTAGTTCATCTTTTACTTTTAATCTTTCAAGATTAACACTTTTGTATGCTTATTTTTATTAATCAAAGTTCTATTTTAAGCTTTATTTCTTAATCTCATCCTACTTTTCTTTGATTTAAGATTGATTTTGGTGTGATTATCATGTGATCCGTGTTGTTCTAATTGATTTCATGCTAAAAAGTTAATCTTTTGATCATTTTATAAGTCTTCATTTGATTAAGCTTTAAGACTTTTGTGCTTATTGGCTTATTTTTATGATTATCTTATTTTTCTTGTTAAAGAGTTTTATTGAAAAGTTTATGTTTTTATGGTTTGATCTAAAAAGTTGCTTGATTTCGAGTTAAATAAGTTGATTATAGTGCTTATTTGATTCGGATAAGTATTTTGGATTTATAAGTTTTGGAATTGGCTTGTAAAAGTTAGCTTATTTCCTAGCTTATTCTTTTTCCATAGATTTCGGAAAGGGTGGTAAAACCCCTTTCCGATTGGTATATTCCGACCGGTACATCCCCTTAACCAATTTCCTTGATTTTAGGAATGTTGTTATGCCCCTTTCCGATTGCCCCTTATTCCGACGGCAACCCTGCTCCACATTCCGATTGATCTTCATTTTCCGACGGCAAGGAATTTGTCCCATTTTCCGATTGGGTTGTTTAGCTAGTATTCCGACGGTGTCTCTTCTCTTTATTCCGATTGTGGGTAAGTCCAATATTCCGATTGGGAGTATTGATATGAATTCCGATTGACCCACTATTATATTCCGATTGGTGTCCATTTGTAGTATTCCGATTGTCAGCATTTGTTACATTCCGATTGCCACCACTCTTCCACCATATTCCGACCATCCGATCGGAAAACATTCCGATCGGGTTCCCCTTTTGGCTTGTTTTGGTTCCTTTCGATATAACTTTCTTATAGTACTTGTTATTTTTCTGAAAATTTTCCAAGTGTTAGTTTAGTGAGTTAGCATTTTTCCATTGTCTCCATTAAAGTTTTATGCATTTATTTTTACTCGTCATCCAATTTAATCTTTTAACTTCCATTTTACTCAACGACACTTTAATTACTTGCAATTAGTTTAAAAACAAATCAACCAAACCTTTGATCCACCAAAAGACGATTGAGTCACACTTAAGACCGGTTTTCAATTCGAAAAGATTCGGAACTATAACGAACTTTGATACTTTGGTTGCAAAATCACTTGTATTAAATGGCGCCGCTGCCGGCTCTTTTCGTTAAGATAAACGGTTTCTAGTGAGAGACGCATTGAATTTTGGGATCCGTTCTTTGAACGTTATTTTCATTGCTTTAAAAATTTCCAAAAATCCATAAAAAATATAAAACTTTTCAAAAATACAAAAACATTAAAAAACCTATAAAAACCAAAAAGATTATATAGATATTCCTTGTGTATATTTTTCTTCTGCAGGTGTATGCGTACTAGATCTACAAACTATTCTGAGCCCGAGAATCGTGAAGATTTAGATATGGCTGGTGTTAACAACAACAATAATCACCCACCTCAAAATAATTTGAATAACAACCACAACAATAACAACAACAACAATGTCCTTCTACCTGATTTACGAACCATGGAGGAATTGTGCCAACCCACCATGAACGGACGCGGAGGCCCGATTGCGCCAATGCACGTCACGGCTCAGGAGTTTTCGTTGAAGCATCATATGATACAACAAGTGCAAACAAACCCGTTTCGTGGAATTCCGGATGATGATGCCAACAAACACCTCGACAAATTCATTACCATTACCCAAAGCATGAAGTGCCCCGGTGTTTCTATGGATGACCTTCGCCTTCAACTTTTTCCACACTCACTTTCCCACCATGCCGAAAAATGGTTTGACCGTCTTCCTAAGAATTCTATTCATACGTGGAACGACATGACTCAACGCTTTTTATCGCGCTACTTTCCTCCATCTATGGTCACTAGCCTTCGTAACCAAATCAGTGGATTTATGCAAGAGAATGATGAATCGCTTTTCGATGCTTGGGAACGTTACAATGATTTGATCGACCGCTGTCCTAATCACAATATGCTCCCCGTCACTCTCATTGACACCTTTTACAATGGTCTCACTTTTCGTGATCGTGACACGATCAATGCCGCCGCCGGTGGTACTTTTATGAAAAGGAGACCGGAGGAGTGTCGAGAGTTGATTGAAAACATGACTACTCACCACAAGAATTGGGATTCTTCCGCATCCTCAAGATCTAATCAGAGAGTCAATGTTTCCTCTACTTCTTCCACCACCAACTCGTCTATTTTGGAACGTGCTATTCTTGATATTAACAAAAGTCTCCAAATTTTGACTTCTAACCAAACTCAACAAGCTAAAGCCGTTGTTATCTCTTGTGACACATGTGGTGGTCCTCATTCCTACAATGAGTGTCCTTCTACTCACGGCAATTATTCTGAAGACGTTAACGCAGCATATGGTTCTTATCCTACGGGAGGCTATCAAGCTCGCCCTCAAGGAGACCGTAACTTGCTAAGTTATCGATCCAACAATTATCTTGCTCCTCCCGGTTTCCCTCCTGCAAACCAAAACCAACAACAAAGCTTTAACCGGAACAATCAATCCCAACCTCGTGCAAACAATCAGTATCAATCCCAAAAAAACCCATACCCAACTCAAGGAAATTCTCAAGCTTACCAAGCTCCACCTCTCAATCAACCGATGGCAGTAAGTCAAGACGTCGAGACGTTCATGAAGACAAATCGTGAGATGGTGACGAATCTTCAGAGTCAATTTGTCAACTTGAAGAATGACATGGTGAAACAAGGGAGCGATATTCGAGCTGAGCTAAGGAATGATATGGCCAAACACAGCAATGATATTAATGCCAATATGCAAAACTCTTTTAACAATCAAGCTCTTCACCTTCGTGATATGATTGGTTCGCTCATCCAAGGTAATCAACCCTCTTCTTCGGGTACTCTTCCGAGTAATACCGTTGCGAATCCAAGGGGGGAGATGAAAGCAATCACCACTCGAAGTGGAAAAGGTTATATGGAACCCGAGCTTCCTACACCTCCACCCGTGATTGTGAACAAGGAAAAAGAGCAACTTTCTTCACCTCCTTCACCCTCTATCCCCATTTCCCCACCACCCGTGGTTGTGAGTGATCCTATTCCCTTAAAGCCTTCTTCTTCATCCAATATACCTTATCCTTCAAGGTTGAGGAAAGAGAAGCAAAAGAGCAAGGATGATATTCAGGTTTCGAACTTCCTTAAAATGTTCAAACAATTGAATTTTAACATCTCTTTTGCCGAGGCTCTCGCTCACATGCCCAAATACGCTAAGATGTTTAAAGATCTTTTAAGTGATAAAGAAAAGCTTCTTGACATTGCTCAGACCCACCTTAATGAGAATTGCTCCGCAGTGCTCTTAAGGCAATTGCCCACCAAACTTGGTGATCCAGGTCGCTTCTTGATTCCTTGCAACTTCCCGGGAGTAGAGAATTGCATGGCTCTAGCCGATCTAGGTGCCAGTATAAACTTAATGCCTTTAAGTGTTTGGAAGCAATTATCTCTCCCCGAGCTAGTCCCCACTAATATGACTTTGGAATTAGCCAACCGTACGGTTGCTTATCCAGTGGGGATAGCCGAAGATGTCTTTGTTGGCGTCGATAAATTCACCTTCCCGGCGGATTTTGTCGTCGTTGATTACGAGATGGATCCCCGTGTTCCATTAATCGTTGGACGTCCCTTTCTGAGGACCGGTCGCACTCTTATTGATGTAGCCGCAGGCGAAATCATCATGAGAGTTGGTAACGATCAAATTGTCTTCAACATGGGTCAGATTTCTAAGCAACCTTATTCGTATGAGAGTGTTAATGCTATTGATGTTCTCGATGAGGCTTGTGAAGAACATTTTCATGATGCTTGCAAAAGTACTCTTTTTTCTCTACCCAATGTTGAGACCGTTGCCTCAATTGCCCCAGCATTGACTCCTTTTGGAGAAAGTGATTTGGATGACTTCGAAGCTAGTTTGGGTCCTCTCGATATTAAGTATGATAATTTGTCCACAAATTGGGATGAAGACATTAGTACTATTGAGAGACTTCTCAATGAGGACCCATTCTCTCCTCCTGCTCCTAAAGAGGTGACTAATGATGATCCATCGTTAGTTTCACCATCTATTGAGGATCCTCCTACTCTTGAGCTTAAGGACCTACCGCCTCATCTTGAGTATGTGTTTCTGGAAGACGACAAGAAGCTACCGGTCATCATCGCAAAGGATCTGAAGGAAGACGAAAAAGAACGACTTGTCGCTATCTTGAAGAAGCATAAACGCGCTATCGCTTGGAAAATCTCCGACATCCGTGGAATTGATCCTCACTTTTGCACACATAAAATTCTCATGGAGGACGACTTTAAGCCCACAATTCAAAGTCAACGAAGGGTGAATCCTAAAATCCATGAAGTCATCAAAAAGGAGGTTATCAAACTTCTTGATGCGGGTATGATTTACCCTATTTCGGATTCACCATGGGTTAGTCCAGTCCACTGTGTGCCTAAGAAAGGCGGAATCACCGTTGTGCCCAATGCAAACAACGAGTTAATTCCTACCCGTCTCGTTACTGGGTGGAGAGTTTGTATAGACTACCGCAAACTCAATGATGCCACGAGAAAGGATCATTTTCCCCTACCTTTTATGGACCAAATGCTTGAACGTCTAGCTGGTAATGAATATTACTGCTTTCTGGATGGTTTCTCGGGTTATTTTCAAATACCCATCGATCCCCAAGATCAAGAGAAGACAACATTCACTTGTCCCTATGGCACATTTGCTTACAAAAGGATGCCTTTTGGCTTATGCAATGCCCCCGGGACTTTCCAAAGGTGCATGTTGGCTATCTTCCATGACATGGTTGAGCAAACCATGGAAGTCTTCATGGATGATTTCTCGGTCTTCGGGGATTCATTCTCTGCTTGCCTTGCCAATTTGGAACGTATGCTTAAGCGGTGCGAAGACACTCGCCTTGTTCTGAATTGGGAACAGTGCCATTTTATGGTCAAAGAAGGCATTGTGCTAGGACACAAAATCTCTAAGGCCGGTCTTGAAGTCGACCATGCTAAAGTAGATGTCATAGCCAAATTACCTCCACCTTCAACCGTGAAGGGTGTGAGAAGCTTTCTGGGTCATGCGGGCTTCTATCGTAGATTCATTCAGGATTTCTCCAAAATCGCTCGCCCGATGACCCACCTCTTGGAAAAAGATACTCCTTTTATCTTTTCTAAAGAGTGTCTCGACGCCTTCAATCTTCTCAAGGATAAGCTAACTAAGGCACCGGTCTTGGTTACCCCAAATTGGGAGCTGCCCTTTGAATTGATGTGCGATGCTAGCGACTTTGCTATTGGTGCGGTTTTGGGCCAACGTGTGAATAAACACTTCCAACCAATCCACTACGCTAGCAAAACAATGACAGGGGCTCAATTGCATTATACGACAACCGAAAAAGAGCTTTTAGCTGTTGTCTATGCTTTTGAGAAATTTCGCCCCTATCTTGTTTTATCCACCACCATCGTATACACGGACCATTCCGCGTTGAAGTACTTGATGACAAAGAACGATTCTAAGACAAGACTTCTTCGCTGGGTTTTGCTCCTTCAAGAATTCAACATTGAAATTCGTGACAAGAAGGGAGCCGAAAACCTGGCCGCGGATCATCTGAGTCGACTTGAGGATCCATATCAGGGGGATCATCCGAACAAAGAGATCAATGAATCTTTCCCCGTGGAGACTCTAATGTCTATAAATCTCAATCTTGATGGCACCCCGTGGTTTGCGGACATTGCAAACTACTTAGCGGGTGGTATTCTCATCCAAGGGTTAACATCCCAACAAAGAAAGAAGTTCTTGAACGATGTTAAGACTTACTTTTGGGATGACCCTTATCTATTCAAACAGTGTGCTGATCTGATTATTCGTCGTTGTGTTGACGGACCGGCAGCTTTCGATATCCTCCAAGCTTGCCACAAAGGACCCACCGGTGGTCACTTTGGTCCCAACTACACCGCTAAGAAAGTGTTTGATTCCGGATTCTACTGGACCACCATTTATCGTGACGCTCACGAAATGGTTAAGCATTGTGATGCTTGCCAACGTCAAGGCAAGATCACACATAAAGATGAGATGCCTCAAAATTTCATACAGGAATGTGAAATCTTTGATGTATGGGGCATCGACTTTATGGGGCCATTTCCATCCTCCAAAGGGAACAAGTTCATCCTCGTCGCCGTCGACTACGTCTCTAAATGGGTTGAAGCTAAGGCTCTTCCTACGAATGATGCGAGGGTGGTTGTTAACTTTTTGAAGCAGCTTTTCGCTCGATTTGGCGTTCCTCGTGCTATCATCAGTGACCGCGGGACTCATTTTTGCAACGATCAATTTGCAAGAGTCATGGCAAAGTATGGTGTCAATCACCGTCTTTCCACCGCCTATCATCCCCAAACCAATGGGCAAGCCGAAATTTCCAATCGTGGCTTGAAGAGAATTTTGGAGCGTACTGTGGGAGAGCATCGCGCCGCGTGGGCCGATAAGTTAGATGATGCTCTGTGGGCTTTTCGTACTGCTTACAAGACCCCGATCGGTTGTACACCCTATCGTCTTGTGTACGGGAAAGCCTGCCACCTACCCATCGAGCTGGAACACAAGGCGCACTGGGCCTTGAAGTGGGCTAACTTCGACATCATCAAAGCCGGTGATCATCGCAAGGTTCAACTCAACGAGCTAAATGAACTAAGGAATGAAGCTTATGAGAACTCGCTGATCTACAAGGAGAAGACGAAGATGATCCACGATGCTAAAATCAAGAACCGAGAGTTCCACGTTGGTGATCAAGTCTTACTCTTTAACTCTCGGTTGAAGATCTTCTCTGGCAAGTTGAAGAGCCGCTGGTCTGGTCCATTCACCGTCGCCAAAGTTTTTCCGTATGGGACCATTGAGCTTTCTCAGCCGAATGGGACCAATTTTAAGGTGAATGGCCAGCGTCTGAAGCTGTACTTTGGTGAGGACATCTCTCAGGAGATGATTCCATCCCTCACCACGTTCCCCATGAACTAAAATTGGGTCGAGTCAGGCTCATGACTCGGTGAACAAAAACAAGCGCTTCTCGGGAGGCAACCCGTGTTCTATCCTTTACTGCTTTCATAATAAGTGTAGGGGGAGCCCCGCATATGTTTGTTGTCTTGTTTCTTGTGTTGTGCAGGGATTCAAGCTTCAGAGAGCATCTTGATGACTTTTGACGAACCGTGATACCGTGTTTTCCATCTTCCCGGTTCTATCCTAAACTCTTGTGATTCAATATTTCATATTCTATTTCTATATGTTCACATTGAATTCACTTTAGTTGTCCTTTCCTTAGCAAGATTTAAACAAAGTGCACAATGTCCTAAGTGTAGGGGAGTTTACTCCCACATGCTTAAACATTGAGGACAATGTTTATCTCAAGTGTAGGGGGGACTTCTATCAAAGTAAGTGGTCTTTTCCATGAATTTGCCCTCATTTTAACCGGAAAATTTGATTTTTCGACATTTTTCAAAATTTTTAATCTATTTTGGCCTAGTTGTATAGTTGTACTTTCCTTTATCATGTTTAGTTTCTTTCCGTTGCTAAAATAAATTTTTAATAAAGTGGTTTTAGATTTTTCTTAGTCGTGAACATTTTGACTCAACCCGAGTTTACTTGCCTAAGTTTACTCTAGCTAGTATCCTTAACATGTTTAAGTCAAGTTTTGCTAGGCTTTTATATAGGGAGCTATAAAACGCGAAAGTCTTAACTCTCACGGGTTAAGAACAAGAACTTTTCGCAAGTTCCTATAATTGATCCTAGAGAGTCGTTTATCAAGGAAACTTTAAAATGCGATTTCTAAACTTGAAAAAGTCTAAGAATTTGCAAGATCCTATAGGCGACTCGAAAACCCAAAACTTTGATTTAATAGGCTAAGCATCCACGAGTCTCATTCCTTGAGATTTTAAACTGTGGAGAACGAGAGATGATAGAGTCAATTATAAGTTTGGTATTCTTTCGTGAATTTATGTGAGTTAATTATGAGCCTATTCTCCCTCCGCTTGTTAATAAATTAATCTGCTAATAAATAAGGTTGTACGATTTAAAAGGTTACTTAGCTTTTAGCCCCAGATCGTTTAAAAGTTGCTCGGTAATGACGAGAGTTCATAGCCAAGGCATAACTTATGAAGCGGGGCGCGAAGATTGGCGAGTCCAAAAAGGCCCTAACAAGGCATGAGGGCTACATTTTGTTGCTAAAGATCCAAAAGTGATGTGAAGAATCATTTATCGAAAATCAATATGAAGGATCGAGACACACGACGAAAAGCAAGAACTCCCCAAAAGATCATGGAGAAGTCTATCCGAAAAGACCCTAACAAGGTATGAGGATAAATAGATCCAAGTCCTAAAAGGAGGCGGATCGTTGTATATCAAAGTCCAAAATAAAGATTGGAGAAAAATGAAGAAGTCGTGGTCCAAAGATGAAGAATCTCTCAAAAACTTCAAGTGAAGAAAGTCCTATTATGAAGAGAAGACCATAATTTCAAGAACGTCTCTCGAAGATTCGAAGTATGAAGTCACTGCCAAATATCGGCCCGAGAAAGGTCTCAAATCGCGAACCAAGTTATGCCAAGATATGAACTTTCTGATATCCCGAGAAGCAGTTTTAAAAGATTTGGTCCTTTAGCTAACTATTGATTAAATCGTTCACCTTATTTTTGGACTAAATAACTATCGAAATAAGTCAAACGATGCATCCTCGTGATCATTCAAGACAAAAATAAAATATAAGAGATACACCTAGGAATAAGGGAGTCTAAGTGAATAATTGGCCCACATGAGTTCGTGATAGTTTGCTAACTTATAATAACAATGATCTCGTTTCTAAGCTTGGTATGGGGAACGTGAAACTTGAGGATGATAAACGTTCATGGCTGCCAAAACCCAATGTAAGTTTTTAATTTCTTTACTTATTTTTATCTTTTATGGTTATTATTTAATAAAGGCCAAGGTGGGTTATTTATGATGGAAAATGTAAACCGTGCTTTAAAATTAATGCATTGCATGAGGGCATTGCAATGGTCAAGTGTAGGGGATTTAATAAGTGTGAAACACTTATCCTTTTACCACTTATTTCCAATAATAACAAGACCAAAACGTGTGATTTATGTCGTAAAAGTCGGAATTATGCGTGGTTTGTGTTTTTATTGTGTTTTAGGACCAAAATATGAAAAAGGAAGAAAACACGGGCTTTCACGGGCTTTTACTGAAGAAAACGGGAAAAAGACGAAGTCAAAAGATCAAGAGTGCAAAAAGAACGGAAGTCCAAGGCCTATTCTGAAGATTTATCGAAGAAAAAGTCAAAAGACGGAAGTTTAACGAAGTCAAAGAACTTAAGTCTAATAGAAGAAGAAAATTAAAAGACAAGTTCAAATCCCGAGACGACAAAGACGAAGAATTAAAATCGAGTCGAGAAAAACGTGAAGAAAGCAAGAAAGAAGATGCAACACATGCACTCCTTCCACCTTCCCTATAAATACCCTCCTAATAGTCATTAGGAGGGTAGTTAGATTTTTAGTTAATTTTTCACTTAGTAGTTTTTAGAGAGAGAAAGTCTTAAACTTTCTCTCACTAGTTCATCTTTTACTTTTAATCTTTCAAGATTAACACTTTTGTATGCTTATTTTTATTAATCAAAGTTCTATTTTAAGCTTTATTTCTTAATCTCATCCTACTTTTCTTTGATTTAAGATTGATTTTGGTGTGATTATCATGTGATCCGTGTTGTTCTAATTGATTTCATGCTAAAAAGTTAATCTTTTGATCATTTTATAAGTCTTCATTTGATTAAGCTTTAAGACTTTTGTGCTTATTGGCTTATTTTTATGATTATCTTATTTTTCTTGTTAAAGAGTTTTATTGAAAAGTTTATGTTTTTATGGTTTGATCTAAAAAGTTGCTTGATTTCGAGTTAAATAAGTTGATTATAGTGCTTATTTGATTCGGATAAGTATTTTGGATTTATAAGTTTTGGAATTGGCTTGTAAAAGTTAGCTTATTTCCTAGCTTATTCTTTTTCCATAGATTTCGGAAAGGGTGGTAAAACCCCTTTCCGATTGGTATATTCCGACCGGTACACCCCCTTAACCAATTTCCTTGATTTTAGGAATGTTGTTATGCCCCTTTCCGATTGCCCCTTATTCCGACGGCAACCCTGCTCCACATTCCGATTGATCTTCATTTTCCGACGGCAAGGAATTTGTCCCATTTTCCGATTGGGTTGTTTAGCTAGTATTCCGACGGTGTCTCTTCTCTTTATTCCGATTGTGGGTAAGTCCAATATTCCGATTGGGAGTATTGATATGAATTCCGATTGACCCACTATTATATTCCGATTGGTGTCCATTTGTAGTATTCCGATTGTCAGCATTTGTTACATTCCGATTGCCACCACTCTTCCACCATATTCCGACCATCCGATCGGAAAACATTCCGATCGGGTTCCCCTTTTGGCTTGTTTTGGTTCCTTTCGATATAACTTTCTTATAGTACTTGTTATTTTTCTGAAAATTTTCCAAGTGTTAGTTTAGTGAGTTAGCATTTTTCCATTGTCTCCATTAAAGTTTTATGCATTTATTTTTACTCGTCATCCAATTTAATCTTTTAACTTCCATTTTACTCAACGACACTTTAATTACTTGCAATTAGTTTAAAAACAAATCAACCAAACCTTTGATCCACCAAAAGACGATTGAGTCACACTTAAGACCGGTTTTCAATTCGAAAAGATTCGGAACTATAACGAACTTTGATACTTTGGTTGCAAAATCACTTGTATTAGTCAACAAGACTATAAACAAAAGAAACGGACAACGTTCTTGACATAATTTTTAATATACGAAGTAAAAACTACATAGGCGTGCAGTCTCTTCCAAACTCATAATAGATACCAAAGAAAAGGCGAAATATCAATAAGTCGCGCTCCCAAGTATATGATATTTTAAACGAGGAAGAATATTAGAAATCTATATGCGTAAAGCCGTAATCCAATCAATCGTCACGAACTAGACGTTTAGCTAAAAATCAGCATGACGTTTCCGAAATGTAAGCGAATATTATTATAATTAGAATTCGAAAGAAGAATAATCAGTGAAACATGAAATTTAAAACAATGTTCAAATGTCAAGTAAAACGGTGACATAAATGAGTAGCAAAGCGAGATTTAGAAAGATCTCATCGACTAAAACACTTAGAATATCTCGACTGGAGTTATCGCAAAAACTCACGCAAACGATAAAAGAAAGTCGTTAGAAATAGTCGGTACAGAAAAATCGGAAGAATACAAGAATCAAGTAATGAATATTGTAGTAAATTATACAAGTCTCAATATAGGTATAACTTAAGCAATAGTAAGGATTAGAGAGTTACCCGCGCGGATACCGAACATCTTGGCAGATTCCATGTTTGGCACTACGACTCATAGGATTTTCTTGAAAAATATGGTTCATAGACTAAGTTTAAAACGACTCAATTCACTATGACCATGGCTCTAGTACCAATCTGTAATACCCCAAAAATCTGGTAACGGGACAGGTAAGCATTGTGGGGTCCCACATCATGGTAACAGCATACACGGCAATAAGGTAAATAAAAGACAGAGCATATAAAATGACACACTTCACGAATTTATTCAAAAGCTGCGGAATAAAATATATAAATATGGTCCCAGATTTGCATAATTATGACATCAACAAAAGTCACATAATTTTACCAACATACTCATGATAGTCTTAGTGCATAAAAGTACTTTTATTTAGCATGATTAACATGGCATAATTAGTTTTCCCAAAAGTTTCAACCAATAATGACATGGAATCGTCCAGCTGTCGGATCCTACGGGCTCCCATCCTTAGCAAAATTAAGCATTAGCATTACCTGAGAAATAACATGTAAATATGTCAACATAAAGCTGAGTGAAATTCATAGGTTTAATAAGTGGTAATGTGAAATACAAACATTAGTTTTATAAAATAGCAACAGGATATGATTTAGTACCGTCGTACAAAATCATTTATTTTAATTTATTGCAATAGCTCACGACAGCGAAGCTTTAACATAAATGTTTTACCCCTAGTAAGTATCTAGTCAAAATACTTAGGTAATTAAATGTAAGTGCGTCAAGGTAATCGGGACGGGGATTGTTAATCCTGATGGATCCATCCACAACATTCGCGCTTGCAAAATGTGAATTAACGGGTCATGATGTAGGGGCTTTTTGACTAAGGTACTAATGCAATAAGTAAATGTATAATCTGGGGAAAGCATACCGTTCTTGAATAGCATACTAAAAGATTTAAATGATTGTATTCCACGCATGTTATTCTCACCCCGCAATTTGTAACAAGTATATAAGAAAAGGGGCTATGAACTCACCTTTAGTAAGTAATCACAAGGTAAAAGGGGCTGAGCAAAAAGAAGTCTTCACGGACCTATGCAATGGTGACGCGTAATAAGAATGCGTTCAATGAAGCAATAACGTTTTAGAAGTGGTAAGACATAGTATGACTAGGTAACTTGCGTGCGATGGCGAGACCTAAGCTTAAGTTAAAATTTTGACCCAACACCATGAACCTACTGTAATAACCTAATATCAACCTTGTATGATGGTCCAAGCATTTATGTGTGGGTTCCGAACACGTTTAAGACTCGGTTTGAAAAACCAAAACAAGGGACTGCATTCAGTTTTCTGAAAAAGGCTGTGAAGATTTGGTCATATCTAAAAATCTATAATAGTACAGGAGGTGAAATTTCTTGACATGTATAGGTATTTCTCTTACCTTTCTAAGTTGGGCAAAAACAGACCTAGAACTATTTTCAATCAACGGGAATTCCATTTTTAGTGGCAGACTATCAAAACAGATAGTTGTAAACGTCTTACGATGCCTTCGGTAACTTGAGCACAAATCCCAAATGGTATAAGATTTTGACACCAAACCAAAAAAGAGAAGTTGTCTTATGATTGCACCTACTGTAAAAAGTTATAAAATCATAAATTCATCCTTTTTACCCAAGTCAATTAAGCCACGTTTTAAGCATAACATTCAGATTTGACATAGTTTAGTAAAACGGCCGTTCCGGACACATCCGGAAACTTCCCGTTTCCATCCAACTCACCATATACTAAGCACATCAGTGGGTATCAAATTTATAAATAAAAACACAGTCATATTTTTAAGAAAATTTTGCCATAACCTGTTTGTTTCTGTGATAATTTCCATACTACGAAAACGACTCCATTCGGCTACCTAACCTAAATCAAGCAACACTTAAGCTATACCAAATCGCCACGCAAGTGTCCTAAGTCCTAATATGACCTAATTATCAAAAATCTCAGTGGGTTTCACCCAATGAGTTCAAAATACATGAACAATGAGAATCAAAATACTAGCAATATCAAAACTAAAATGCTAGGAGGGACTATACCTTCACAACAAGTAGGGATTAATCCAAACACGCAAATTAAACAATTCCTCCTCTTTGATCCTTAGAAATTTCGTGGCCCTAGATCATCATAACATATCCAAATCAAAAATTTTCACAACATATAAAGGTTTTATGCATAGAAACATCAAAAACAAACATGGAATTTTACAAAAACATCATCAAATCATAAGATTTGATGATTTTTGACCTCAATCAAAAACTTGATGCATGTTGTAATTAACACATGGGTATGAATAAGAATCAAAGATTAGACATGGAAATTAGTATTAATTTACCTCAATTCAAAAAAATCAGAGGTTTTAAGTGGTGTTGGTGATGTGTCGGCCTAAGGAAAGAAGGAGACCATCGATATTTTATTTTTTTTTGTTTGAAAGTTACTGAGTTTTTTTTGTTTAAGTATAAGGCTAAAATGGGTCAAATAAAGTCAATTTTGGGCTCCCTTGAGCCTAGCCCAGCTGAATACCCAAGAAAAGGCCCAAATTATTTGGTGTTAACTCTCGAAATTTTAAGGGTTTAAATAACGTGCCGTTTCCAACGAAAACCGAGACTCGTTTATTTTTAAAACGAAATTTCTTTAAAATTACTCGTAAACACTAGTTTGGCCCGGATTTCACTAAGTTGGATCAAGGAGTCAAGAATAACTAGAAATCTCATAAAAATAAATTTTATTGCGACGTTCGGACCTGAAAATCCAGTCCGACAGCCGGAAAACGCAAAAACGCAAAAGTTCACCATTGCGTTCGTAATTGCTCAAGATGTCGTTTTTCATTATTTTTTAGGCAAAGAGTCAATAATAAGACATATAAAATGTGATAAAACCTCATAGAAATTACAAACATGAAGTTTGGACATTTTGCTAATAATATCGTAAATTAGCGAAATTCATAAAATTTTATATTTAACTAAAATTCGAGGATGACACGTAATCACTGTAAAATAATTAGGGAATGTGGTGAAAGCGTGAATAAGCACGTATAACAGTTAAAAGAAATTTATCGAAATTCCGTGTTCTCACATTTACCCTTTTAATGTATAATACAACTATGCTGTTAAACCAAGCATGTTAGTTATTAGCAATGATGTTATAAATAACAAAGACTTATTAAAAGTGAAATTGAGTGTTATCTCAATTAACACTAGCACTACTGTATACCATATAACTATTCTACTATTTTGTAAACTTTGAACATTCCTTAAAGTTTGGATACTTAAACAAACTCCAACTTTTTCAACCATATCGATATTACTATGATTATCACTAGTATATCAATAGTATTTTCATTATCATTTCTAGGAATAAATTTCTAATCCAACACTCATTTGAATATTCCTACTAATGTATATCAATTAGATTTTAATCTTTCTAACATTCCTTCTAATATCTTCCAATTAGACTTTTAATGTTACCAACATTATTTCCAATATCTTTCAATTAGAACTTTAAGGTTGTCAAATCAACTTGCATTTATGCAAAAGATACAACTTATCCCATGGACAATATATCACACCCTTAATGAATCCTTAAGTAAGTCTTAAGCATTCATTCATGCGTTTTATCTTACTATGTAGGGTACATCATTCGAGATTTACTCATTATTTATATTGTCTTTAGACTAATTTCATCACATATGTTAAATCATATCATATTTTCCAATGTTATAGATTTTATTTTCTAAAATACTTATAAGAGACTTTATTTCAATCTTAAGAACAATTTCTAAGATAAAATATTGTTTCTAATACGATCAACAACATAATTAATTTTAGAGAAATAAATCCAAGTACTCCTACTGGCTTTGAGATTTACTCATGAGTAATCTTGCTTATAATTATAAATCAAATCTTACAAGTGATTGACTTAACAATTAAACTTAAGACTTATCTCATTTAGATGTATGCTTTTAAGCCATGTGTGAATCCTAGCATTTTGTATATCTTGTAAAGATTATTTATGAATTTATAAAACCTTCTTATGGTTACATACTGTCCTTACACGGTAATCATTCATCAAAGAGTTTTGTGATTCAATTTGTCATAACTCTGACATTTAAATCAAGTATGACAATTAAACCATCTTTACATATTTATTGTTTGCAAATGTAGGAGTTCTAATCGTAGTCAATTTCTTAAGTATGATTTAAAAGCAAATCATTTACTTGCAATAAATAAATATACAACATTGTCCTAATGAATCTTCCTAACAAGAAAACTCATTTTGAACTCATCAAATAAATGATAGGTGAAAGATAAATTAAATTCCAAATTATGAGTATCTTCCTATGGATGCATCTTTCCATTCAAAGTATTGGTTTGTTCATCGAATTCCAAATTTGATAATACATCACTTATAGTTAGGAATATCACAACGATTTTCTAACTCATAAACCTCAATGTCGACGTCAGAAACATATCGCGAGGAATCTTTGCAAATCTAAGAATGTGAGTAACACCTTTAAATGGTTTCACATTTTCATGTTTTAGCCTTAGTTGACCTCAACAAGTCTGTCTAGAAGGCTTTGTGTATTATTTCGTTGAAATATTTCAAGACTCCCACTTGCTTCTAGCAAGCGTGAGACTCTCACTCGCTTCTTGTAAAGTGAGACTTTCTCAAAGAACTCAGCTTAACGAGCAATAAACAATTTATTCTATACGTAGGGTATATAGGAGCGTTATCCCGTTGTTTACTTTGGGCCTCATACAAAAATACACTAAGTAGCACTAGATTTTTGTTAATATAATCTCCAAGATTTCTCTAACCTTCAAACAAAATTCCATGGGATTCATCCCATCTTATTATTCTAACAATAATGTCTTAATTGACCTTCCATTTTGGAGTCATATTGAGTGTATTCTAAATGCACTCAATATCCTAGCCTTGATAACTTTTAGGAGCAGTAGGTTAAATTCATCAATTTCCAAATATATCAATGTATATATTTCGATTCATCTTAACGGACATATCATTCATGGTATTTCAATAAGATCAAATTCATGAGATAATCTCATAATTTATTTTGATGAACTATTACTTCATGGCTTTATCTATTATGCCAACTTAAGTTCAAAACTTAAAAGCAACAATAGTATCATTAAGCCAATTGCATGCTCTTAATCTTAACTCTTTGATCCAATCAAAACTTAATTAGTGTATGTCTTAAACCAACTGGCTTAGTTCAGTTGGCCACCAAGGTTCCACTAAGTGGTTTGATGGGGAAGGTTTCTTGGAGGTCTTGGGTTCAAGACCTGCCAAGGACCTTTCAGGCGAAGCGGATGAGGAGTTTAACTTAACTAGGCGAGGGTTCGAAGAAGACATTCTTCCGCTTGGATGTCATTGCACGACTTGACCCACTAACCACTAACATTTTCCGTTCTAAAAAAAATAATAAAAAAATTAGTGTATGTCTTAACTAGTAGACACAATCATTCCAATTTTTACTATTTGTTATAAGTTCTTTAATCAATCAATGACTTCTTGTACATGTCTTAATCAATAAGACATTACAAGTTAACAAATGTTACTTTAAGTTCTAAGTCTTTTCACAAGTAGAATACTTAATGTTCATGTCTTAATAACGAGGCATAATCATTAAACTAAAGTAAAACCGAGTATTATTCATGATCTCAATAGTAACTTTCAAGTTAATCATAAACTTACCATGTTTTTCATTCTCTTGGAAAATATAATAATGTACTTTATCTTTCTATCTTGACATTCTATATTTAAAAAGGCCACCTACCAAAAATATGTAGTAGTCCTAATATGGAAATAGTTTCCTTACGTATAAAGTCAAAAAAACCTTTGATCATATTGTCAAAGTCGTTCCATGCCCACAATAAAGATTTCTCCCACTTGGGTAGGGAACTACTTAGGCATAAAACAATACTACACCGGTTAGTTTGTTTGTATCAACAATATGATAGTGTCACGAATAGAATTAATTCTAGGTTAAAGCATAGATTATTATAAGAAGAACTCCATCTTATTTGTAACGAATTGTGCATAACTATCTTGTAGATAACTTCAACAACAGAAGCGACAAATCTAAAGGAAACAATTTATCTACGATAATACATGGTGATTCTTATTGCAAGAAGATGCTTCACACTTGGAAAGTAATTCATTATTTCAAGCCCAATAATAAATAAAGTGAGTAGCTTATAGATCCTACTAAAATTGACAACATTTCATGTATGTCATTTGTATAAAATGTGTTACTCCCACTTGTTATGACAAGGTTCAAGTGTTTTCACTACTAGTGAAGCTAAGTGACATTTTATCTTTCGATGTTATTGAATATTCACACATTATTGCTAGTGTGAGTCACATTGACTAGTAACAATTACTTAAAAATTCAAAGAAGAGTGTTAAGTTCTATATATGTATACCTATGATGGACTTTCCATATATACATATATGATTTATTAACTTGAAAATATGGCACGCAACTTTTCCCTCATTTCTACACGCCTACATATACGCTTCGGTGCGTAGCATCTTTTACTTGGTTAAACCATACAACTAAAGACAACCGATTCTCTAGGTTTTGTGAAACACCCCACTTTGATAAGTAGACCGTTACATGATAGTTATGGTAAGTCATCAAAGCATACAAGGTAATATGTCCTAAACATACATGACCAAAAAGGAAAACCGAAATCAAACATCAGTTCCCAAACATAAGCCCAAAACATGCATAAGTAAATGAAGTAGAAAACACTAAACAAGTGTCCAAGCAAGCATAAGTATATCAAATGAGAAAGGAGAAAAAGTCTAAGGTAGCTTCCATCCTATGCATGTGCTCTCAATGCTTAAGTTTGTCTTTGGGTACCTGTCGTTTGGGACATGAAAGAAAATACGACTGAGCAATACGCTCAGTGAACGGATATAGTGACATGATAAGAATAACTGAAACATAAGTAAAAGATATGAAATGCAACAGAATATGTGTAAGTCTTGGGAAACCTGGAACATGTTTTATAAACTAGTTTATATCTGAAAAGTCTTATGTTTATACATGAAAATTTATTTAAATGCTAAAGAGCTCATATATGTCATGATATATATCAACCTGCATGAATACATAGATGGGTGACCTCGTCATGCAATTAGAGGGGTGACCTCTAATTATATAAGTCTAGGTGGAGGGATCAGCTCTAATGTGACGGATGTAGAGCACACACCACAATCACCGTGTAAACCTGCAAAACATGTACTAGGATGCACCCATACGCCCTACATGATAATAATAATAATGGTCAAATAAGTGAAAGGGACACCACGAGAAATCACTCTAGTCGCGGAAGAGTCATAACAACGGTGCCTCAAGTGTCATGGTTATGGTACCTCCATAATTAGGTGGACATGGTCATGCATGTATATAGCTCAGGCAATTTAAAATGATAGCATGATAAATACTAAAAAGTTTTATGACATGTAAACTACTGAGGAAAACAGATAGCAACAAACAGGGAATCCTAATCATGCATAGAAAGAGAATGTCCTTACTAAAGGACGGAATATCCGTACCTTATGTCGAGTAACGAATGAAAGATGAAAGGAGGAAGATACTACTCCGACTTCACGAGTGCTACATAATAAAGGACGTGAATGAGTTGTATGTTCATGAATAACTTACTGATTCTTAGTTTATTATACTTGTTATAGACTTGTCTCACTTGTTCTTGACTTGTCTTACTTATTCATGTCTTGTTTTACTTGTTCATGTCTTGTTTTACTGTTTCATGTTAAATCATGTATTCCTTAGTGTTCCATGTGTTCTTGATTAACGTATTACATGTTTCATGTGTTATTATACTTGATATTTCATAATAAGTAACTTTCTAAAAATAGTAGGTTTTTATATATAGTAACTTTCCAAAAATAGCAAGTTTCCATAAATAGCAACTTTCCAAAAATAAGTTTCCATAAATAGTAAGTTTCCAAAAATAGAAAGTTTTCATAAATAGTAATAAGCTTGTTAAATAAGCATGTAATATATGTTGAGGCTTATTTAACATATTTTATAAGTCATGATTAATTAAATGTCATAATATAGTAAAGTTTATTTAATAAATAATATAACATGTCATAAACTTATAATCAATTATTAATTAATAATATAACATAATTTAAATGATTATTAATTAATAAAGCATGATTCATTAAACTTTACCATAAACTTGATAATTAAATAATTAAATTAAAGGTTATAGTTAATTTAATTATATCATGGTTAATATGAAATTAAATAAATAAGCTAAGTCTTAGTTTCATTAAACTAAATGTGCCATGTTTAAACCCACAAATAATTATACAAAATAATTATAATAAGTCCATGATTAATTAATTAAATGGGGCTATGTTAATTTCATGAATAATTAATTAATTAATTAACCTATGTCTCAAATAAATTAAACATAACATATAACCAAACAACCCTTTGGTTCGGTTTCCGAGCCCCACATGACAAGCCCACCGATACCCACGTCTCAGTTTCACAAAACAACCAACACCACCACAGCCACCGGCTGTGTGGTTCTCCCCCTGGCCGTAGCCAATTCCCACCGGCTGTTAGCCGGTTCCCACTGTTTTACCAAGATTCCCACCGAGACCTTATATTTCTCGGTTTGCCACTACTTGAACCAAACACCCCCTACTAGGGGTATTATGTGTTGCGGATGTCCGAAGCAAACAGCCACCGATACGCTTTAGGGCTCGGCTGGCCGATTAAATACCCTACCGAGACCCTTGTGGTCTCGGTTCCCTTGACAAACCAACAAACTCGACTGAAGACTTCTTTTATTACATGTTTTATAATCATTATATCATGTTCGTATGGTTTTAAATTAATGGACCTATGTTTTAAATAACAATAATCAAAAGAAAAGATAAAATGGTGATACCGAATGTAATGTAATTTAGGAACGAATGATGACTTCTCTGAATTTTTGTAGATTTTTTCCAAGAGTCTAAATAGGATTTTTAAGCCTCACGAAAAGGAGTTTTCAGCACTTTTTCATTAAGCAAGTAAATAACTAGTTCAATACCCAAACGCCCCTTAAGCAAGCTTAAACCTTATGGAATGGATTTGGGATTATAGATACTGATTCTTAGGATGTTTAACATTATAATTTAAGTGAAATTGAGGTCTAATGATTAGTAATTCTCCTCGAGTCGGAAAATCCAAAAGTTGACTATTTTGTATACGGTTAGTCAAAACTTATAAAAATGAGTTCTAAGCTATATAGCTTGATGAAACAAGTTTGTGTGACCATATTTTATTGTATTCCAGTAACGTACATGTATTTTTACAACTTTTCATTATTGGGTCATACTCGGGTCATACTTTGACTTTTGTTGACTTTTTACGTATTAGGTCGCGGACAATCCTTAAAGTATTACTATTGCCCTTCTTCAGTCGGATCTCTATCTGCACGCGTATGGATTCATTTATCCTTTATTTTATACATGACTCATATATCATTTCATTTTACCTTTCTTTTCTTCTATCGCACCATTGATTTTGGTCAAGGTTTGAAGTTCTTGCTCTCACATCGTTCGTTATCCTCTTGACACGTGTTTCATGGTGATTCTGACTAAACATTTTGAAACTTATCAACTTGTAACCATTTCATTGATTTCCTTGAACTACTCTTTATTACCCTCATGTAACCCACTCGTTATTTTATAAGTTGCTCTATAAACCCAAACTGGTATTGTTTGTGAATAATTTTATAAAATGTCCCACTTGGGCCTTATTAAATACTTGAATGTTATCTTATAAACTTAACGAATATTAATTTTACTATGTATTTTCACAAATTATTCAAACAATTGGTCTGGCAAATAAATCTTGTAACAATAAAATTGTTGATTTAAACATCTAGCCAATTAGTTACTGGCAAAAAGTTTCATAACTTATTTTGATTCCATATACGTATTTTAAATCATACGATATGTAATACCGGTTTGACGAAGCTGAGCATCGCATTGCTAGTCCTAAATTATGCATGGCCTGATCACCTATGCGTAATTTAGAAGGAGCCATGCGAGGCCAAATAGTAGTCACCTAAAATATCTTGTCAAAGAACTTTTTACTTATGTTCTTTAAAAAGTTATATAACATATAGTTTTGAAAACTTTTACATCTTATGCGAGTAGCACTAGTTAGCGACATACACATATGATCCCTTATCTTTTCTTGAACAAAGTACATGCCTCAAGCACATATATCCTTATTCAACGATCTTTGTTTTGCTGGTTACCTCATCTTTCTTCGTGACATAGTTCTCGTTACAATTTGTCTAATTTCTTACCATTGATACCAGACTTGAAAGTTTCAACGTTGTTATGCTTCTACATCGATCGACCTCCTCTATCTATTTTGGTAGACCTTCGAAACATCTCCGGACGCTAATAGTGATTCATGACTGGAAGTGAACGATATATTCGTGTATTTGCCATGATGTGAGTTAGACTCTATTGTCTAGAAATTCATTTGTGTAAACCATATGATGACTTCGCCCTCTCATTGCTAATGTTGTTCATTTTACTGGAATTACTCTCAAGTGACTTTTTAAGAATTTTTATTGGTTTTAAAACTTGTTGTGTGGCTTTTCTCTTTCGATCATGTGTCGACCATTGAGAATAAAAAAAAACCCCGTTGTTGGTGACGCCAACCACACACGTGAATTAATCATTGTTAAATCCTTAATTTCTTATTTTTCTTATCATCGATGCATCTATCCTAACATGATCATTAAGAAAATAGATACGAATTACGTTTTATCTCCTCGTACTATCACTTGTATACTAATTGTTGATTGTTATTCGATTTATACTCATTTGCTATCTTGTCATATTTTGAAAACTCGGATATGTCACATGTTTACTATTTGAGACATTAAACACCTATATGGATTTCTATACATTATTATAAATTTTAAGAACGTTTTACACACTTTATCAAGTGTTTAAATTACCAAAATACCCGTTTCAAGTTAAATATAAGATCTATACATCCTCTTTGGTAGAATTATAACTAGTGTTTAAAAGGATGTCAAACTGTATCTTTTAAAAGTATTTGATTGTATCATACTTTACTTTCAACCTAATGAAATTATCAATTTAATTCATAATTTCTAACAATGATATAAAAAAATTGGATATTTGATTTTTTTTCTAATGGTAACGATAAACCTGAGTTTTTAACAATAATTTCATACAGTTATCCCAAAAGCTCTTAAGCTGATTGAAATAATAATTTGAACTAAGTTACTTTTACTTTGAAATCCTGATCAAGAAAAGATATAGCGACTGGTTACTCACTAAATATATATAGTTTGATTTCAAATCACTAAACCGTGTAAAGTTTTCTTATAATCAAGAAAATACATAAGCCAAATCGAAAGTAATACCAAATCCTAGACAAAGTTATGACAACTTGTAATCCAAATGTGTATATGTAATTCATATTTCCCCTTTATTTTTCTATAAGTAAATTGTCATGCTTTACAGTTGCGTGATTTTCGATTCCTTGTTTATTAACCATCTTGGCTCATTTTAGAGCGCCTTGTCCGTTTAAGCAATTATTGTGTTCATGTTATCTTTTGATATTTCTCCGTACTGAAAGGTCATTATTTTAATCCAAGTTTAAAATTATCGAACGTATTGGCCCTGTGGCTTATCGTTTGAGCTTACCACAAGAATTAAGTTGCGTTCATAACGTGTTTCATGTTTCCAACCGTAAGAAATGTTTGGCCGAGTTAGACGTTCAAATCTCGTTAGAAGAGATCAAAGTCGACGACAAAATGTATTTCGTTGAAGAGCCGATCAAAATTGTGGACCGACAAGTCAAGAAACTTAGGCGCAGTTGGTTTCCAATCGTTAAATTCCGTTGGGACTCGCGACGTGGCGCTAAATTCACTTGGGAAAGCGAAGAACAATTCAAAGTCTAGTATCCTCATCTCTTTCCGTCACCTACTGCCTCTAGTTAAACTCTGAGGGACCAGAGTTCCTTTAGGGGGGAAAACTGTGAGAACACGGAATTTCGATAAATTTCTTTTAACTGTTATACGTGCTTATTCACGCTTTCACCACATTCCCTAATTATTTTACAGTGATTACGTGTCATCCTCGAATTTTAGTTAAATATAAAATTTTATGAATTTCGCTAATTTACGATATTATTAGCAAAATGTCCAAACTTCATGTTTGTAATTTCTATGAGGTTTTATCACATTTTATATGTCTTATTATTGACTCTTTGCCTAAAAAATAATGAAAAACGATATCTTGAGCAATTACGAACGCAATGGTGAACTTTTGCGTTTTTGCGTTTTTCGGCTGTCGGACTGGGTTTTCAGGTCCGAACGTCGCAATAAAATTTATTTTTATGAGATTTCTAGTTATTCTTGACTCCTTGATCCAACTTAATGAAATCCGGGCCAAACTAGTGTTTACGAGTAATTTTAAAGAAATTTCGTTTTAAAAATAAACGAGTCTCGGTTTTCGTCGGAAACGGCACGTTATTTAAACCCTTAAAATTTCGAGAGTTAACACCAAATACTTTGGGCCTTTTCTTGGGTATTCAGCTGGGCTAGGCTCAAGGGAGCCCAAAATTGACTTTATTTGACCCATTTTAGCCTTATACTTAAACAAAAAAAACTCAGTAACTTTCAAACAAAAAAAAATATATCGATCGTCTCCTTCTTCCTTTAGGCCGACACATCACCAACACCACTCAAAACCTCTGATTTTTTTGAATTGAGGTAAATTAATACTAATTTCTATGTCTAATCTTTGATTCTTATTCATACCCATGTGTTAATTACAATATGCATCAAGTTTTTGATTGAGGTCAAAAATCATCAAATCTTATGATTTGATGATGTTTTTGTAAAATTCCATGTTTGTTTTTGATGTTTCTATGCATAAAACCTTTATATGTTGTGAAAATTTTTGATTTGGGTATGTTATGATGATCTAGGGCCACGAAATTTCTAAGGATCAAAGAGGAGGAATTGTTTAATTTGCGTGTTTGGATTAATCCTTACTTGTTGTGAAGGTATAGTCCCTCCTAGCATTTTAGTTTTGATATTGCTAGTATTTTGATTCTCCTTGTTCATGTATTTTGAACTCATTGGGTGAAACCCACTGAGATTTTTGATAATTAGGTCATATTAGGACTTAGGACACTTTCATGGCGATTTGGTATAGCTTAAGTGTTGCTTGATTTAGGTTAGGTAGCCGAATGGAGTCATTTTCGTAGTATGGAAATTATCACAGAAACAAACAGGTTATGGCAAAATTTTCTTAAAAATATGATTGTGTTTTTATTTATAAATTTGATACCCACTGATGTGCTTAGTATATGGTGAGTTGGATGGAAACGGGAAGTTTCCGGATGTGCCCGGAACGGCCGTTTTACTAAACTATGTCAAATCTGAATGGTATGCTTAAAACGTGGCTTAATTGACTTGGGTAAAAAGGATGAATTTATGATTTTATAACTTTTTACAGTAGGTGCAATCATAAGACAACTTCTCTTTTTGGTTTGGTGTCAAAATCTTATACCATTTGGGATTTGTGCTCAAGTTACCGAAGGCATCGTAAGACGTTTACAACTATCTGTTTTGATAGTCTGCCACTAAAAATGGAATTCCCGTTGATTGAAAATAGTTCTAGGTCTGTTTTTGCCCAACTTAGAAAGGTAAGAGAAATACCTATACATGTCAAGAAATTTCACCTCCTTTACTATTATAGATTTTTAGATATGACCAAATCTTCACAGCCTTGTTCAGAAAACTGAATGCAGTCCCTTGTTTTGGTTTTTCAAACCGAGTCTTAAACGTGTTCGGAACCCAAACATAAATGCTTGGACCATCATACAAGGTTGATATTAGGTTATTACAGTAGGTTCAAGGTGTTGGGTCAAAAGTTTAACTTAAGCTTAGGTCTCGCCATCGCACGCAAGTTACCTAGTCATACTATGTCCCACCACTTCTAAAACGTTATTGCTTCATTGAACGCATTCTTATTACGCGTCACCATTGCATAGGTCCGTGAAGACTTCTTTTTGCTCAGCCCCTTTTACCTTGTGATTACTTACTAAAGGTGAGTTCATAGCCCCTTTTCTTATATACTTGTTACAAATTGCGGGGTGAGAATAACATGCGTGGAATACAATCATTTAAAACTTTTAGTATGCTATTCAAGAACGGTATGCTTTCCCCAGATTATACATTTACTTATTGCATTAGTACCTTAGTCAAAAAGCCCCTACATCATGACCCGTTAATTCACATTTTGCAAGTGCGAATGTTGTGGATGGATCCATCGGGATTAACAATCCCCGTCCCGATTACCTTGACGCACTTACATTTAATTACCTAAGTATTTTGACTAGATACTTACTAGGGGTAAAACATTTATGTTAAAGCTTCGGTGTCGTGAGCTATTGTAATAAATTAAAACAAATGATTTTGTACGACGGTACTAAATCATATCCTGTTGCTATTTTATAAAACTAATGTTTGTATTTCACATTACCACTTATTAAACCTATGAATTTCACTCAGCTTTATGTTGACATATTTACATGTTATTTCTCAGGTAATGCTAATGCTTAATTTTGCTAAGGATGGGAGCCCGCATGATCCGACAGCTGGATGATTCCATGTCATTATTGGTTGAAACTTTTGGGAAAACTAATTATGCCATGTTAATCATGCTAAATAAAAGTACTTTTATGCACTAAGACTATCATGAGTATGTTGGTAAAATTATGTGACTTTTGTTGATGTCATAATTATGCAAATCTGGGACCATATTTATATATTTTATTCCGCAGCTTTTGAATAAATTCGTAAAGTGTGTCATTTTATATGCTCTGTCTTTTATTTACCTTATTGCCGTGTATGCTGTTACCATGATGTGGGACCCCACAATGCTTACCTGTCCCGTTACCAGATTTTTAGGGTATTACAGTAAAATACTTGATAGTTTTAGAAACTATTATGATGAATATTCTTAATAACTGTTGTCTACGTCTTATGGAATGTAGTGTGACAATGAATATGGTATTTTATATCATAGTCATGCTTACAATTTGAATTATCAACATATTATTCAAAGAATATCATAACTTGTGATTATGAATAAGTATTCTCAAAGTTCCACAAGATCAATAATCTAGTTTGTAGGAAGCTAAGTGTTATCAGCAATTAGATTATTGTAACTAAGACGATAACATTTAAACTAGAATTATCATGTAGTGATCTTAATTAGTGTTTGGATAAGGGACGTTTAAGCAATTGTATTAAACAATGAATTGCCATACGAGGTATATCATTTTCATTAAATACTAATTGTGTCCTATATATGCATGTTTAATCCGTGGATGTAGTATCTCCATATTTGTATATTGAACTAAGACATTTATGAAGGTTATTTGTATCTTTAGAAGATACATAAAGATGAATCTTCCAACCTCATAGGTTATTCATGTGGTTGAATAATTGGACTACCCCAACCGTGTAGGCGTTATTGAGAATCTATACATATGGTAAGTATTGTTATCCTTAGACTTGAGATGCAAGTGAATCTTTGCATGGATGGGTTGCATTTCTTGATATATAGTAAATGCTGTGTCAATAAAATGGATAGTTATAAAACTTATTCATAAGTTTTTATTACATGTGTAAAAGGTACTTGTAGTAAAAAAAGGATTTTGTTCCTCCATTTATGATTAACTATGATACATATTGGGCCCCTCATAGGTTGATCAGATGATTGTGTGGCCGCACCTAAAGTGTAGTTAAGAAGTTTCTTTTTACGTTCGGTAATATTGATCAATTACGGAAACGAGAAACAGAATCGTAAATACATGAAATGTCTTTTGATCCATATTCGTGGTAAACCGTATCATAAACAGAAGGGATACAGTAATTTATACCATAACGATGAGCTTGTTTGCCAGAAACAAAACTCGAATACTTTTGGGAGCATTGATGGTGTTGCTAGACTATCCGTCAATGTTAACATTAAAATACATTATGATGGAGACTTCCGCAATGGGAGCTGTTGGGATGTACGTAAGTTATAGATAGTATTTTATATGTCCGGAAATACGTGGGCCTAAGGGGTCATACACTTAGATATCGAGATCATATTTTATTAAGATATATGATATAATATAGCTATATTTACTGTATAATCTTAGTTTGATAAAAATATATACTTATCAGTAATTAATTAATAAGTTATTCTTGGGGAGGTATTCTTGGAGAGGTTTCGAGTTCGAGTCTCACCAAGAACCTTCAGGGACCCGAATTAAAAAGCAGAAGTGGGATTTATCCCCTAAGGAGAAGTTTCGAGGCTTGCATACTGCCCAATTGGATGTCACTGTAATCTTGAATCACTAACTACTAACTCGCCGTTCTAAAAAAAATTAATAAGTTAAAAGGTTTAATAAAGATTAATTAATAAGACTTACTATCTCCGTCCCAATATTATTGTCTACTATTCTATTTTGGGTTGTCCCAAAATTATTGTCCACTTTCAAAACTTCTAAAATTAGATAGAGAATTTTGTTTGAGTTTACCATATTACCCTCACTTGAGGTTATTATTACAAACAATAAAGAAGTATAAAATTAATTGCTTAATGCTAGAACTGTCATTCTGCAAAAAGTAAGAGAGAGAAAGCTGAAAAAGTAATGTTTTTCTAAAACTGTGTGTTTTTTGTCCGTGGACAATAATTTTAGGACTGAGGTAGTAATACATTAAGGTAATTATTGTTATTACATAACTAAGTATTATAAAAGGTTAAAAAGTCAAAGCAAAGACCCTATAGGTGTTGGTTGGCCGAATAAGAAGGGGAAGAAAAAGATTTTATCCTAAAATGCTTAATTACTTGGAGACAAAGATAAGATCTTTACCATAATTAGCTCAAGGATCTAGTATATAAATAAATAATGTGATTAATGTTTTAATAACTTTAAACCAAACAAAATCTCTCTCTCTCTCTCTCTCTCTCTCTCTCTCTCTCTCTCTCTCTCTCTCTCTCTCTCTCTCTCTCTCTCTCTCTCTTGTAGGTAGACTGCCAAGAACCCCAAAAGGGTTTTTCGAGTTTGATTTTTATTAAGTATATGCTTAATCAAGATCTAACAATCGAAGGTGGTTGATTAAAGTGTCGTGTGGACTATCTTATAGAAGATCTAACTTGATCTTTGGGTTATTGGTGAATCGGAATATAAGGAACGAATTAGGGTTTCGTTTGGTTTGATGATTTAAGGGTTCTTGATCATCGTTCTTAGAGAAAAGGTATGTTTTCTTTATCTATATGTTAATTACATTATGTGCATAGATATATGATCCTATTTGTTACGTTTACGTTTTGATGCATGTATATTATATACATTAGATTGTTAAATTTCCTCAGATATTAATATTGGAGAAACACAAAGAGGTTTATCTTATACATGTTCAAAAGCGGGTACATATTATCCCATTGAAAAACATATGCATTTTGAATTCCTCTATGATTAAGATTCCATACCACAACTAATAAACCTATAGTGCGGTGTTCCTTCTTTATGAAGGGGTCGAATAGATAATGCACAAGTAATTGGGTACATTCAAAATTAACTCGATCCATCCGAGGCTACAAAGGTATATTGGAAAAAGAATGTGTCTAAGAAGCTACAAGTATGATAACATGTGCTACGGGTGATGTGGCATTGTCCATTGGCCAACTAGGTATCTGATCCATGACTCATCCAAGTATATCAGAGGAAATGTTTCATTATCGATATAGGTACTTCGTTATCGGGTGTCCCCATTTCCTCTTAACTTTAGGGGCTTTTTGTTTACTAATTATAGAATTAAGTAATGAAATCTTTCTATCATTCATTTGTTTGGTTTACCGTGAGCCCCATTTTTTGGAATGAAAAAAGAAAATTATACACATAGAATGAAAGATAAGGTGATACTTATCTTTCTAAGTTTTTTATGTTTTTTTATTAATTCGTATTATTTAGTTTTTCTCTCTCATTCATTTTGTTTTTTTTTTCTTAACATGTGGGTCAATGTAATTAGTGATGTATATAATATTATAAATTATGATTTAATAGTTTTTCATTATTTTGAAAAGTTACTAAATTATCTTTTGTTATTCAAATAATTATTTTTTTATAACAATATCAAAATCTAAATTCCTTTCATCAGTCTATCAAAATCACAATGATTCTTGGGTCAGGTTATAAAGACCCCCTCAAAACCCCTATATATACCCCCCTTGATTTTTTATTATTTTTTTATTTTTTTCATTTTTTTTTATTTTTATAATTTTGGTTTTGTTATAAAACTGTGAATCGGAAAATACGGAATCAAAAAAATAAAGTTTAACAGGTTAAAACTGTTAAACAGTCAAAAATACGGAAGAAAAACTGATAAAAAAACTGAGAGACAAAAAGTACACAAATAGTGTATTTTTTGTACATTTTTTGTGTGGTAGGGGTACCAATAAGGGTACCCATGATTCTTATTCCGAGCAATAAATCAACTGACACCTGCATATGATGAATGCACTTGAGAGCCTACACTCTTAAAACTGCCATATTTCATACATAAGTCTGATGCTAGTTTATGTCTTACGTTTCCATTGAATAAAAAGTGTGGTAATCAACCACTAGAAGAGCGTACCAATTGTTTACTTCTGAACATCATAATCACCGGCATGGCCTAAGAGCCATATGGTTCGTTCATCGATATTTTCGAATATGGTTCTATGTGTGTAACCATTGTTGGGAAAAAAAAGTCCACATTGCCGATTAATCTTCGTGTAATCGTTACAAGACCATCAATTTTGTTGATATATGTAAAAGGCGATTAACAGCGGTCGATTGTGGTCAACGACAGTCAAAGGAGGTCAAACTTGCCGGAAACCTACAAATCGTGCCAAAATTCCCAAAAACTCGGTGTAAACTTGTGGTTATCGCTTACAACAATTATTTATATGTTATGATTAGTTGTATTTTAAGAATAATATTGTATAAATTACCTCAAACTCGTTAGAAATATCTAAAAACTTGCCATAAATACTCAAAATTTGCTACAAATGCCGATTTGATTAACCATCGATTATTTCCCGCCTAAAACAACTATAAGTTTCAAGGTAATCGACTTGTCGACTAGCGATTTATGATTTTGCAACCATGATTCCAAAAAGTTGTCCAATCCATGTTTGGTACACTTTATCACATTGACACCAACAAGTGGAGTTCTTTTTAAAAATGTGGCAATGACATTACAAACTCTTGGCGTTATGCTTCTTAATAAATCTAACTTTTATAAAATTGACAGAATATGCGTAAAAGGTTTAAGTAAAAAAATGGAACCAAACATTTAATTGGTCTTGAATTTGACTTATTCTGGGTATATAAGAAAATGTCTATTGCTTTGTGCTTTTTCTTGGCAAAAGAAGATGACAAAGTGTCAAGAATTAAGATATTTAATTTCTGGATGTTATTTTGGACTTGGTAATGGTCAAACAAAATCCTCAAGACATCATGCTTTAAAAATATGACAAGCTAATATTAAATAATTATTAGTCTTGTATGCAATGACTACTAATAAACATAAAATGCATTTTATGTATAAAAATAACTTACTTAAGTACATTTTAAAAATAGTAAGTAGTCACATCATGTCAAAACTATAATACTAACTATATCCATTATACTTGATTTGTTTATAATTAAATAAACATTTTTGTTGTCTAACTTTTTTCGAGTTTAGATTAGTTATAAATTGCCGGTTAAAAATATTCAATGTTGCTATCATGTAACAAATATAAAATAATATTAATCATAACATGATGGATTTTGTGACCCATAATTATCATAATCATAAAAGTAAATTATATATTTGTCATCGTCTCGCCTTCTAAAACTTCACAAATGGCCCTCTAAGTTTCAATAATGAAATTAGGATTTCAAATAATGTGAATAATGATTTCGAACAGGTTGTCAAATAAGGGTTTTTTGGATAAATGAGTTACCGAACTATAATTTTTTTGTTTAAAGTTAACTTTTTTTTTCTTTGGAAATTTTCTACCAAACGAATGCTAAACATTTTTTCGTGTTGATTCCTCGTTGCATGCTAAACTGACTTTTGATACATTTAAGTTATTGGACTTTGCAAATTTATTCACATCTTTTTCTTAGTATAGTAAAACCTCAAGTGGGATATTTGCTTTTCAAATTTTTCCTTTTTTTAGCAATGTTTATTTGATTATTATTTATTTTTTAAAACATATTCAATTAATAAAATCTAAATAATTCTTTATTTGGTAAAAGTTGATTGCAAATTCGTTTTTAAATAAATTTGTGTTAAAAAATAGATGTGTCGAAAGTATAAAAAATAAAACTTTAAAAAGATGGAAGTAATTTACAGAACTGATGTGTCAAATTACGAAAGTTGGTTGATTACAAAAGCAAGGGTAAACAAAAAATTTAAGGGCAAATAGCATAAAAAGGTACTCATCTTATGTTAAAATTCAATTAAAGGTACTTAACTTTTTTTTTCTCAATTTAAGGTAACAATCTTTTTTCTTGTAGCAATGTTGGGACAATAACAAATTTAAAGGTTATATATTAACAACCGTTTACTTTATTATTGTATCGTTAGTCCTTTATATTAACGACACTTTATAATAACCTCAAAATTCGTTTTTTTACAGTTTTAGATCGTTTTCTATCTTTTTCGTTTGATTTTTACCGTTTTCACTCGGTCTTTAATCGTCTTAGTCCGTTTTTTTCGTTTGGTTAAAAACAAACGAAAATGGTAAAAATTAGACGAAAAAGGTGAAAAATGGTCTAAAACTGTAAAAAAACAATTTTTAAGTTTACTATAAAGTGTTATTAATGTAAAAGACTAACGATGCAATAATAAAGTAAATGGTCGTTAATATATAACCTTTAAGTTTGTTATTGTCCCAACATTGCAACAAGAAAAAAGATTGGTACCTTAAATCGAGAAAAAAAAAGTTGAATACCTTTAATTGAATTTTAACATAAGATGAGTACCTTTTTATGCTAGCCATTACAATTTGAATAAAACATCAATTCCACTATTCTCTCTATTCCATTACAATAGAAAGAACCTTAGCAATTAAACCACCGATTCTCTCTATTTCAATTCTCTGAAACTTGAAAAAAAAGTTCTAATTCTTTTGATTTGTTCTTTACTAATTTATTATCTTGATCATTGTTTCTTTATAAAAGTCAAAGATTATAATTGTTGTTCTATACAAAGGTAATATGTAATAAGTGGTTTACTTATTTTAGATCAGTTCATTCAAAGATTCTTTTTTATTTTAAGGAACGCAACTGGTATGTTTCTTTTTGTTGTTCAATAGTTTAAAATGATTTTTCCCCTTTCAACCACTTCTTTTATTCCATCACAGATGCATCAATATAATTGGATAGAGAGAGTATGCTAATTCCACTTAAATTTACGCGAGTTTAGGCTCGCATGCGTGCCGAAGGATTGAGTTGTCTGTGAGAATTTGCAGAACATAGATATATCAGGTAATAAGCTTTGGGGTTGGATACTGAACGATAAATGTGTTTGGTTGCTTTATTTTGTGGGTTTAAATTTATCTGGTAATGAATTCACTAGAAATAACGCCTATTTGTATGGATTATCTAGCTACTAACATGATGTTAATTAGGTGATTGCTATATTGTACCTTCGGTGAGGCAATACGTCGACACTCTAACGTGCGCCTATACTTTTGGGGTCTGAAAAAAGATGGTATCTTAGTCACCAGTTATGCTATCAGCCTATCAAGGGTGTTTGTCATTTGGAACCTCAGCTTTGGTCCAAATTTCAGCCTGTTAGATAACGCTGAGACTTAGGGGTTGTTTGGATTTTTGCTTTAGAAGCAAAAATACTTAACTATTACCCATATATATATCTGCCAATTGATAGGAGTAAAAAGTACAGTGCAGATCACCATTGTATATTTCGGAAGGAGGACAAATTTACTTTGAGGTCAACACATAAATTGCTTACAATGCTTCTTAAGTAATACTAATTAGAATCATAAACAAATATACATTTGAAGTATATCGATAAAAATAGAGGTGGCAAGATGTGGGGTCTGTCGGATTAGAGGTAAATATAGTTTCACATATTCTTAATTTTGAGTACCAAAATAAATTATTGTTGTTATGGTATTATGGCCATTTGTTAATTATTTTTCTAATGTATTACCAAAATTTTATTCAAGTTTACCCAATAGTTACATAAATAACTTCCGCATAGCCTTGGTTTTCGAGGTGAGTATATTTTTTTTTTTTTGTGTGTTCAACACTTCCCCTAGAAAGAGAATCGATGCCCCCTAAAATCATCTCTGTGGTAGAATTTCGACCAGAGAAACTGCTAATTTTTCACTTATATTCATGAACTTGCAACATCTTTATGAGCCACTCTCTCTTTATTCGGTTTAAAATTTTATGCCAGACACATACTCTTCCGAGTTAAACAAAACCAAAAAAACAACAATGGCGGCCACAAACTAAACCACCAAACAACCCATTTCCGGCGGGATCAAACGCCACCACCCTCCCTGTTTTTCTTCCCTTCTCCTATATTCTAATCGTTCCTTAATTCTTTGTCGAATTCCTTTCGCTGTATAACGACATGTAATCTTATGATTCTGATTATTATAATCGGTTGATCTTCGATTACACTGTTTTTATTCAGCTCGACGATTTTCGAAAAGAAGCGATTTGAATCATAGGAGTTTTCCCCTTTTCTTTCATCTTCAGATCCTTAATTAAAAAAAAAAAAAAAAAAAAAACTTAGATTTGATTTTTGTTTTTGATCTCCCTTCAATCCAAACATCATGGGTTTTGACGATTGGCAACATGTTTCGAGGAAAACTTATAAGAAGAGCTCTAAAGAAGATGATGTAGCCAGAATCTCGACTTCGATTTACGTTACCAATTTTCCTGTTTCATCTACGGCTAAGGATTTATTTCATTACTGTAAGCAGTACGGACATGTGGTTGATTCATTTATTCCGGTAAAGAAGGCTAAAAACGGTAAGAGATTTGGTTTTGTGAAATTCATCAATGTTTTTGATGTTGATAGATTGGTGGGTAACCTTTGTACGGTGTGGATTGGTAGTCATAGACTGCAAGCGAATGTGGCCAGGTTTAGTAGGTACGTAGTTAAGGACGGTAACAACACTAGAACGAATACTGAAAAGGTGAATTCTCCTGTTGCTAATGTGGATTCGGTTAAAATTGCGAATCAATCGAAAGGTTTTCCGTGTTCCTTTGCTAATGTGGTCAATGGTGTTACGGGGCCTAATTTTTCGCCACCACCCGCGATTGTCCTTGATGATAGTTGTATTACATGCCGTGACTACTCTAAACATGTTATGGGTAAAGTTAAAGATGTTAGTTCAATCCCTAATTTATATACGATGCTTTATGATGAAGGTTTTATAAATGTTCAATTGAAGTATCTTGGGGGGTTTTGGGTGTTGTTAGAACTCGATAAGGCAGAAACTAAGGATAAATTGGTATTACATTCTGGTATTAACTCATGGTTTCATGTCTTACAAGATGTTGTACCAGACTTTGTTAGTGATGAGCGAGTCGTATGGAACGATATTGAAGGGGTCCCTATTAATGCTTGGACACATGAAACGTTCAAGAGAATTGGAAGGAAATGGGGTGAGCTGCTAAATATAGAGGACTCTTATGCGTCTTCTTTTGGTCGAAAAAGGGTGTGCATTATTACTAAATCCCCGGTTTCCATATTCGAATCCTTTAAAATCATTGTTAAAGGTAAGGTGTACATGTTGCGTGCTAAAGAGTTGTTTACCTGGAATCCTGTCTTTATGGAAGTTATGGAGCAGTCGTGTTCATCAGATACTGATTCGCCACTTCATAAGGACTCGGTGTTAAATGATGAAGACGAAGGCCAAGCAAATACAAGTGAAATTGAAGGAGTGGCAGAAACATTATTTGAAGACGTGTCATCCCCTCTCAATGACGTTAATGAAGATACAGGTAAACAGGCTTCGGAGGATCCTTTTGATTTATACGAATTGTTGACTAAAAAGAAGGAGAATGTGGTCCTGCAGCAGTCTAGTTCATCCTTGCCAAATCCACCAGGATATACGCCACCTGGTCCTGATGTAGATAAGGATAATTTATCGGTTAATGAAGATGTTAATGTTCATACAGTAAGCAGGTCATCCCCTAAGGATGTTGAGGAACAAGGGGAATTTTCATGTGGACTTACTGGTCATAATAAGAATAATGTATCGGTTAATGAAGATGTTAATGTGCATACAACAAGCAGATCATCCCCTAAGGATGTCGAGGATCAAGGGGAATTTTCATGTGGATTTACTGGTCACAATGGCAATCCTACAGGAGGGTCCGTGTTGGGAGTGCTTGAGGAGGTGATTCGAGTTGGTCAAACGATGGGATATTCTATGGATGGGTGTGAAAAAGATATTTAGGCGATTATAAGTCGTCAAGGAGACGATATGGGTTTTAAATGAATATTATTTCCATAAACGTTCAAGGTCTTGGTAGCAAGACTAAAAAGGAGTGGATCAAGGAGTTAGCTTGTAAACATAAGTTAAACTTTATTGCGATCCAAGAGACTAAGTTGGAAAAGGTTTCTCATATGGATGTAAAATTCATGTGGGGTAATTCTAACTATGACTTTGTTTATAGTGATTCTTTAGGTAACTCGGGTGGTATTCTGTGCATTTGGGAGGCGAGTGTCTTTCAGAAAGACAATGTTACAATTTCGGACAATTTTATTGCCATTTATGGGACGTGGTTGCCATGTAATCTGAAGGTTCTCTTTGTTGCTATTTACGCACCTCAACAGTCGGTTCAAAAAAGGGTTTTGTGGGACTATGTTTCTATGATCTTACAACAATGGAATGGAGAGTCTATCGTAATGGGGGACTTCAACGAAGTTCGGTCTAGTGATGAAAGACGTGGTTCGTGGTTTAATAGAGCTGGTGCACGGGCCTTTAATCAATTCATTTCTGTTTCAGGTTTGGTTGATATTAAATTGGAAGGATTTTCGTTTACATGGTCACATCCATCAGCTTCGAAAATGAGCAAGATTGATCGGTTCCTTGTTTCGGACGGGATTATTTCGTCGTTTCCCTCCATCACGGCGTTGTGTTTGGATCGTCATTTGTCGGACCATAGGCCTATTTTTCTTCATGAAGTTAAGCTGGACTTTGGTCCAACTCCTTTTCGTTTCTATCATGCTTGGTTTAAATACGAAGGCTTCGATGAGATGGTGAATCAGACATGGAGATCTTTCTCACACTCGGATAGGAATGGGATGGTTCGTTTTAAGAAAAAGCTTTTTGATCTTAAAACTGTCATTCGTTAATGGGTCAAGGCTAAACGCGCTCAACTGTGTATTACTAAACAAGCTCTAGAAGGTGAGCTTCATGATGTGGACAAGGATTTGGACCGTGGTACGATTGATGACGAGATCTTAGTGCGTCGTAAAGATATTATTCGTCAGCTTCATGATATTAAAGCGAAAGGCGAGGCTGAATTGGTACAAAAATCAAAAATTAGATGGGCAATAGAAGGGGACGAGAATTCTAATTTTTTTCACGGTATTATAAATAGAAAGAGATCTAATCTTGCGATAAGGGGAGTCTTAACTAATGGTGTTTGGCAGAATGATCCTAAATTGGTCAAGAAGGCTTTCCAAAATTATTTTGAGGATCGGTTCAATATGGTTTCTTCTGTTGGACCGAAACTAAATTTCACATTTCCTAAAAAACTTCGTTACGATCAGGTGGAGGATATGGATAGAGATGTTACCCGTGATGAAATACGTGAGGCGGTTTGGAGCTGTGGGGAAAATAAGTCCCCGGGTCCAGACGGGTTTACGTTTGAGTTTTTCAAGAAGTATTGGAACTTGATCGGGACTGATTTATGTGAAGCTGTTGAATGTTTTTTCAAATTTGGGGCTTTTGCTAATGGGTGTAATGCGTCTTTCATTACCTTAATTCCAAAGGTGGTGGACGCAAAATTAGTTTCAGACTTTCGGCCTATCAGTTTGATAGGTAGTATATACAAAGTGGTGACTAAAATCATGGCGATTCGTATGGCTAAGGTTATTCCGGATATCATTTCGGACACGCAATCTGCATTTGTAGCTGATCGGCAGATTCTAGACGGCCCTTTTATTATTAATGAAATTTTACAATGGTGTAAAAGGAAGAACAAACAAGCGTTGTTTTTCAAAGTAGACTTTGCTAAAGCCTATGACTCGGTTCGTTGGGACTATTTAATAGATGTTTTGGAGGCCTTCGGATTTGGTCCAAAGTGGTGTCAATGGGTTCGTGGTACGTTTTCGCATGCTAAGGCTTCAGTTTTGGTTAACGGTAGTCCATCTAATGAATTTGATTTTCATTGTGGTCTCAAACAAGGTGATCCCTTGTCTCCTTTCTTGTTCATTTTAGTGATGGAATCACTCCATTTATCTCTTGATAGAGTTGTGGAAGCAGAGCTTTTCAAAGGTATCCGGATAGGAAGATCCCTTTCATTATCTCATCTTTTTTACGCAGACGATGCTTTAATTGTTGGGGATTGGTCTCAAGACAATCTTCGGTGCATCATTTATGTTCTCCAGGTCTTTTTTCTTGCATCGGGGTTAAAGATTAATATTCACAAAAGTCAAATCTTGGGAGTGGGAGTGCCTAAAGTAGAGGTTGAAGCGGCAGCTAGTTCTATAGGGTGTTCTATTATGGATCATAATTTTCGATATTTGGGAGTTATGATTGGTGATAAGATGTCGTGTAATAGGTCTTGGGACGACGCGCTTTTCAAATTAAGATCTCGATTATCAAAGTGGAAGTCTAAAACTTTATCTGTAGGTGGAAGACTTACATTGTTGAATTCGGTTCTCGGTGCTTCTCCGTTGTATTGTATGTCTATCTTTAAAGCTCCTAAAGGAGTTCTTAAAGAGATGGAGTCTATTCGTAATAAGTTCTTTATTGGGGGGGATTTAAAAGAAAAAAAAATGACGTGGATTGCTTGGGAAAAGGTGTTAGCGTCTAAGAAAAAAGGTGGTTTGGGGGTCTCGAGTTTTTTTGCTCTCAATCGGGCTCTTCTTCTTAAGTGGGTATGGAGATTCTTGTCTCATGATGGGTCATTATGGTTTCGGGTGATTCAAGAGATATATGGGTCATCGCTCAGAGATCATCCGACTAATAAAGTTACTACTTGGTGCTCGATTTTGCGTGAAGTCCAGATTCTTAAATCTAAAGGGTTTGATTTCTTATCTTTTTGTTGTAAGCAGATTGGTGATGGTCTGGATACTAAATTCTGGACGGATGTTTGGAAGGGTGGTCTCGCCCTTTGTGATTTATTTCCGCGTGTGTATGCATTAGAATCGAACAAAGGTATTTCAGTGGCAGACAAATTGGCAGGTCCGATCAACAGCTCCTTTCGTAGAATGGTGAGGGGTGGCATTGAAGAACAACAATTCTCAGAGCTCTCTCAGCTTATGAATCTGGTATGTCTTTCTTCCTCGAAGGATCGTTGGATTTGTAATCTCGCTGGTGATGGTATATTTAGTGTTAAAGTTATTCGTAATTCACTTGATGATTTGTTCCTGCCCTCTTCGATCGACCATACCAATTGGGTGAAATACGTTCCTATCAAAATTAATGTGTTCGCTTGGAGAGTTAGGAGAGATTGTCTCCCTACCAAGGCTAATTTGGTTCGTCGAGGTATTAGTCTGGAGTCGGTCATGTGCTCGATGTGTTCTTTGTTCGAGGAAGATGTTCAACACGTTTTTTTTAGATGTAAGATGACGCAGGCTGTTCTTAAGTGTATTGGCAGATGGTGGGATTTAGATCGATCTGAGTGGAACTCTTTTTCGGACTGGAGCTCGTGGCTATCTTCGGTAAGGATGCCTATTAATAAAAAATGCTTATTGGAAGGTGTCTTTTATACTACTTGGTGGTCCATTTGGGTGTTCCGGAATCGTCTCATTTTTGAAGCCAAGCCTCCTTTGCGTTCGAAGATTATCGATGATATTGTTTCGCTTTCTTTTCTTTGGTGTAGTAATAGATGTAAAGGGGTTTTTTCATGGGAGAATTGGTTAAAGAATCCTCATTTAATTTCCATGTAACTCTTTTTCTTCCATTGCTAGCTCCTTGCTAGTTCAATAAAATTTCGCCGTTCAAAAAAAAAAAAGACACATACTCTTCCGCTTCAGGCTTTTGCCCTATCTTTAAAGAAATCACATACAAATGTACCTAGACCCAAAGTTCAATTTGTTGATAGCTATAGAAACGATGCTAATGAAACAAGATTGAACTTGAAAGACTCGTCTATTGAACTGAAGGTAGAAGATGATGCAAGTTCTACAAGAATGTCACCTATAGGTTCGCACCATTTGACATAACATCCAGTAATGTTGTTTCTCTCATACATCCCTTGAGTTTGCGAATTGGTAGGGACAGTGGTTCAGGAAGTGAGTCAAAATCATTTGGGGTCGGCCTATCTGTAGTCACTTTTCTTCTGCTTTTTCACTTAATGTGCTAAATAGGATGGCAAGAACCGTTGATTACAAGATAATTCAACTCATAACAAAAAGTGATTAAGTTGGTTTTTGTAAACTTGAATACACTTTAGATGACTTCCAAAGCCAAATTCTTTGTGGGCAAGTTTCAACGTGTTCAAGTTGTCATTAAAACTACAACTACTCTTCTCTTGCCGTGATTTATAGATAATTCATCGTTATTGCTATACTTAATAATTTCATCTTAGTATGGTACTTGAATGACAAATTTGACATAATTGTATAGAAAATTATAATGCTGACATGTTTTTTTCTATGGCTCACAGATCATGTCGATTATTCAAAGAGGAGACAAATAAAGCATGGTATTCTGGTGGGAGTAGGGAGCGACATGTTCAAAGATCTTTATGGATCCCACCTCAGGCACCTCCATTAGAAGCAGAAGTTGCTATAAGGCAACCCAAAAAGTCACCATATGAAATGAACAAGTGAACAATGAGAAGTTCTTGGTACGTTTAAAAAAATTAACTTAGAATTTAAGCGGGTCACAAGATTTATGAATGAGGAGGTGTGTCGGTTGATGTTGGTTCAGGGAGGTTAGTACCATGTAAATAAGTCTGATTTATAAGCTAATATACTATTATAGTGCTACTGCGCCTATAAAAATTGGTGCAAAACAAAGTGGTTGAGGTTACATCTACTTAATAAAAGTAAAAATTTGATAAAGGCATCATCTAGGCCACATCTGATCGAGTTTGCCACTAGTAAAATTTGTTGATAGCACAAACTTAGTCGGTAGTTTAACGGGTCAAATGAGTAGGAGTGAATTTCATAAAAAAGTTTGTATAATCATGAGAACTATATTAACTACTTGCAAAGTGAGCGATAAATTGGTAGGTTCAAACAGTCAATCTGATCACTTTTGAAAAATGTAAGCTAGATATGTGAACCATTGCATAAGCGGCTAATTATCTTGCCACATTTACAAGATCAATTTTTTTAGTTGGCCATTTCTACTTTTATGTATAATCATAGTTATTATTCCTCATCTATATAGCTTAAATCGTGCCTTAGATTCGTTTTAAATAACTCTCTTAAGGAAAATGAAGTGGATCTTTACATGAATGGGCATGATCATTGTTCGCAGCAGATTAGCAATGCAACCATATGCATTTTTTCAGGGGTAGCTTAACAATATTAGGTACTTATCTTTTTCTTCAAGATACCATGAAGAGCATATCTTTGAAGATACATGGGACAATACAAATACAAACTGTTAGAGTTTCTTTAAGAGAATTGAGTTCATCGAAAAAACATTTCATGGACATACAACAACATGTTCATCTCATAGTAAATTTCTTTTTTTCTTGTACGCTAAATAGATAACACAAATAGTGCTTCTCTAATTGAGTTTTTTCTACTAAAGATTTCATAAAGCATGAGCTAAAATCCATAACCCCCTCAATCTTGATAAGCTGAATAGTCATCCTTCCAAATCTCTTGAAGGTTCACAAGTTTCACAACACTTATAGCCGAAGTCTTATGAACTCTCCTACGATTAGATGATATGCTTAGGGTAGCTGCTTCATCATATCCTTCACTTTTTGATCTCCAACCAGCCCTTCCAATTCTAAGATAAAAAATTAGTATAAACATAATCGTTGTTAGCTTAAAATGTTGTTCCTCGGTTGAATATGTCCAAAATCGTAGTTAATAAACATTATTAAGAAATTTAGAAAAAAAACCCGTGCGTGCACGGGTACTATAACTAGTAATTTTTAAAAGATTTCAATAAGTTTATCATCATTAACGCCACATCATAAATTAAAAACACAACATGAATAATTAAAAATATAAATGTAAAAAATTAAAACCTAAACACTCATAAAAAATAAATCGTATTCTTGTGGAAAATCTTAACAAAATTTCTCAATGTGATGTTAATATAACAGGTTGATGGTTTAGGAGAAAACCTAAAACATTACATAATATCAAAATAACTCTAACATTGGTAAACTTTTTATAACCCCCAAGACACTTTGGAGGAATTGTGCAAGTAATTTTACCGAAAGAATCTTTTAGAATTACTGTTAGCTCAACCTGAACATTCGGCGTAAAAAACTTTATTACTGCTGGAACCTTTTCAAGTTTCTCATTTTTACAAAAGGTTTATATCATCAAAACAACTACTTGTGATACCCACTTAAACATTTAGATAGTGAATTACGCTAAGCCATGAACCATGTGTAAAAGGATCATCCTACTCGCATCCTCAAATATTTTCCTGACATACTCTTGTGTTGGAATTACACACTCATGGCCATCTACCTAAATATCTACTGTTTTATGGAGCGCAATATTCGATGCTTGAAGAATACTCACATGACCGCTTATCTAACCGCATTTTCACCATCAAATGGATGAATGGGAGACGTAACATTATTCTTATTTGATTGTGATGAAGAACCGCCAACAATATGTTGTTTTAGAGCTACGAATGGTGAGTTGTGTTATCATTTTGTGTTTCGAAGATTGTATTTGTTAGAAACGAGGAAAGTTTATGTCACTTGTAGATATTTATACGTTATAACTCGTTTCGGTTTTTGCTTAGTGTAAACCGGCTGAATAGTAGTAGTCCGCTAAGAAGACCAAAAAAGGTTCACTAGAAACCCATAGTGGTCGGTTAGGACATAGTATGTAAACTTCTTCCAAAGTTTGGAAAAGGTGTTGGTTGTTTATTATTTCACATAGACTTTATCTCTCTAATAAACAACCTCTCACCTCTTTCTCTCTATATAATCTTTTCAATCCTAAAATATTAAGAAGTGGAGTGTGGTGTTGATTTCTTTTGTCATACAATTGGTATCAATCGCCTTGGGGGTGATATCGTAGGATTTATGTGCATTTAGATTGAATCAAAGCAAAAAAAAGTATTTCTTGACCATACCCACGAAAATCATTTACTTTCTTTCTTTGTGATGTTTGATGTTAAAACTTAGTACTTTTGGGTGTATTTTGATGATCAAAACACAGTGTACAAGTGGTATTGGATTCCTACGTTAGAAACTAGAGTTTTTGGAGGTTAAATATTCGTTTTTGGGAAGTTTTGAGTTGTTGTTCGTCATAGCTAGTTAGACTATGTTCTTCGTAGTGAGTTAGACTAAAAAATCTCGTAGTTGGTTAGCCTTAAAAGTCTCGCAATGGGTTAGACTTAAAAATTTCATAGTTGGCTAGACTTAAAAATATCGTAGTGGGTTAGAGTTAGAAGTTTCTTAGTTTGTTAGACTTAAAAATCTCGCATTAAGTTAGACTTACAAATCTAGCAGTGGGTTAGACTTATAAATCTCATAGTGGGTTACACTTAAAAATTTTGAAGTTGGTTAGACTTAAAGATCTCGGAGTGGGTTAAGTTATGTTGGAATTTAACAACCCTAGGATATCTAATATACATGCATCATGGGTAAATGCAGCAGATATGATCAGTTAACTATGCACATAATGTAATTAACATAAAGATAAAGAAAGCATACATTAAGTCCAAGAACGGATGATCAAGTAACCAATAATCAACCAAACAAACCCTAACTTTCAATACACCAAAACCGATCACCAATAAACCTAAAGATCAAGTTAGATCTTCTCCAAGATAGTACACACAACACCTCAATAAATCACCTTTGTGGGTTCTCTTTGGCTGTCGACTACAAGAAGAAAAGAAGGGGAGAAAACTTTGGTTTAATTCTATGAAACAATGAATCAAATCCTTTGTTTATATAGTTGAGCCTTAAGTTTATTTATGGGAAAGATTACAACTTAATCTCTAAGTAATAAACGTTCTAGAGCCCAAAATATGTTCTTCCCTTTTTCTTGTCCTTGGTCGACTGAATAGACCCTATGGTGTCTTTGCTTTGACTTTTTGACTTTCTATAAACTTAGTTATGTAATTACAATAATTACCTTAAAGTTTAAAGCCTCATTAATTAATCATTGTTGAACCTTTTAACTTATTAATTAATTACCGTTAAGTATTGACTTTTATTAAATTAAAATACACAATAAATATAGCCATATTTATTACGGAGTATATACTTTAATAAAAGATGATCTCGATGTCTAAGTGTGTGACCCCTTAGGCCTACGTACTCTGGGCCATATCAAATACTAACGATGATTTACGCACATCCGAACAGCTCCTAGTTGCGTAAGTCTTTGTCATAATGTAATTTAATACTAACATTGACAGATAGTCTAGCAACACTAACAATACTCCTAAAAGCACCCGAGTTCGGTTTTCTTGTAAACTAGCTCAGCCCTTATGGTAATTTAAATAATAAAAATGCATCCCTTTTGTTACTGATACGGTTAATCATGAATATGGATCATTTCATTTCAGTGGATTAACAATTATGTTTCTCGTTTCATTAGTTAATCAAGATTATCAAATGTAAAAAGAAACTTTTTAACTGCCATTTGGGCACGGCCATGCAAACATCCGATCAATCCCACGAGGGGCCCAGTATGTATCATACTCCATTCATGAAGGAACAAAATCTCATTTTGACTACAAGTACCTTTTACACATGTAATAAACACTTCTGAAATAAGTTTTATAATTCCCCACATAAATGACACATCGTTTACTTAAAATCAAGATATGTCATCCATCCATGCAACGATCCACATGCATCTCAAGTCTAAGGATCACAATACTTACCATATGTGTAGATTCTTGATGACGCTGATCCATAAAGAATCCTACACGGTTTGGGGTAGTCCAATCATTCAACCATGTTGAATAACCTATGAGTCTAAGAATCATCTTTATGTATTTCCAAAATACAACCAACCCTCATATTTGTATTAGTTCATTGATACTCCCATACCAATGATCGACAATGGATATTTAGAATATACATAATACACCAAGTGCAGACATTATACTCAAGGATTAAACATAAAAATATAGGACATGATTATTAAGAAATGAAAACAATATTTCTAGAAAAGATTAATTCATTTATTGATAACAATTGCTTAAAACATCCGTTGTCCAAACACTAACACCTAAAATAAATTTATCATAGATTTACATGAGACTTGCAGAACGAACAAGACCAATAGACTTAGCATGCTCAAAATGCTTAATCAAAGGCATTGTTTTTTTGAAAGGATCTGCGACGTTGTCATCTATGTGAACTTTGTTAATGACGATTTCACCATCTTCGATAACCTCTCGAATATAGTGAAACTTACTTTGATAATGCCTAGCACCCCGCATGATTCCATCATCATCGGCGATAGAAATTGTTTCCGAATTATCGCAAAACATTTCCATAGGCTCATTATTAGTCGCCATGACTCCAACAAGACTACTAATAAACTTCCTTATCCAGACAGCCTCCATTGCAGCATCAACAACAACAACATATTCAGCTTTAGTAGAGGACAATGCGATAATGCTTTGCCTACTACTCTTCTAGTCCACGACTCCACCATTAAGCAAAAACACATACCCAGTTTGGGATTTAGTATCGTCCTTTTCAGTTTGAAAACTAGCATCGATATAACATTTAATCCAAGGTCATTTTCCGAATTAGCCCCATAAACAAGTTCCATATCGTTAGTATTCCTAAGATACTTAAGAATGGTCTTAACAGCAGTCCAGTGCTTCTCACCAGGATTCTGTTGGGATCTACTACACAAATTTTGCGCAAACGCAACATCGGGTCTAGTGCATCTTACCGCATACATGATAAAACCAATTGCCGAAGCATAAGGCACTTTCTGCATGTGTTTCACCTTAATAGGTGTGATCGCACCTTGATTTTTACTTAAGTCTGGCTTTTCTTGCATTAGTTTAAGTCCTTTCTTAGATTTATCCATCCTTTACTTCTTTAGGATTCTCTAAAATAAGCACTTTGACTTAAAGACAACAACTGTTTAGATCTATCTCGTATGATCTTAATTCTAAGAATATATGCAGCTTCACCTAAATCTTTCATTGAAAAAAACTTGCTTAACCAAGCTTTAACTTCCTAGAGCATTGAAGTGCTATTTTCCATGAGTAATATGTAATCCACATATAAGACTAGGAATGCTACATTACTCCCACTAGCTTTGACATATACACATGGCTCATCGGGATTTTAAACAAAATCAAGCTTTTTAATTTTTTCATCAAATCTCTTATTCAAGGTTCTGGAAGCTTGCTTTAATCCATAAATGGATCTTTGCTACTTACATACTTTGATGGAATACTTTGGTTCAACAAAGCCTTCAGGTTGCACCATGTAAACATCTTCACTCAGGTGGCCATTCAAAAAAGCAGTCTTGACATCCATTTGCCAAATCTCGTAGGCATAGAACGCCGTTATGGCTAAGAGAATCCTAATAGCTAAGAGAATCCTAATAGCTCTAATGTTTGTAACCGGAGAGAAGGTTTCCTCATAATCTAGCACGTAGGTTTGAGTATACTCTTTCGCCACACGACGAGCTTTATAGGTGTGTATCTTTCCATCCATGTCGGTCTTTATCTTATAAAGCCATCTACACCCTATGGTTCTTGCGCCTGTAGGAAGATCAATCAAAACCATACTTGGTTATCTTTCATGGATTGCATTTCCGCGTTCATTGCTTCAAGCCACTTGTTAGATCTAACATCCGATATAGTCGCTTGATAATTAAGAGACTCGTCATGATCACCTAATTCGTGCTCCTCAGCATCTATATATAAACCATACATATAAGGTGCTTGAGGCGTCCTACCGGACCTTCGAACGAGAACGTCTACGTATTGAGGTTCTACAATCTCATGTGGAACTTCATCACGTACTTTGCTAGTGTTACCGGAAGGCAGTGCATCTACATCATCGACGAGTTCTAAGTCGCCAGTACTCCCACTTTCTCCAAGCAATGGAGTACTCCCACTTGCTTCTTGATCTATGATGTGAGACCCCCAAAATCTGACATGGAACAACTAGGCAACGAGGGGGTAACACGTCATAGTACAAGAAACAATAAATTATAGTTCATACAAAGCTGATGAAATAAAAACATGTACATTACATCATAAAAGGCCAGAGTTTTTAAACATAGGTCCCAAAGTTTTAAAAGCGGAAAAATTATATTATTTCGTCTCAATATATAACATAAAGTTGCCCAAAAGATAGAATAAACTTCTGATAGTTTATATAAAACAAATCTTTCAAAATCATCACAGAAATCTCCAAGCTGCGATAATATCCTGCGGGCTCCCATCCAAGCAAAGCTAAGTAATAATACCTGAGATTAAACATGTAAAATCGTCAACACAAAGTTGAGTGAAATTCATAGGTTTAGTAATAAGAATGTGGAACACAAGCATTAGTTTAAAAACACGTAGTAGGGGAAATGGTTATATACGTCAACCACAATCCGATACTATTATCATTATTGTTGTTTAGTTTCATGAACCGAAGCTTAACTACGTAAGTATTCAGCCTAAATACTCAGGTATAAACAAATATTAGTGCGTCAAGGTACTTGAGACGGGGATAGTCAATCCCGATGGATCCACCTACAACATTCGCGCTTAGTACTCGAAATTAACGGTTCATGATCGAAGAGATGAAACTCAAGGCTAGCGTCTAAAAGCAATAATAAAATCAAAAATATGAAAGTCTTACACGATCTGGATAGCATACTAGTTCTGGATAGCATACAATTTTTAAATGGTTGTGTTCCACCATGTAAAATCTCACCCCGTGTTTAGAAACCATGTACAAGTAAAAAGGGGGCTATGAACTCACCTTAGCCACGAGGTAAGTCAATCACGTACTCAGCAACTGAGTAGAAACGGTAGTGGTAGACAATCACCGACGATATGGATGCCCGGGGAAACACGAAAACCGCAACCTATCAAAACAAGGCGCGCGTTAAGACTCGAATTCGAATATCGATATGTACCAAATATAATATGACTCAAATTTTTTCAAATTATACACGTTTCGAAACCATTGACACGAATCAAATGAACACATTTATCCAACGTTACACGTTAAAACACTTGGACACTTGAAAATGACTCGCCATACGACGCCAAGTCAACGCAAGTCAAAATATCCTTTACCCTTACTTGGACCAGTAGCTAAGTCATTTATATAATGACTAAGCACTTGAGTAAGTCACCATGTCCGATGGTAAACACTCAAACTCACGCAACACAAGCATTGAACTACGTGTCCAAAATAAAAATCAACAAGTACACCCCGAATGTACACACCGATCTACCCTATCTAGACTTGTCCGTTTTACATGAAAATTGGTGTCAAGGTCACTTATAACCTGTATAAGACCTCACCAAAATTTGAGCCAAAGTTCACACTTTAAAATCCATCAGCTCGACACTTTACTCGAATCCAAATTTTAGGACAGATTTGTGCACTTGTTTTGTAAAACCGTTTGGACTGCTTTAAAAGTACAAACTCGACAATCCAACTTTTGAAACCACTACTAGACTCATCAAACTCAGTTTGTAAAGTTTGAAAATCAGTAGTATCAACTATCTAACCAAGCCTAAAGTCCCCGAGAGTCGACCCAAAATCAGCCACAATTTCGGATTGTGCCGACTTGTGTCTCCTGGTACACGAAAACTAAAACTAGCATAACTTTTGACTCGTAATGAGTTATAAGCTCTATCTTATACCAAAAAGACCGTCTCAGAAAACTCTACAACAATTTCAACTAATATTAGCCTTTCACAGACCTTAAACCCACGAAAATTCAGTTAAAAACCTGTTGTCCCAAATTGTACTTTTAGAAAACATGACAAATCAAATTTTCAACCAAATCCACTCATACCCATACCTCTAGGATGATCATACTATGAAACCCATCAACCAAACACTCATAAAAACACTTGCATGTAAAATCTAACAAAATCAAAGATTAAAAACAAGACTTTTAAGGATCAAAACATGATAAACTTATCAAAAGCAACACATGCATGATGATTAAATCATCATACAACCATGAAATTATAAAGTCTTGAAACTTGATGCATGTGGGTGATTTTAGTATCATTAGAATCACAAGAAGATTCTAAGAGGTGGTCTTATTTTTGTTTTGATTAGATCATGCTTGAAAAATAAAATTTGAGGGTGTTTTATGGTGGTGTAGGTGACGGCAAAGGGTGGGGTGGGGAGAGAGATGTGAGGTTTTTTTAAAATGAATGTATGTGTGTAAAGTGTAAGAAAATTTAGTTTATATATGGTTAGGTAAGTGGAGGGACCAATCTTGCCAATTTTGAAACTTGTGGACCTAAAAACAATTAATAGTTTTAAAGGGTAGAAAATGGTTATTGGTAAATCTTGAAAATATTTACGGGGCTCGGGTTTCGTAAAAATACTTTTCAAAAGTTACAATGCATCATAAAAATGATTATACGATTTCCCGACACGACTTAATACGTAATTAAAACGAAATCGTCGAAAATATTAATTATCGAAATAATCGATAAATAAACGTAAACTTTTGGGCATCCGTCGGTATCGCGATCACTAGGAATTCTCGTTGTACATTGATTTTGAATAAACTCGTTATAAAACGCACGCGGGTGATTTTAAATCAAAAACTTTGATTTAAATTAAATATGGAAAAATAAAATAAAAATTTTATAATTCCATATGAAACATTGTCAATGAATAAAATAATACTTAAAAGTATAATTTAAAAATCTCAGGATTTACATATAAAGTATTCAAGAAAACGTAATACGTTGGAAAATTCAAAAAGCACGAATAAAAAGAATAAAATAATGATGGGAAAGTACGGGTTCTCACAGTCTTCCCCCTTAAGGAACTCTGGAGTTCTCCTGAAAACAGTTGAAGATGCAAACAAGAGGAGGTACTTAGTGTAGAACAAAATTCATGGCTTCCCATGAAAATTTTCGTACCACGACGAATCTTAACGGTTAGAATTCGCTATGCTTCAGATTCTTAACTCCTTTTCGTATAAATTTTCAGTCTTGGATTAGGATAACGATCTTTCAATACGGAGATACATCGAGAGATAGAGTTGTTGGAGATACGTGCGATAAACTAACAAGAATGGACACAAGAATCACTTAAACAGGCAAAGTGCGATAAAATGAATGAAAATTGTAAATCAACAAGGGGTCGCAAATCGTGCAACTGTAAAACATGACAGTCTTAAAACGTAAGAATCTAGTCACAAGCGAAATAGAAGGGAAAAATGAATAACATATGATCATTTAAAATACAATATGTCGAAATCAGTTGTCTAGTATTTTGGTATTACTTTAAAACTTAGTTTCAAATATTTTCTTTATTAAAAGAAAATTTTACCAGGTGTAGTGATTAAAAATTAAACTCCATATGAATTGAATGGGTAAACAGTTGTCAAATCTTTTTCTTGATCAGGATTTTCGAAGCAAAAGTAGAACAGTTCAAAATAGTTATCCTGATCGGCTTAAGAGCTTTTCGGGTGACTGTATGAAGTTATTGTTAAAACTCAGGTTTAACGTTACCATTAGGAAAAATAAGATTTTCCAAGTTATTTAGAATAATCGTTAGAAATTATAAATAAATTTAATAATTTCATTATATTGACAGTAAAGTACGATAAAATCAATTACTTTATTAGATACAACTTGACACTGTTTAAATATAAGTTATAAATTTATCCAAGTGGATGTACAGATTCGATATTAAATTTGAAATGGGTATTTTGACAATTTAAACATTTGGTAAAATGTATAAAACGTTCTTAAAAACTAATAATAATTTTTAGAAATTTCAAGAAAGCGATTAAGGTATCAAATGGTAAACACGTAACATTTTCTGGTTTTCAAAAGGTGACAAGACAGCAACGAATATGAGACATATAAAGGTCAAAATTTTGTATACGAGCAATAACACAAGGAAATAAAACCAAAAATCGTATCAACTCTTAACAGACGTGATAGAATAGATGCATCGATGATAAGGACAATAAGAAACAAAGGATTATAGCAAGATTAATTCACGAGTGAGGTTGGCGTCACCAATAACGGCTTACTAAGTTCTCGATGGTCGATTCACGATCGAAAGAGAAAAGCCACACAACAAATTTTCGAATCAAAGAAAATTTTTAAGAAGTCAATTGAGAGTAAATTCAGTAAAATGAAAACATTAGCAATGAAAGGCGAAATCAACACAGGATTCACACGAATGAATTTCAAAACGATGAAGTCTAACACATCATGGCAAATACACGTAATCATTGTTCACGTCCAATCATAAATCATTATCCGCGTCCAGAGGCGTTTCGAAGGTCTACCAAAATAAATAGAGAAGGTCGATCGATGAAGGAGCATAACAACGTTGAAACTTTTTGGTCAGGTATCAATGGTAAGAATTTAGGCAAATGGTAACGAAAATCGTATCATGAGGATGATGAGGTAACAGGTAAAACAAAGGTCACTGAGTAAGGAAATCTGTGCTTGAAGCATGTACTTTGTTCAAGAAAAGATAAGGGTTCATATGTGTATGTTTCGAACTGTTGATACTCGCATAAGAAGTAAAAGTTTTCAAAACTTCTATTTTATCAAACTTTTTAAGGAACATAATTAAAAAGTTGATTGTTGGTCAAATATTTAGGGCGACTACTATTTGGCCTTGCATGGCTCCTTCTAAATTAGGCATAGGTGATCAGGCCATGCATAATTTAGGACTAGCAATGTGATGCTCAGCTTCGTCAAACCAGTGTTACAAGTCATATTATTTAAAATATGCATTTAATGCCATTTGTAAAACGGAAAACAAAACAGTTTATGAAACTATTCGCCAATAAGTTACTGACTAGTTATTTAATTCAACAACTGAAATGTTACAAAATTCTTTACAAGACCCAAGGTCGAACAATTTGTGAGAATACATTGTAAAATTAATGTAAATTAATTTTTATAAGATAGCATTCAGTTGTTTAAGAAAGCCCAAATGAAACCTTTTTGTAAAATGATTCACAAACAAGACCAGTTTGAGCTTATATGGTAACTTATAAAATAGCGAGTGGGTTACATGAGGGTAATAAAGGGCAGTTCAAGGCAATCAATGAAATGGTTACAAGGTGATAAGGTTTCAAGAGGTTTAGCCAAAATCGTTAGGAGGCACGTGCCAAGATGGTAACAAACGATACGAAGGCAAGAACTTCAACCTCGGTCCAATTCAGTGGTACAATATAAACAAAGAAAATAGGATGACAATTAAGCCATAAATAAAAGAAAGGAATGAGGAATCCGAATGTGCACATCGTAATTAATTTGACAAAAATACACTTTTAAGAAAGTAGGGTATCAGTTAACAAATAGTAAAATTACACCGAATAGTTTCTATATTAGGAAGTTACCGAATTTTAAAAGTTCAAGATCTATGTATATGCATGACCGAACTCAAACTTACTATTTTGTACTTGTTCAAACGCAATCATTGTTTTTAGTTTGCAAAATATCATTAGTTAAAGTTTTACGAGCTCAAACGAACTCAAAAACGCTTGAAATCATTTTTTTTAAAGTCTATCAGTTTTGACTTTTGTGTTTGATTAGACTAATTAACTCACTAAACGATATTCTAAGACTCAAAGTCTAATGCATTTCGATGTAAAACAATGTTTTGAACAACTTTCTAGTTTTACCTGAGACTTGAAACGGAATAAAAATGGGCGAAAATGCCCTTGCATTAAATTTGTCAAGTAAATGATATTTTAGCATTATTCAGAAAATAACTTCTTAGATTTTACAAATCTCAAATGAGCGTAACTTGCTCGATTTTAATGTTTACTGGTCAAATTTTTATGTCCTAAACGGACGTCTCAACAAGTAGAAATATATATTTTTATGTCTAAAGTTATAAAAATATTTTCTCGATACTGTTAAATTCCTTGTAAAGTTTCTGTACAAAGTATATTTTTCGACACATCTTGAAATTAAATCTAAATTTCATGATAACTCAAAATTAATGTACACACAAATTTAGTGGATTCCATAAAGACGAAAGAGAATAAACTGTATAATTAATCATGTAAAAAAAACACGATACAGAAATGATTCAAGAATACCAACGATAAACTAAGAAATCAAAAACGACGCATGACATTCATGTCTTCGGCTGCAAGATGCAATGCAGGAAGGTCTCCTGACGGCGTGATTTTCCGAAATCACAAGACACACCGAGAAAGAAACAAAATATTAACAAGTCACACTCCTGGGCGAGGAGGTTTAATGAAAAAAAAGTAGGATACAAGTAGGATCGTTTTCCAAACAATTGTCACATAATAAATGACGATAATGTGTTCAAGGTACAACGGATGTTGTAAGTTGAAATCGAAACGTAGAATGGTCAATGAAGTAAGATGTAATCCATGTACAAGTGTCGTGTAAAACGGTGGCGTAAAGGTAAATCAAGATTGCGAAAACCCACGATATTATTCAGGTATTGATTCAACGAATACTTCGAGATGTGTGACTCACACGATGTCTTTTAGTCTTTTTCGGAGACACATTGAGCTACACAATGGTCTATAGACTAGACATTCAATTACGTATGGTCGGTAAACAATCTGGGTATCTAAATAGATATTTAAAAGGGAATAAACAATGAAAGCAACATGCACGGTAGTAAGAATGAAAATCAGGAGTTCATCGAAAACAACACTTCTTAATCCCGAACAATGGTATCTCGAGAGTATGCACAACATGTAGCAGCGAATCGAGAAAAACAGGCGGTTCAAAACGAACGAGCATATGAAGTCAATCATATCACGCATAAATAAAATAGCAATAGTACTCAAAAAAATGAGTATGCAAAGTCGGCAGCATACGCGCTCTGAATACAAGTATGTAACGTCATAACGATATAATATCATTGCAATAAGATCAATTCACAAGAACAAGAATTCAAGAAATACAGTATAGGCAGATGTAATCACAGTAACATTCAATGATAATCAATGAAGCACATAGGCTTTGAAAAGACACAGTAATTATCGTCATCAGGGTAACGTAATATTTCAACATGTAATCAAGAGATGAAATACTATAACGATAATTAAACGTAAGTAATAAGTATTAGAGAGTTACCCACGCAGATATCGAACAACATTGGCAGATTCTGTGATTGACACTTAAAACATGAATTATTTGAACTTTCGGTTATAGACTAAGTTTTTGAAAAATGACTTAGTTCCCTATAACCACCGCTCTGATACTACTCTGTGAGACCCCCAAAATCTGACATGGAACAACTAGGCAACGAGGGGGTAACACGTCATAGTACAAGAAACAATGAATTACAGTTCATATAAAGCTGATGAAATAAAAACATGTACATTACATCATAAAAGGTCAGAGTTTTTAAACATAGGTCCTAGAGTTTTAAAAGCGGAAAAATTATATTATTTCGTCTCGATATATAACATAAAGTTGCCCAAAAGATAAAATAAACTTCTGATAGTTTATATAAAACAAATCTTTCAAAAGCATCACAGAAATCTCCAAGCTGCGATAATATCCTGCGGGCTCCCATCCAAGCAAAGCTAAGTAATAATACCTGAGATTAAACATGTAAAATCGTCACCACAAAGTTGAGTGAAATTCATAGGTTTAGTAATAAGAATGTGGAACACAAGCATTAGTTTGAAAACAGTAGTAGGGGAAATGGTTATATACGTCAACCACAATCCGATACTATTATCATTATTGTTGTTTAGTTTCATGAACCGAAGCTTAACTACGTAAGTATTCAGCCTAAATACTCAGGTATAAACAAATATTAGTGCGTCAAGGTACTTGAGACGGGGATAGTCAATCCGATGGATCCACCTACAACATTCACGCTTAGTACTCGAAATTAACGGTTCATGATCGAAGAGATGAAACTCAAGGCTAACGTCTAAAAGCAATAATAATATCGAAAATCTGAAAATCTTACACGATCTGGATAGCATACTAGTTCTGGATAGCATACAGTTTTTAAATGGTTGTGTTCCACCATGTAAAATCTCACCCCGTGTTTAGAAACCATGTACAAGTAAAAAGGGAGCTATGAACTCACCTTAGCCACGAGGTAAGTCAATCACGTACTCAGCAACTGAGTAGAAACGGTAGTGGTAGACGATCACCGACGATATGGATGCCCGGGGAAACACGAAAACCGCAACCTATCAAAACAAGGCGCGCGTTAAGACTCGTATTCGAATATCGATATGTACCAAATATAATATGACTCAAATGTTTTCAAAGTATACACGTTTCGAAACCATTGACACCAATCAAATGAACACATTTATCCAACGTTACACGTTAAAACACTTGGACACTTGAAAATGACTCGCCATACGACGTCAAGTCAACGCAAGTCAAAATATCATTTAACCTTACTTGGACTAGTAGCTAAGTCATTTATATAATGACTAAGCACTTGAGTAAGTCACCATGTCCGATGGTAAACACTCAAACTCACGCAACACAAGCATTGAACTACGTGTCCAAAATAAAAATCAGCAAGTACACCCCGAAGGTACACACCGATCTACCCTATCTAGACTTGTCCGTTTTACATGAAAATTGGTTTCAAGGTCACTTATAACCTGTATAAGACCTCACCAAAATTTGAGCCAAAGTTCACACTTTAAAATCCATCAGCTCGACACTTTACTCGAATCCAAATTTTAGGACAGATTTGTGCACTTGTTTTGTAAAACAGTTTGGACCGCTTAAAAAGTACAAACTCGACAATCCAACTTTTGAAACCACTACTAGACTCGTCAAACTCAGTTTGTAAAGTTTGAAAATCAGTAGTATCAACTATCTAACCAAGCCTAAAGTCCCCGAGAGTCGACCCAAAATCAGCCACAATTTCGGATTGTGCCGACTTGCGTCTCCCGGTACACGAAAATTAAAACTAGCATAACTTTTGACTCGTAATGATTTATAAGCTCTATCTTATACCAAAACGACCGTCTCGGAAAACTCTACAACAATTTCAACTAATCTTAGCCTTTCACAGGCCTTAAACCCACGAAAATTCAGTTAAAAACCTGCTGTCCCAAATTGTACTTTTAGAAAACATGACAAATCAAGTTTTCAACCAAATCCACTCATACCCATACCTCTAGGATGATCATACTATGAAAACCATCAACCAAACACTCATAAAAACACTTGTATGTAAAATCTAACAAAATCAAAGATTAAAAACAAGACTTTTAAGGATCAAAACATGATAAACTTACCAAAAGCAACACATGCATGATGATTAAATCATCATACAACCATGAAATTATAAAGTCTTGAAAACTTGATGCATGTGGGTAATTTTAGTATTATTAGAATCACAAGAAGATTCTAAGAGGTGGTCTTATTTTTGTTTTGATTAGATCATGCTTGAAAATTAAAATTTGAGGGTGTTTTGTGGTGGTGTAGGTGACGGCAAAGGGTGGGGTGGGGAGAGAGATGTGAGTTTCTTTTTATAAATGAATGTATGTGTGTAAAGTGTAAGAAAATTTAGTTTATATATGGTTAGGTAAGTGGAGGGACCAATCTTGCCAATTTTGAAACTTGTGGACCTAAAAACAATTAATAGTTTTAAAGGGTAGAAAATGGTTATTGGTAAATCTTGAAAATATTTACGGGGCTCGGGTTTCGTAAAAATACTTTTCAAAAGTTACAATGCATCATAAAAATGATTTTACGATTTCCCGACACGACTTAATACGTAATTAAAACGAAATCGTCGAAAATATTAATTATCGAAATAATCGATAAATAAACGTAAACTTTTGGGCATCCGTCGGTATCGCGATCACTAGGAATTCTCGTTGTACATTGATTTTGAATAAACTCGTTATAAAACGCACGCGGGTGATTTTAAATCAAAAACTTTGATTTAAATTAAATATGGAAAAATAAAATAAAATTTTTATAATTCCATATGAAACATTATCAATGAATAAAATAATACTTAAAAATATAATTTAAAAATCTCAGGATTTATATATAAAGTAATCAAGAAAACGTAATACGTTGGAAGATTCAAAAAGCACGAATAAAAAGAATAAAATAATGCTGGGAAAGTACGGGTTCTCAAAGTCTTCCCCCCTTAAAGAACTCTGGTCCCCAGAGTTCTCCTGAAAACAGTTGAAGATGCAAACAAGAGGAGGTACTTAGTGTAGAACAAAATCCATGGCTTCCTAGGAAAATTTCTGTACCACGACGAATCTTAACGGTTAGAATTCGCTACGCTTCAGATTCTTAACTCCTTTTCGTATAACTTTTCAGTCTTGGATTAGGATAACGATCTTTCAATACGGAGATACATCGAGAGATAGAGTTGTTGGAGATACGTGCGATAAACTAACAAGAATGGACACAAGAATCACTTAAACAGGCAAAGTGCGATAAAATGAATGAAAATTGTAAATCAACAAGGGGTCGCAAATCGTGCAACTGTAAAACGTGACAGTCTTAAAACGTAAGAATCTAGTCACAAGCGAAATAGAAGGGAAAAATGAATAACATATGATCATTTAAAATACAATATGTCGAAATCAGTTGTCTAGTATTTTGGTATTACTTTAAAACTTAGTTTCAAATATTTTCTTTATTAAAAGAAAATTTTACCAGGTGTAGTGATTAAAAATTAAACTCCATATGAATTGAGTGGGTAAACAGTTGTCAAATCTTTTTCTTGATCAGGATTTTCGAAGCAAAAGTAGAACAGTTCAAAATAGTTATCCTGATCGGCTTAAGAGCTTTTCGGGTGACTGTATGAAGTTATTGTTAAAACTCAGGTTTAACGTTACTATTAGGAAAAATCAGATTTTCCAAGTTATTTAGAATAATCGTTAGAAATTATAAATAAATTCAATAATTTTATTATATTGACAGTAAAGTACGATAAAATCAATTACTTTATTAGATACAACTTGACACTGTTTAAATATAAGTTATAAATTTATCCAAGTGGATGTACAGATTTGATATTAAATTTTAAATGGGTATTTTGACAATTTAAACATTTGGTAAAATGTATAAAACGTTCTTAAAAATTAATAATAATTTTTAGAAATTTCAAGAAAGCGATTAAGGTATCAAATGGTAAACACGTAACATTTTCTGGTTTTCAAAAGGTGACAAGACAGCAACGAATATGAGACATATAAAGGTCAAAATTTTGTATACGGAAATTACATTATTCAAAATAACGTTACTAAAACCGTCTTCCATCAATCTAGAAAATGAAACAACACCTCTAGTAATAGAAGGCGCAAAATGACAATTAAATTAAAGTAATAACTAGTCCATTAGGACGTACCAAATCATATTAACCAATCGCTTCGACGTTTGCACACTTGCCATTTCCCACGTACAAGATCAAAGCTCCTTGCTTCAATCTCCTGCTATCTCTAAGTCCCTCTGATATATTACAAATATGAGTTCCACAACCCGTATCATATACCATCGACTTATTATTAGACACAACATAATGTTCTATAACGAAGATACCTGAAGTACTATCTCCGCTAGCATTCTTGCATTTCTTCGCCTCAACGAGATACTTCGGGCAGTTCCTTTTCCAGTGTCCTACCTCTTTGCAGTGGTAACACTCGGAGTCCTTTGCCGAATTATCTTTTTTTAGTGGTGGAGGAATTTTCTACTTTAGGGCGTAAGATGACTTACCCTTTTCATCATTCTTTCCTTTACCCCCTTGCGCTTTCTTACCCTTGTCTTTTTGGATCTGTCTTGCTCTAATAGCCATTAAAGCAGGAGTCTCAACCTTCTTTGGAAGGCTTTTTCTCATGAGACTTTAGCATAGCATGTAGCTCTACTAATTTATTCCTCATGCTATGCAAATTATAAGTTTGCACAAGTGACTCATAATCCTTGCTGAGAAAGTTCAAGATAAAACTCACAACAAGTTATTGTGTCATGGGATTGCCTAGGCATTCCAGAGTATCCAAGTAGCCTTTCATTTTCAGAAAATGAGTGCTAACGAATTTTCCCTCTTCATGTCTGCAAGCGTGAAATGATTTCGCAGTGTCATACATTTCAGTCTTACCTTGTTCCTCAAACAAAGTCTTGAGTTCGGTTATCCTGTCATATGTGGTAAAATGTGTAACACCCCAAAATGTAGTCAACGGAAGCGGTAAAGCTCGGGGGCTGTTGCGTCATTGTATCATATTTTAAGGTACAAGAGAACGACTCTAAATAAGACGTTTTATAGAAATACCTCGTTGAGTTGAATTAAAACAATAAAGTACAAAGGTCTTAGTTTTGAAAATTCAACGTAGCGATAGAATAAAGTTTTAGACATCAACGAGATAATAGTTCAAAAGCATAATAGAAAAACATCCGAAGATAGCCACTGAATGCATGCGGACTCCAAGTACTTCATACAAGTAGATAATCATCATCATAAAATACCTGAGATAAATACTAAAAGGGGTCAACATAAAGTTGGTGAGAATATAGGTTTCAATTCAAAGTCATAGTAAAATTGGACCGTAAAAGTTCTATTCATGTACACATGCAACTATGGGAATATAGTGCCAAGTGTAGGATAACCAGATGTTCACAATATTTATAATAGCTGTAAAACCCGCATCTAAATGCCATGAACAATACACTACATAAACAAACGAACCAATTAAAACTTTCCTTTATGTCATGAACACGTGTCACGAATATTAAATTCAGAAACTATGTATGTGTTAGTGCACAACAATTATTAAGTACGTATTAATACACGATAATTATTAATCATAATAATTATAATCACGAGCAAGTAAACACGAATATTAAAAAACGAACATGTGAACTACGTATATATTTATTATTACACGATAATTATTAATTACGTACAAGTATTAATTATAACATGAACGTTCAACCACGAACTAACACGAATATTTTAGTAAACGAACACGTAATTTATTAAACATGAACAAAGCCCGGGAAACCCCCTTTGGGCCCTAGTAGCCGCGGACAAGGAACAGGGAATGTGCCAAGCCCATTTGATTTTGACTAATTAGGGAAAAAGAAAAAAACACAAGAAACATAATTCATTTATTTTACAAACAAGAAAAACCATATCCTCTTTTCCTTGCCTGCCGGCTTTACACCACACCACAAGGGTGTTCTTTGATTTTTGATATTGGAATTCGGGAGATCGTATTCGTATTCATTGTCCTTTTCAAATCAAGTGTACGGTATCACCAAAACCTTTTATCTAGTTATTTTTATTTTCTTTATTTAAGATTCATGTGTTCTTGAAAATAAAAACAAATAAAACATGTTAACTAATCAAGAAAACAAGTAATTAAGTTGGTTTTGGTGGGGGGTTTGTTCGGCCGACGCACGAACCGAGAACCCTAGGCTCTCGGCTTGGCTCGATTTGCACCAACAGCCGAGACCAAGGGGTCTTGGTGTGGTTGTGTTGGTTTGGCAGCAGGGAAACAAGGACCCCGACTCACGTCGGGGTGGCCTTGTTGCCTTTTTGGGTCTTGGCGCAACACAGCAGCACCACCGGCTCAAGCCAGTGGCTGCTTTGGTCTATCGGGAGGAACACATCGAAGAACAGGGGAACCACCGGCTAGCAGTCAGTGGCTGTTTTGGTCCAGCAGTGGCTAGCCAGGCCACGACAATGGTTGCCAGCTAGACTGGTCTAGCCGCTGTCGGGCCGGTTCGGTCCGGTTCACGGTTCGGTCCGGTTCATGGTTCGGTCTAAATTAAAACACGGGTTCGATCACGGGAATTAATTTTTACAAGTTATATATTTTTTTTACAAGTTATAATATTTTCAAGGAAAATTAAATTAACTAAAACATGGACTAGTAATAGATTTAATTTGATCACGACTTAGGTTATATTATTTTTTAACAAATAATACATGTTTTTAACCTAAGTATTTTTACCATTTAATTTAGACTATAGTATTAATTAATTATTAAAACATGGACTATAATTAATTAATAAATCATGAATTAGGTTATAATTAATAAATTATTAATACATGTTTAACCTAAGTATTTTATATGTCTTAATTTAATTAAATCATGCCTATATTTAATTAAATCATATAACTTATAGTTTATTTAATTTCGATGATATTTAATTAATAAATTATACTATTAATTACATGTCTTATGATATTTAACCAACAAACTTAAGCTTATATTATTAGCTTATTAATCCAGCTTATTTCTAATTAAGGAAACTTTCTATTTCAGGAAACATGCTATTTTTGGAAACTGATCTATTTTTAGAAACTAAACTATTTTTGGAAACTTTCTATTTTTGAAAACTTTCTATTTTTGGAAACCTGTTATCTTTAGAAAGTTACTTATTATTACACAACAAGTATAATAATACAAGAATACCAGATTATACTTAATCAGAATACATGAAATACATGATTAACGCAGTATAACATTTAAAACATGTAAAACAAGACAAGAACATATAAAACAAGCTAAGACATGTTATAATCAGTTATGTACTCAGTAATCAAAATACTTATGCATGTCCCCGATTTATGTAGCATTAGTGAGGTCGGAGTAGGACTTTCATCCTTTCATCTTTCCTCGTTCACTGGACACAAGGTACGTATTTTCCGTCCCTTTAGTATGGACATTCTTTCCTTATTAGGATTCCCTGTTTGCAGCCAACTGTTTTCTCAGTATTGTTTTATATGTTTGATTACTTATGTTAGTTTAAGATCCTAAGCCATATACATGCATCAAAAGTGTCACCTAGTTATGGAGGTACCATAACCATAACAGTTGAGGCACTAGTGTTATGACTTCCCCACGGCGAAGTGATTGCTCGTGGCATCCTTTTACAGCTTTGGACATTATATTATATTATCATGTAGGGCGTATGGGTGCATCCTAGTTACATGTTTACCAGTATTATCAGAGTGAATGCGATGTGTGCCTTGCTTCCTTCACAAGGAGTTGATCCCTCCTACCCAGACTATTTAATTAGAGGCAATCCCTCTAATTGCATGACGAGGTCTCCCCTCCAAGTATTCATGCACGTTGGAACCTCATGACCTATATAGGCTATTGGCTAATTAATAAAGTTTTCGTATAAAAACATAAGTCTTTTCAAACTATAAAACCAGTTTTATGAACATGTTCCAGGTTTCCAGAACTTTTACATTTCCGCTGCTATTAGTCTTATTTATGTTTCAGCCATTCATACTATGTCGTGTATCCGTTCACTAAGCATATTGCTCAGCCGTTACTTTCCTTTCCATGTCCCAAAACGCCAGGTACTGCATAGGATGGAAGCTGCCTTAGACTTCTTCTCCTTTTTGCCTTCATATACTTATGCTTGTTTGGACACTTCTCTTGTCCTCCTAGTTTATTTACTTTATTTATATTTTGGGCTTATATTTGGGAACCGATGTTTGATTCCGGTTTTCCCTATGGTCATGTATGTTTTAGTACATATTACCTTGCATGCTTTGATGACACGCCATAATTACGCGTAACGGTCCACTTATCAAAGTGGGGTGTTACAATAGCTAAGCTCATGACATCGAAACTAATGATCCAGTTGATGCAATAGTTGCACATATAAATTGACCCAAATGAGTATCCAACCAAGATAACGCAAGTTCACACAAGTTTTATACACTCGTCCGGCGTCAGAATACCCGAGTGGAGGTTGTCAAGCGTCAATAGATCTATCCATAACATAAGAGCTTACTCCATCAAAGTAATTAACGATTCATGATAGTGGGGACTATGGCTAAAGCAACTTTTACTAAATCATAAACAATGCTCACAGAGCGTTCATAAAAAACAGTTTTCTTACGTCCAAAATCAAGTAAAGCATTTATCGCACCCCAAAACATTAAACATAAAAAGCAGTTTAATAGGGACTATAGACTCACCACAAGCAATGAATCAATTCCGTCAAGTAAGATCAAGTAATAGCGAACAACACTAGCGGCAACCTAAATATGATACTATAGTTTAACCCTAGCAAATACATCTCAAAACTTCATCACGCATGTTGCTTATCAATCATATGCGTTGTTTCATAGTTAAAATATGACTTATAAAAATTACATCGTTATAAGTACTATATTATACTTAGGCAAAAATATTTATTTTTGACTCGACGGAATTTCGACAGCCTTTCGACGTAAGTTTTAATTTACCCAAATTTAACTTGGTAAATTTCTCGTCACACTTTCTACAGATGATTCGACAGCCTTTCAGCGTCATTTCAAAATTTACCATTTTTAGTAAATACCTGAATCTCGAACTAATTTCCCCTAATTTCAACACTTTCTCAATCACAATCAACCAATAGCTCATTTTCCGTAAAATACCAACTTCCACTTTCAAGTAATAAAATGAACGAATTTCAACAAAAATCCATGTATTTCCATTACACGCTTTTACCCTTTTTCAAAACACTTCCAACAATCATATATAATATTTAGTACTCATTTCGACACTTAAAATAGCTAGGTTTAACTTGAAAACATCATTTCGATCAATTTAAAAATCCCATCAGCAAGTATATTTTTAGTGTCTCCTCCAAAAATCAAGTTTTCCGACAACAACATTTAAATGACTATATCTTGCTAATTTTAAACCCGTTTTTAGCTTATAATATACCGAAACGAAAGTATTAACTTGTACTTTCATAATCTCGAACTAATCTAGTGTCAAAACAATTCTTATAACCCTTTAAGCCTCATGTAAAATTCGGACAGAATACTATACTTTTGTAAAAATCCATTTTTGACCATTTTCAAGTATATCTACTAGTAGTAACACTACTAGTTTTACCAATCTTAAACACAATAAATATGTCAAGAACATTTTTAATTTCACAGATCTATAAATATATTAACATATATTTTGTAAAAACTTTAAGTCGTGTTTAAAAATACTTAGGTTTAATAGATCCATTCATAAAACACATGGATCTAAAAGTTTACCAACATAAAAAGAATTTTCTTCATTTAATATTCAAAAACACATATGATAAGCAATATGCATGCATAGATCTACCTAGATTATGCATAAAAATGAAAGAATCGAAATATGTTTAAGAAATAACCCAAGTAGCGTATCTACGTAATCACAATAACCTGATTTACAAGTAAGCCAACTAAAAATCAACAAGATATCAACTTCTTCAAACTTCATTAAATCAACCCAAATCACCAAACTATGAAAATTATTTCTTCCTTTTACTTGTAATAACCCTTGATTATGTAAAACAAGTGCTACACTTTCACGAATTTGAGCTTTAAAAAAATCAGCAATGGTGAATTTATATATATGTTTTGTGTCGTGTGTTTAGAGAGGGAGAGATGAGAAATTTTTGTATTTCATGTGGGTGTAATATGAGAATTATTGAAGTTATAATACGTTTTCTAAAAGAAAAGAAGTTATAATAGGTTAAAATGTATATAAGTTAAAACTTATATTTGTGTAATGAGGTTAAACTTGATTCCTAGTAAAAAAATTCAACTTCACTAATGGTGCTAAGTGTTTTAGCCGTGTATATTGGGCCCCACATGGGTAATGATTTGAATTTTTACTTGTTGTAATTAGTAAAAAGGTTTAAGGTATGTATAGTTAGTTTTAAAAATACGTAAAAGTTAGAAATTTGAGGAAATAAATTAATTTTAGGCTTTTTCGCCGAAAAATTATATTTTATGATTTATAAAACGTTTTATGCATGCTAACGACGGTAAACGTAAAATACAAAAACACGTTGCGTAAATTGGTTATTCACACAAATTACGATTTATTACTATAAATAGCAAAAATATACAAACTCATACACGTAAACATATACTGAAGAAATTAAATACTCAGTTCATTAAAAATGATCACGCAGTTAAAACTAAACAGTTAAGCACGTAATTCACAGATAACGAGTAATCTCACGGAGTATCGTCAATTCATTGACCGTCACAGCAGTTAGGTCAGATTCACAAAAGTTTTCACGAAATGATGACTAATCACAATGTCAAGTCATTACACGTCATCAGACGGTTTTTCAGAATACACGGGATAACTTCCCGGTTCAAACGCAGTTCAAGCACATAGTGTGAGACCCCCAAAATCTGACATGGAACAACTAGGCAACGAGGGGGCAACACGTCATGGTACAAGAAACAATGAATTACAGTTGACACAAAGACGACATAATAAAAACATGTACATTACATCATAAAATATCATAGTTTTTATACAAAGGTCCCAGAGTTTTATGTGCGGAAAAATATATTAATTAATCATGGTTTTGTAACATATTGCTACTAAAAAGTACAAAATAACTTTTGACAACTTTTACCAATACGAAACATTAAAAGTAACATAGAACTCTCCAAGCTGCGATAATATCCTGCGGGCTCCCATCCAAGCAAAGCTAAGTAATAAAACCTGAGATTAAACATGTAAAATCGTCAACATAAAGTTGAGTGATATTCATAGGTTTAGCAGTAAAGGTGTGGAACACAAGCATTCATTTGTAAAACAAGTAGTATGGAGTATGGTTATATACGTCAACCATAGTCTGAAACGGTTACTATTGCTATTTAGTTCATGAACCGAAGCTTAACTATGTAAGTATTCAGCCTAAATACTCAGGTATAAACAAATATTAGTGCGTCATGGTTAAATAACCGCAACATGGGACGGGGATTGTCAATCCCGATGGATCCACCCACAACATTCGCGTTTCACGCAATGCACACAGGACAATTAACGGTTCATGATCGGAGAGATGAAACTCAATGCTAGTCTAAAAAGAAATAATAATACGGAAAACATTTGGAAAGCATACACGTACTGGATAGCATACAAATTCTAGATAGCATACAATTTTAAAATGGTTGTGTTCCACCATGTAAAATCTCACCCCGTGTTTAGAAATCATGTATAAGTAAAAAGGGGTTATGAACTCACCTTAGCCACGAGGTAAGTCAATCACGGTACTCAGCAACTGAGTAGAAACAATGGTAGTGAAATGATCACCGACGATATGGATGCCCGGGGAAACACGAAAACCGCAACCTATCACAATAAGGCGCGCGTTAAGACTCGAACTTAAATATCGATATACACCAAACATAATATGACTCAAATGTTTTCAAAGTATTCGTATTTAAAACCAAAGACACGAACCAAATGAATTCATACTAACCCATTTATCCAACACTATACGATTAAACACTTGTCCACTTGAAATTGACCCGTCATACGACGCCAAGTCAACGCAAGTCAAACTATTCCTTTACCTTATTCGGACAAGTAGCTAAGTCATTTATATAATGACTAAGCACTTGAGTAAGTCACCATGTCCGATGGTGAATACTTCAACTCACGCAACACAGGCATTGATCTATGTGTCCAAACTAAAATCAGCAAGTACACCTCGAATGTACACACCGATCTACCCTATCTAGACTTGTCCATTTTAGATGAAACTTAGTGTCAAGGTCACTTATAATCTGTATAAGACCTCACTAGAATTTGAGCCAAAGTTCACACTTTAAAAACCATCAGCTCGACACTTTACTCGACTCCAAATTTGGGACAGATTGTGCACTTGTTTTATAAAACCGTTTAGACCACTTTAAAAGTACTAACTCGACAATCCGTCTTTTGAAACCACTACTAGACTCATCAAATTAAGTTTGTAAACTTTGAAAACCAGTAGTAGCATTTATCTAACCAAGCTTAAAGTCCCCGAGAGTCGACCCAAAATCAGCCACAATTTCGGATTGTGCCGATTTGCGTCTCCCGGTACACGAATACTAAAACTAGCATAACTTTTGACTCGTAATGAATTATAAGCTCTATCTTATACCAAAACGAGCGTCTCGGAAAACCCTACAACAAAATCAAATAATCTCATCCTATCTCAGACCTTAAACCCACGAAAAATCTGTTCCAGACCTGCTGTCTTAAAATACTCTTTTAGAAATCATAATAAATAAATTTTCCAATGAAAACCACTCATTCCCATATCTATAGAATCATCTAACTATCATACCCATCAACCAACCACACTTAAAAACACTTGTATGTAAAATTTAGCAAAAACCCAAGATCAAAAATACAACTTTTTAGGATCAAAAAGTGATGATCTTACCAAGATCATCACATGCATGATGATTTAAACACTTTCAAACCATAAAATCATAAAATCAAGAAAAACTTGATGCAGGTGCTTGAATTTGGTACCATTAGAATCACAAGAACAATTTAGGAATTGGTCTTGTTTTAGTTTTAGCTAGATCATGTTAAAATTAGATGATTTAGGGGTGTTTTTGTGGTGAAGGTGACGTCAAGGGGGTAGGGGTGGGAGAGAGTTGTGATTTTTTTTATAAAAGTCTATGTGTGTGTGATGGTGGAAGTAAAATTTGATTTATATATGGCTAGTTAAGTATAAGGGTTAAAGTTATCAAGTATGAAACTTGTGGACTAAAAATAAATTTAATAGTTTAAAGGGTAGAAAATGACTATTAGTCAATCTTGAAAATATTTATGGGGCTCGGGTTTCGTAAAAATACTTTTCAAAAGTTACAATGCATCAATAATATGATTATATGATTTCTCGACACGACTTAATTCGTAATTAAAACGACATCATCGAAAATATTAATTATCGAAACAATCTATAATAAAATGTAAAGTTTTGGGCATCCGTCGGTATCGTGATCACTAGGAATTCTCGTTATATATTGATTTTGAATGAACTCGTTGAAAAACGCACGCGGGTGATTTTAAATCAAAAACTTTGATTTAAATTAAATATGGAAAAATAAAATAAGAATTTTATAATTCCAGATAAAGTATTTATCAATGATTAGATGTTACTTGAAAAGTATAATTTATTAAAATTTAAGAATCTCAGCATTTACATATAACAATACAAGAAAACGAAATACGTTGGAAAATTCAGAAACACGAATAAAAAGAATAAAATAATGCTCAGAAAGTACGGGTTCTTACAGTCTTCCCCCCTAATGGAACTCTGGTCCCTTAGAGTTCTCCTGAAAACAGTAGAAGATGCAAACAAGAGGAGGTACAAAGTGTAGAACAATTTCATTGCTTCCCAGGTAATTTCTGCATCACGGCGAACCTTAACAATTAGAATTCACTACTCTTCAGTTTCTTAGCTCTTTTTTCGAATAAATTCTACAACTTGGATTAGAATAATGACCTTTCGGTACGGAGAAATATTCAAAAGATAGAATGAACACAAGAATCGCTTAAACGGACAAATTGCGATAAGACGAATCAAGATTGTTAATCAACAAGGAGTCGCAATTCTCGCAACTGTAAAACATGAAAATCTTAAAACGTAAGAATCTATTACAAGAGAAATAGAAGGGAAAAATGAATTACATATGATCATTCAAAATACAGGCTGTCAAAATCAGTTGTCTAGTATTTTGGTATTACTTTAAAACTTAGTTTTAAATATTTTCTTGATTAAAATAAATTTTACAAGGTGTATTGATTTAACATCAAACTATCTGTATTTAGTGAGTATGATGTTGCTATATCTTTTTCTTGACCAAGATTTTCAAAGAAAAAAGTAAAACAGTTCAAAATAGTTATCCTGATCGGCTTAAGAACTTTTGGGTGACTGCATGAAATTATTGTTAAAACTCAGGTTTATCGTTACCATTAGAGAAAATTCAGATTTTCCAAATTATTTAGAATCATTTTTAGAAATTATAAATTAATTTAATAATTTCATTATATTGAAAGTAAAGTATGATAAAATCAATTACTTTAAAAGATACAACTTGATATCCTTTTTAAATACTAGTTATAATATTACCAAAGAGGATGTATAGATCTGATACTTAACTTGAAACAATTATTTTGGTAATTTAAACATTTGATAAAATGTACAAAACGTTCTTTAAAAATTAATAATAATTTTTAGAACTTCAAGAAAGTGTTTAAGGTATCAAATGATAAACACGTAACATTTTCTGGTTTTCAAAAGGTGACAAGACAGCAACGAATATTAATCATATAAAGGTCAACAATATGTATGCGAGTCATAACACAAGGGAATAAAACAAAAATCGTATCAATTTCTAACAAACGTGATAGAATAGATGTATCGTTGATTAGGACAATAAGAAACAAAGGATTATAGCAAGTCATCACTTCTTGAGTGCAGTTGGTGTCACCAACAACGGCTTATTTAATTCTTGATGGTCGATACATGATCGAAAAAGAAAAGCCACACAACGAATATTTCGAATCAAAGAAAATTCTTAAGAAGTCACTGGAGAGTAATTCCAGTAAAATGAAAAACATTAGTAATGAGAGGCGAAATCAATACGTGGTTCACACGTATGAATTTCAAGACGATATAGTCTAACACACATATTGACGGATAAAGAAAATCATTATCCACGTCCAGCGATGTTTCGAAGGTCTACCAAACTAGATAGAGAAGGTTGGTTGATGTAGAAGCATAACAACGTTCGAAACTTTAAAGTCTGGTATCAACGATAAGAAATTAGACAAGCGGTAACGAGAATTGTATCACGGAGGAAGATGAGGTAACAGGTAAAGCAAAGATCGTTGAGCAAGGAAATCTGTGCTTGAGGCATGTACTTTGTTCAAGAAAAGATAAGGGTCATATGTGTAAGTCGCGAACTGTTATTACTCGCATAAGATGTAAAAGTTTTCTAAACTTTATTTTATCAAACTTTTTAAGGAACATAGTTAAAAAGTTGATTCTTGGTTAAATATTTAAGGTGACTAATATTCGGCCTAGCATGGCTCCTTCTAAATTACGCATAAGTGATCAGGCCATGCATAATTTAGGACTAGCAATGCGATGCTCAGCTTCGTCAAACCGGTATTATAGGTCATATTATTTAAAATATGCATATAAAGCCATTTGTAAAAACAGGAATCAAAATAATTTATGAAAATACATCGTAAAATTAGTGTCATTTAATTTTATAGAGTAACGTTCAAGTATCTTGTAAAGCCCAAGTAAATTATTTTGTAAAATGGTTTGCACACAATATCTGTTTGAGTTTATATGGTAACTTATAAAATAGCGAGTGGGTTACATGAGGGTAATAAAAGGTAGTTCATCAAACAATGATGAAATGGTCACAAGGTGATAAAGTTTTAAGAGGTTTTAGCAGGAATTGTCAGGAGTCACGTGTCAAGACGATAACGGACGATATGGAGGCAAGAACTTCAAACCTCGGCCTAATCAGTGGTATGTTAGAAGTAGAAGAAAGATACAATGACAAATAAGTCATAAATTAAAGGAAGGAATAAGGAACCCGCATGTGTTCACATTGTAATTTATTTGACATAAATATTTTTTTAAGAAAACTAGATTATCAGTTTTCAAATGATACAACTACTCTGAACAATTTCTGTTTTTCGAAAGTTTAGTAATTTAACATGTAAATAGTGACGTATAGAAATGTACACATTTTTTGGAAACATATAGTTCATCCTTGGTTATCAAATCACTTGTTAGAGTTTCCGGAGCTCAAACGAACTAAAAAACGCTTCAAACCAACTTTTTTTAACTTCTATCAGTTTTAACCTTTTTAGTCAACTTTGACGTTTGGGTTTGACTAGACCAATTGACTCACTAAACGATATTCTAAGACTCGAAGTCTAATGCAATTAGGTATAAAACGATGTTTTTAACAACTTTCTAACTTTACTCGAGACTTGAAACGGATTAAAAATGGACGAAGATGCCCTTGCATTAAATCTGTCAGCCAAATGATATTTTAGAATTACACAGAAATAAGTTCTTAAATTTTACAATCCCAAATGAGCGAAACTTCTCGTTTTTAAGATTTTCGGGTCGAATTTTATGTCCTAAAAGAACATCTCAACAAGTGGAAATATATTTTTATGTCTAAAGTTATAAAAATATTTCTCGACAGTGTTAAATTTCCTGTAAGGTTTCTGTACAAAGTATATTTTTCGACACAGCTTGAAATTAAATCCAATTTCATAATAACCCAGAATTAATGTACACACAAGACTTGTGAATTCCATAAATACGAAAAAGAATAAATTGTATAATTAATCATGTAAAGAAAACACAGTATAGAAATGGTTCAAGAATGCCAACGACAAACTATGAAATCAAAAACGACGCATGACATCTGTGTCTTCGATTTCAAGATGCAATGCAGCAAGGTCTCTTGGTGGCTGAATTTTCCAAAATCACTAGACATACCGATAAAGAATTGGAACATTAACGGGTTGCACTCCTCGAACGAGGAGGTTTAAATGAAATGGAGGGTACAAGTTTATAGAAGTAGAATTATATTCCAACGTTCGCTACACAATCAAGGATGAATCTCAAGATGACAATGATGGTTTCAAGGTACAAAAGGACGTTGTAATTCGAAATCGAAACGTAGATTGGTCAATGAAATAAAATGTAGTCCATGTACAATTGTCATATAAAACGTTGACGTGAAGGTCAATTAAGGTTACGAGAACTCATGATATTATTCAGTACTGATTCAGCGAATGCTTCGAGATGTATGACTCACACGATGTCCTTAGTCTTTCTGGGAGACATATTGAGCTACACAATGGCCTATAGGCTAGACATTCAATTACGAATGGTCGGAAAGAAAATTGAGTATCTAAATAGATATTTTAAAGAAATTAAACAATGGAAGCAACACGTACGGTAGTAAATGAAAATCAGAAGTTTCGTCGAAAACAACATTTATTCAATCTCGAACAATGGTATCACGAGAGTATACACGGCATGTAACAGTGAGCTGAGAAAAAAAGACGGTTCAAAACGAACGAGTATACAAGGTCAGTCGTACCACGCATAAACAAAATAGCAATAGTACTCAGAAAAGTGAGTATGAAAAGTGGGCAATATACGCGCTCTGAATACAAGTGTGTAACGTCATGACAATATAAAATCATTGTAACAGATCAATTCACAAGAACAAGAATTCAAGAAAGTACGGGCAGATGTAATCACAATAATATCCAGTGATAATTCATGAAGCACAAGGCTTTGAAAAGACATACTAATTATCGTCATTAGGGTAATGTAATATTTCAACATGTAATCAGGAGAAGAAATACTACAATGGTAATTAAACATAAATAATAAGGATTAGAGAATTACCCGCGCAGATATCAAACAACATTGGCAGATTCTGTGTTTGACACTTAGAACATGAAATATTTAAACTTTTGGTTATAGACTAAGATTTTGAAAACGACTAAGTTCCCAATAACCATCGCTCTGATACCAATCTGTGAGACCCCCAAAATCTGACATGTAACAACTAGGCAACGAGGGGGCAACACGTCATGGTACAAGAAACAATGAATTACAGTTGACACAAAGATGACGTAATAAAAACATGTACATTACATCATAAAATATCAGAGTTTTTATACAAAGGTCCCAGAGTTTTATGTGTGGAAAAATATATTAATTAATCATGGTTTTGTATCATATTGCTACTAAAAAGTACATAATAACTTCTGACAGCTTTTTCAAAATGAAACTTTAAAAGTACAGAACTCTCCAAGTTGCGATAATATCATGCGGGCTCCCATCCAAGAAAAGCTAAGTAATAATACCTGAGATTAAACAAGTAAAATCGTCAACATAAAGTTGAGTGATATTCATAGGTTTAGCTGTAAAGGTGTGGAACACAAGCATTCATTTGTAAAACAAGTAGTATTGAGTATGGTTATATATGTCAACCATAGTCCGAATCGGTTATTATTGCTATTTAGTTCATGAACCGAAGCTTAACTACATAAGTATTCAGCCTAAATACTCAGGTATAAACAAATATTAGTGCGTCATGGTTAAATAACCGCAACATGGGACATGGATTGTCAATCCCGATGGATCCACCCACAACATTCGCGATTCGCGCTTCGCGCAATGCACACAGGACAATTAACGGTTCATGATCGGAGAGATGAAACTCAAGGCTAGTATAAAAAGCAATAATAATACGGAAAACATCTGGAAAGCATACACGTTCTGGATAGCATACAAGTTCTGGATAGCATACAAGTTCTAGATAGCATACAGTTTTAAAATGGTTGTGTTCCACCATGTAAAATCTCACCCCGTGTTTAGAAATCATGTATAAGTAATAAAGGGCTATGAACTCACCTTAGCCACGAGGTAAGTCAATCACGGTACTCAAAAACTGAGTAGAAACAATGGTAGTGAGACGATCACCAGCGATATGGATGCCCGGGGAAACACGAAAACCGCAACCTATCACAATAAGGCGCGCGTTAAGACTCGAACTCAAATATCGATATACACCAAACATAATATGACTCAAATGTTTTCAAAGTATTCATATTTCAAACCAAAGACACGAACCAAATGAATTCATACTAACCCATTTATCTAACACTACACGATTAAACACTTGTGCACTTGAAATTGACCCGTCATACGACGCCATGTCAACGCAAGTCAAACTATTCCTTTACCTTATTCGGACCAGTAGATAAGTCATTTATACAATGACTAAGCACTTGAGTAAGTCACCATGTCCGATGGTGAATACTCAAACTCACGCAACACATGCATTGAACTATGTGTCCAAACTAAAATCAGCAAGTACACCCCGAATGTACACACCGATCTACCCTATCTAGACTTGTCCGTTTTAGATGAAACTTAGGGTCAAGGTCACTTATAATCTGTATAATACCTCACCAAAATTTGAGCCAAAGTTCACACTTTAAAAACCATCAGCTCGACACTTTACTCGGCTCCAAATTTGGCACATATTGTGCACTTGTTTTATAAAACCGTTTAGACCACTTTAAAAGTACTAACTCGACAATCCGTCTTTTGAAACCACTACTAGACTCATCAAATTAAGTTTGTAAACTTTGAAAACCAGTAGTAGCATTTATCTAACCAAGCCAAAAGTCCCCGAGAGTCGACTCAAAATCAGCCAATTTCGGATTGTGCCGATTTGCGTCTCCCGGTACACGAATACTAAAACTAGCATAACGTTTGACTCGTAATGAGTTAGAAGCTCTATCTTACACCAAAACGAGCGTCTCGGAAAACCCTACAATAAAGTAAAATAATCTCAGCCTATCTCAGACCTTAAACCAACGAAAAATCTGTTCTAGACCTGCTATCCCAAAATACTCTTTTAAAAATCATAATAAATAAATTTTCCAACCAAAACTACTCATTCCCATATCTATAGAATCATCTAACTATCATACCCATCAACCAACCACACCTAAAAACACTTGTATGTAAAATTTAGCAAAAACCCAAGATCAAAAATACGAATTTTTAGGATCAAAAAGTGATGATCTTACCAAGATCATCACATGCATGATGATTTAAACACTTTCAAACCACAAAATCATAAAATCAAGAAAAACTTGATGCTTGTGCTTGAATTTGGTACCATTAGAATCACAAGAACAATTTAAGAATTGGTATTGTTTTAGTTTTAGCTAGATCATGTTAAAATTAGATGATTTAGGGGTGTTTTTGTGGTGAAGGTGACGGCAAGGGGGTAGGGGTGGGAGAGAGTTGTGATTTTTTTTATAAAAGTGTATGTGTGTGTGATGGTGGAAGTAAAATTTGATTTATATATGGCTAGTTAAGTATAAGGGTTAAAGTTTTCAAGTATGAAACTTGTGGACTAAAAATAAATTTAATAGTTTAAAGGGTATAAAATGACTATTAGTCAATCTTGAAAATATTTACGGGGCTCGGGTTTCGTAAAAATACTTTTCAAAAGTTACAATGCATCAATAATATAATTATATGATTTCCTGACACGACTTAATACGTAATTAAAACGACATCATCGAAAATATTAATTATCGAAACAATCGATAATAAAATGTAAAGTTTTGGGCATCCGTCAGTATCGCGATCACTAGGAATTCTCGTTATACATTGATTTTGAATAAACTCGTTGAAAAACGCACGCGGGTGATTTTAAATCAAAAACTTTGATTTAAATTAAATATGGGAAAATAAAATAAGAATTTTATAATTCCTGATAAAGTATTTATCACTGATCAGAAGTTACTTGAAAAATATAATTTATTAAAATTTAAGAATCTCAGGATTTACATATAACAATACAAGAAAACGAAATACGTTGAAAAATTTAGAAACAGGAATAAAAAGAATAAAATAATGCTCAGAAAGTACGGGTTCTTACACATAGTTAACTAAATAAAAAGTCAAAGGGTAAAATAGTCATTTAACATGTCTATGAAAATTACCAGATGTTACATCCTCCCCTCGTTAAAGTGGCTTGATGAGACGGCTTTTATACATAGTCTCATCGTCCAAAATGGGCTTAAAATGCATAAAATATCAAGAAAAATACCAAATATATGCTTGTGTTTGTTACATGTGTATTTTAGGCACGGATATTGAGAAAATGACAAAAGATAACAAGAAACAAGCAAAAACGAATACGGGAAACGAAGCCGCACAATGAACCAAGCCCTAATGTGGATTTTCCAAGAATAACCCTTGAAGAATTGAAGATTGTACAAGAAGGGTCCTCCAATATTGAAGAATTGACACCTTTAAACCCTTGTTTATTCATAATTACAAGTTTGGTCATTAAAATTTGTCAAATTTACAAGAAGGGCCCTCCACTTTGAAGAATTGGCAAGAATGGTCCCTCAAATTTGAAGACTTGTCAATATTATTCATCTAAGAAGTCAACAATACAAGTCACCACCTTGAAGAATGAAGAAAATGCCAAAACACCCCTTTAAATATCATGAATTTACAAGAAATACCCTTGAAATACTTTTACAAAACTATTTGGGGCAAAGGTGTGAAAAAACAAACTTCATTAACAAAGGAATCTGAGTTTTGGTTATTTAAACACAAAGTGAAAGAAAGAAGAAAGGAAGGGGGTGTGTTTTGCCAAGACAAGAAAGTTACATAGGCCACTCAGAATCTACCAAGTGTCCCACTCACCCTCACAACCAATCAAAACACTCCCTTTGGCCACGTCAAATCCCACTCATAACCGGTTTTAACAACTTAATTTATTAAGTTAAAAATTGGCGCTTAACAACTTTTTTAAACCCAAAACGGATTAAACCTCAACTATTCACTCAAGAACAAAGATTAGGGGTTTTTTGTTTAAGCCAAAATTAAACCTCCAAACCATCCAGTTTTATGATTAGTAGTCTCATAATCATAACCCAACCTTTAAACCAAGTGCCACATCACCACAAGGGCTCACATGAAAGTGCCCTGCTACACGTTTGAAGAAGATGACAAAATAGTGCCAGAAATCCAACGCCCACATTGAAGCTTACAACCTAAGCTTATTTGAGGCCTTTGATCAAATTCCACCTAGTCAGCAACAACAAAACGCCAAGAAGAACTCACATGTTCAAGCAGATTTTTCAAAACCCTCAAGGGAAATTCAGGGACTTCACAACTTAGGGTTTACGTTTTTTATGCTTTCTAGTTCACAAATGTAGCCTATATAAGGCATAAGACCTCCTTCATTAGTCTTTCCTCTTGGTTTTCCTTTGGTCAACAAATCTGTAAATCCTTGTTCAAGTTTAATGAAAAGTGTTTGATATTGTGTGACGAATTCCAAGTGCCAACCTTATTACTTGCTTATTATTGTTACATGTTTGGGTTTGATAAGTCTTAAAACCTGTTTTTAAACATTGTGCAAGAAATTGCATATTTTCCAAAAATATGATATTTTGCTAAGTTCTTTGGTACATCCTTGGAATTTTTGGATTGCAAGTGATTATAGCACAAGAAGATTATCAAGGTGTTGTAAGCTTGTGGTTTAGGTATAATCAAGGAGTGGGTACAAAGGTTGCATTAATCAGATTTCTTTTTCAATTTTCTGTTTTGAATATTACTTGTTCTAACCTTGTTACTCTTAGCAGCTTTGTGGAAGCTTGTGCCTTGGTTTGCTAGGCACATAAGCTCAAATATTCGCGAGTGTGGATGTACATTCATGAGGTTTGAGCCTTCTTACCCAAAATATGATAAAAGTACTTGATTTTTGTTATTTTTAGTTCTGCTGTTATAAGAGGTGTTCTTGTGGCTTGAATTTGCTTAATATTGCATAATATTGATGATATGATGCTAGATTAGGCTTGGGTAAAACTGAAACACAAATTTGCTTTGTTAAATCTTGTATTGAAAAAGGTAAGGGGTGTTTGGGTTAACCTGTTTGAGTTTGCAAATTGATTTTGAGTAGGAGTTTGTTGTTTATTTGTGTTGGAATCTGATAAATACTTGGTTGTGTGTTGTTGACTGCAAGTTTTTGGCTTTTGAACATCAAATCTTTATTGTGCTATAACTTGTTAATTTTTGCCTGTTTTGACCTAAGATCTTGGTAACACATAGATTGTATGCATGCTTAGGGCTAATAAGTGATTAAATCAAGTTTATATAACCTGTTAAAGAGATTTGAGGGTTTGAAATTGGATTTGTGGTCAAGTATATCAGCAAAGTTTAAGATCTGCTTGTTCTTGTTCATCAGTAACTTTTTGTGGCTTGAATCTTTGTCTATACCTTGAATCATTGCATGAAACCAGTTAATTTATGTTCATTTGAATTAATCTAAGCTGTTGTGTGCATTTGGCTCAATTTGGTTGGCTTAATCTTGCTAAAACTGCTTATTTGTTGAAATCTGCTTATTATTCATGTCTGGTGCATATCTGGTGATCTTTTGATTAAACTGTACTAATTGGCTTGGTGAAATTGTGATTTTATTGTTGTTATTGACTCCTTGTGATCCACTGATTACAAGGGTGCCTTTGCTTAACCTGAATCCAACAAAAATTCACAAAAGACAAAAAGTCAAAATAGTCAAGCAGTGGGAACTCCTTTCCCTTGTTGCTAGCCACTGCTAGTGTAATTTGATCATCAGCTTATTCATAAGCTATTTTAGCTTATTTGGACTTGCAACAACTCATTTTTTGTGATTAATCTTCCTTATTTGACCCATTGAACTAATCTAGAGCATATTAGGGTTTGACTTTTAGGTTTGACTAGAAAACCAATTGACTTGACTTTTTCATGAGTGCTTATTTGCTTATTCCAGCTTATTCTTTGTGCTTATTTGAAAACTTTTTGTTGATTTTTCTTAATTAAGTCATTTAAAACCTTTTGCAACTTGAATCAGCACTTGAGGTAGCCTAGAACTCAAAAAACAACTATTTTGTTATTTCGTGAATAGAGCTTTTGCTTATTTCAGGCTTATTTCTTGGGCTTTTTCAAAATTTCTTTTCACGGATCTCTTAAGTATCCCAAAAGAAGCTTGTGTGTCAAATTAGAGCTTATGGCGTTAGCTTATGGCTTAATGGGCTAAAAAGCCCATTAAGAATAAGCTGTTGACAATTAAGCTGTGATAAGCACATTTTTAGCTTTTGGGCCTTCAGAGTTTTGTGCTTAAAATTTAATTTTGAGTCAAGTAGGTGATTTTGGGCTTATTTGGTGGACTTTTTCTTATTGGGGCTATAATCAGCCCATTAAGGGTCTGTTTTGTCATTTAGCCCATTTTAAGGCCCATTGGGGATATTTTGGTAATTTCAAGTTCATTTATGTATTTATTAGGTTAAAATAAACTAGTTTGCAACTTTTTAGAATTTTTTATAAATTTTGGATTTTTATTAATATTTTATTATTATTTTATTATTAATAATTAAAACTTAGATTTTTGCAAGTTTTTCATTTTTCCTAGTTCAAATACATTAAGTTAGGAATTTTAAAACTTTTAGATTAATTTTAGTGTCATTTGATTAATTTTTAGAATTATTTTAAGTTTTTAGAGTTTTTAATCATTTTTAAATTGTTTTAATTAATTTTAAAACTTTCAAAAATATTTTTTAACTTATTTAAGTCATTTTAGAGGTTTATAAATGAAAAATCTCATTTTGGGATTTTTGTTAATTAAATTGACTTTTTGGGCTTTAATTAGCATTAAAAAATTAATATTTAATTAAATTAAAGGTTTGAGTGATTTTTGATTTTTTTGTAAACTCTAGTTACATTTTTTTGGATTTATTGCAATTTTTTAGGAATTTTTAGATTAATTTTTAAATTTCGTCATATTCTACGGTTTTACGTACACGACTTTTCGACTTAGTTTAATTCATAATCGTAACCGTCATCCTTTCTCTTTTTCATTTCTCATAATTATAATCACAAAGTTAATCATTTCTTTATACGACACACTAGCCTCCTTGAGAACGATCCCCACTTTTGGGTCATTTACTTGTGATTTTCCTAAATCACTCGTTTAATACTTGCCCTAATTACACTTTGTTTTCCTAAACAAGGTTCTAAAATACAACTATCATTTTGGCGCCGCTGCCGGGGAGGCGTGTTGTGTTTTGATTTGAACAATTGTTGTTTTTATATTAGCCATAATATCTATTTGTATTAGTAGCACTCTACTAATACGTATTATCGGTTTTCGTTTTTTTGTGTGAATATTACTATATTGTATACGTAGAACAATAAATTCACAAGTACTCCAAAAGTGTGAAAACACAACCTTGATTCGGGATTTTATCACTCAATCATTGTATTCGAATCTCAAACAAAGAAAAAAGGCAAAATAGATAATTACTTTCGTGCAACTTAATTTTGACAAACACAAACTATAAGGTGGGTATAAGGCGGGTATTATAAAATATACCCTAAGGAAAAAGGCTCTTAAGTGCTTCGGGCCGCCTCGTTTTCCCGCTTGCTTGTGCGTGTTTAGATAAAAAGGGCTAATCGAGGGTTTGCCAACCAAAGGTATTATCTAAGTATCATATATATTTTCTTGGTTTCATTTGATTAAACCCTCTTGAGCGTTTTGGTGTTCCACCAACGTTCTAAAGTCATCGAAGACGTTCACTTCACGTGATCGTTTTCATTCCTTGAGGCTCCTTTAATCAAGAGATTTGATTTGAGGAGAGATTTGTAGATTTTTGTCTACTTAATACATTCACCAAAATCCAAAAAAAGTAAAAACAATCAAAAACCACAAAAAAATTGGAAAAAATAAAAACACCAAAAAGAATCTTCTTTGCTCATCCCCACGTTGTACGTGACGTTTATGCTTACACGTAATCAAGCAAGACGTGCACGTAAACGAAAGAACCGAAAGGATACCACACCTAACCTTTCTAGTGAGGAGTCTCCTATTGACGAACCTATCGTAGAAGAAGAACCAACCATGGCGAATCGAACTATGATGGAGTTACTTCAAGCACCCACCAAGGATTATGGAGAGGCTATTGTGATTCCTGCCATCCTTGCGGAGAATTTTGAAGTGAAAACAGGTTTGTTGTCAATGATCCAAAACAACAAATTCCTTGGTGATGAAAAGGATAACCCGCACAACCATATCAACCAATTCAATCGTCTTACCGCCACTTGCAAGTATAAGGACGTTGCTAATGACTCGATTAAGATGATGCTTTTTCCGTATTGCTTAGCGGGGCCCGCTAAAGTTTGGTTAGAAAAAGAGCCACCCAATTCTATATTGACATGGAAGGATCTCGTTTCAAAGTTTGTGAACCAATTTTTCCCGCCCTCTAAGACTACGCATTTGAAAAACGAGATTTCAAAATTTTCACAAGAATTTAATGAGAGTTTTTCTACGGCTTGGAATCGGTTTAAGGAAATATTACATGAGTGTCCTCATCACGGATTTTCCGACTTGCATCAAATTGACACGTTTTACAATGGATTTAATGATCATGAGAGATATTATCTTAATGCCGCCGCGGGTGGTAATTTTTTGTGTAAAACAGTTGAGGAAGCGTTGTTGATTATTGAGAATAGGTCTAAAGTCTATAGTCCTCGTAACACATCGAGTGTTCGTAAGTCTTCGTCTTCGGCTTCACCTTCATTGTCCAATACCATCGATGCTTGCCAAATTGAGGCAAATTTGGAGAACAAAATCTTTGATAAGCTTAAAGGTCTTTTAATTGAATTCAAAGTTGGTGAACAAAGTGCTCCCGCTACGGCTAAAGCGGTTGAGGTTTCTTGCATGTATTGTGGTGGAGGTCATGATTTCTCCGAGTGCATTACCAACGGTGGTAACACTTTGAGCGCCTACGCGGCCACGGGAACTTACAACCAAAACAGTCAAGTTACCCGCTCTAATCAAATGACTCCACCGGGTTTTTCTCCCAATCAAAATGCTAACAACAACTATCGAAACAATCAAGTTGGTTACAAAAACAATTACAAAGGTAACAACTATGGGAATCAAGGGGCTAATAACAATCAAGTTTCAAACAAAAATCAAAACAATGATTTTCAAAACAACAACAAGAGTTTGCAAACTTTGAAAGATCTTCCAAATGAATTTGTTGAATACGCTAATGGAAACGATGCTAGGTTTGATAATATTCAAAGAGAGATCATTAGCCTAAGATCCGAGTTTAATAATGACTTGAAAAAGGAGTTGAAAAATGAGTTAGCAAATGATCTTAAGATCCATACAAACAAAATGGAGGGAAATGTAACTAGGTTACAACAAAACGAACAAAAGATGGAACAAGGGCAACATGAAATAAAACAAGAGATGCTTAAGGCCGATAAGAGGCAATCTGTGTTTGAGGATAAAATCCATGTTTGAGGCTATAATGTGTAAACCGTCTTCGAGTAGTCTTCCTAGCAACACCATATCGAACCCTAAGGGAGAGATGAAAGTGATTACCACACGAAGTGGTAAGACACTTAAGGAACCGACTCCTCAACCAAATACTCCAACGGTGGAGGAAATTGAGGAAGAACCCGAGGTGGTGGTCGAAAAGGAGCATGTCCCAATCCCTTGAAGTACCGCTCATGCCACACCTACGGTTGACCCATTACCATCATTGGAACCCGAGATTCCAAAGGCTATGCCTATGCCTCAACCCACACCACCCTTTCCCTACCCATTGAGACTTAGAAAGGAGAAACTTCAAGAGCGCGACAATTACCAATTTGAGCTTTTTATGAAAATGTTTCGTGACGTGCATTTCAATGTGAGTTTTGCCGACGCTTTGGTCATGATGCCTCGATTTGCCTCTAACTTTAAGAGTATGTTAAACAACAAGGATAAATTGCAACAATTGTCTAGTTGTTCCTCGGTTTATCTTAACCGCATACCTCAAAAAGTCGGTGATCCTAGTAAATTCTTGATTCCATGTGCAATCTAAGATATGGAAGAATGTTATGCCTTGGTCGATCTTGGTGCTAGTGTTAACTTGATTCCACTTGAAATCTTCAAGTCGCTCAGTCTTCTTAATCTTTCTCCTTCACTAATGTCTATCGAATTGGCCGATCATTCCACTATTCCCGCATGTGGATTGGTCGAAGACGTTTTTGTGAAAGTGGGAAAGTTCTATTATCCGGTATACTTTATCGTTGTCGATATTCCCACGGATCCTCAAGTTCCTCTTATTTTAGGTCGTTCGTTTTTAGATACGTCTATGGATTTGATTGATGTGCATGCTAGAAAGATCACCTTACGTTTCAACGACGAGGAACTTGTTATAAACGCAACTCAAAATTCTCCAATTTCTCATGTTTATTCCGTTGCGACCATAAACCTCGTTGATATGATCGACGTTGTTTGTGAGGAATTTTCACAAGAAGTTTTAGGTTTTGGTGACGATGAAAATAGTGGTAATCCCACTATGCTTGATCCCATTCTTGATAATTCGACACCATCCTTCACTCCGTTTGAAGGTGGTGGTTTTACGTTGAAAGAATTTGATGTTCCACGTACTTGTGACGAAGACCTCGACAACGATGAGGACTTCTCGATTATCAACGATTTTCTTAACGATTTCCCATTTCCTCCACCCTAGGAGGTTATGAGTATCGAGCCCAAATCTTCAACTGAGGAACCAACAATCCTCGAGTTGAAAGATTTACCTCCTCACCTTGAATATGTATTTTTGGATGAGGACGACAAGTTGCCGGTTATTATTGCGAAAGATCTTTCGAATGATGAAAAAACCGCACTTATCGATGTTCTAAAGGATCATAAAGGGGCAATTGCGTGGAAATTATCCGACATTAAGGGGATCGATCCCAAATTTTCTACCCACAAAATCTTAATGGGGGAGGACTACAAACCCGCAATCCAATGTCAAAGGAGGGTGAACCCCAAAATTCACGACGTCATCAAAAAGGAAGTCCTTAAACTCCTTGACGCGGGAATGATTTACCCTATTTCCGATAGCCCTTGAGTGATTCCTATTCATTGTGTCCCAAAAAAGGGAGGAATGACCGTTGTGCCAAACGATGCCAACGAGTTAATTCCAACTCGACTCGTGACCGGTTGGAGGGTGTGCATCGACTATCGTAAGTTGAATGACGCCACTCGTAAAGACCATTTTTCCCTTGCCCTTCATGGACCAAAGGTTGGAGCGTCTTGCGGGAAACGATTTCTATTGCTTTTTAGATGTTTTTTCCGGTTACTTCCAAATCCCCATCGATCCTCGTGATCAAGAGAAAACTACGTTTACGTGTCCATATGGGAAGTTTGCCTATCGTAGAATGCCATTCGGACTTTGCAATGCACCGGGAACCTTTCAAAGGTGCAGGATGGCTATTTTTCATGATATGATCGAGAAGACGATGGAAGTCTTTATGGATGATTTTTCCGTGTGTGGTTGTTCGTTCACTTCGTGTTTTTCGAATCTTGAGAGAATGTTGAAACGTTGTGAGGAAACCAACCTTGTGCTTAATTGGGAAAAATGTCATTTTATGGTTAAGGAAGGAATCGTCTTAGGGCACAAGGTTTCGAAAGCGGGGATTGAGGTAGATAAAGCTAAGATAGACGTCATCGCCAAATTACCTCATCCCAAAACCATTAAGGGAGTTAGGAGTTTCCTAGGCCACGCGGGCTTTTATCGTCGATTCATCAAGGATTTTTCAAAGATTTCTCGACCTATTATACATCTCCTCGAAAAAGATGATCCTTTTGTCTTTAACGAAGATTGTGTACGAGCCTTTGAAATCCTTAAGAGGAAACTTACTGAAGCTCCCATTCTTGTTGCTCCCAACTGGAACCTCCCTTTGAGCTCATGTGTGATGCTAGTGACTATGCTATTGGGGCCGTATTGAGGCAACGTCATGAAAATCACTTCTTGCCTATTCACTATGCTAGCAAGACGATGACCGAGGCTCAATTGAAATATACTACAATGGAAAAGGAATTCCTTGCCGTGGTGTATGCTTTTGAGAAATTTCTACCTTATCTTGTGTTGACTCGATGCATAGTGTATACGGATCATTCGGATATCAAGTATCTCATGGCTAAACAAGATGCAAAGCCGAGATTACTTCGTTTGATTCTCCTCCTACAAGAATTTGATGTCGAAATCCTTGACAAAAAAAGGAGCCGAGAATCTAGCGGCCGATCATCTTTCTCGTTTGGAAGATCCTCACCCAAGTGTTTACGAGCCAAAGGAAATTACCGAAACATTTCCTCTCGAGACACTTGGTGTAGTGAATTCTAAGCTTGATTCATCCACCCCATGGTTTGCGGACATCGCAAATTACCATGCGGGCAATTTCATCATCAAGGGTATGACGACTCAACAAAAATGGAAATTCTTTCGTGACGTCAACTTCTACTTTTGGAACGACCCTTATCTCTTTCGGACTTGTGCGGATCAAATTATTCGACGTTGTGTTTTTGGCACCGAAGCTTCTAATATCCTAAGAGCTTGTCATGAGGGACCCACAGGTGGTCCACGGTGTTAATCTCACTGCTAAGAAGGTCTTTGATGTCGGTTTCTTTTGGCCTACTATTTACCGAGATACACATGCACTTATGAAGTCATGTGACTCATGCCAACGACAAGGAAAAGCCTCACAAAACGATGAAATGCCACAAAACATCATCCAAGTGTGTGAGATCTTTGATGTTTTAGGAATTGATTTTATGGGGCCGTTCCCATCATCTCATGGTAATAAGTACATCCTTGTCTCCGTTGACTACCTATCCAAGTGGGTGGAAGCTAAGGTGTTGGTCCACTATTCTTGTGCACATATCGAATCTAGGAAGAATAATGTGCACAATTAACCAATTGACTAACTAATAACAATAGCTTGTACTTTTCATTTTTGTATATCTTATTAATATATGAATTAACAAATATACAAGTGTTACCCGGTTGTTTGCGGAATAACAACCGGCCGATGATGACAAACTAAACTCCCATTGTTACAAGATAGAAAAGAACCAATGGGAGGAGGAAATCCTAAAACTAACACTATGTGTATTTTGGTGGTGGAAATCTCTACCAAACTCTAAGTTATGAGCCCACTATATATAGTGGGAAAGTGAAGCTTCCTTTGGAAGCTTCAATAAAGTCAAGTAAACACCTTGTACTTTATATTCTTCCTTTTTCACCCAAGGAAGTTCCCACTATGTCTTCAGTATAAATACTTCCGGTCTTCATGTCAGAGATGGTCTTCAGGGAGTTAGTGAGTCATAGTCATTACTCACTAACTCCATCATCCTGACTTTGGTTCTTGTCTTCACTGGCTCAGATCCGCTGCAGTAGTGAAGGAGTCTCTGTAGACTTCTAAGAACATCTTGAGGATGACTCGGTAAACTATCATGAGTTTACCGACCTATATAATACTTAGGGTATATTTCATTCAAATCAGTACAGGGACAATTTAGGCTCTAAATTGGCCCAACAATCTCCCCCTATTTGAATAGAAATATAGCCTAAGTCTTTTAGTAGTAAGTGAGCATAACGACTTCTTCTTACATACTAAGATACAACACAGGGATACAATAAATAACAATATTATGATGTGAAGTTTTACAACATGTGTTCATACCAGCTCTTTGTATTCTTGACTAAGTAAGTGTAGTCTCTGACGAACATCTTGAACTTTGTTCCTAGGTTCAGTGGTAGCTTCAGAGACTTATTTCCAGCAGTGGTGATCAGACACAACAAGAAAAATTTACTCCAAACTACTAAATACCCAAGTATATTAAAATTCTAGAACACTTGTTCACTTCATGTAACAAACATCAGTAACATACCACACTTCTACCCCGAATATATCATTCTCTCTCTTAACAAAACATCAATTTGTATAAGCACATTACCAACAACAGCTGCTCTTCTTGGAAATTTGGATTTTTTGGTATGTGATTGGTTTGTTTGTTTTGTTTTTGTAGTGGTGGGGTGGTGGTGTTGTTTGTGGTGTTATATGTGGTTTGTCACCAGGTTATGAATACAACTATACATGATTAATCTGTAGAAAGAATACAAGTCTGTATAAGTATACTTGATGATGATCGATGAGTGTGTAAACACTTTCATAAGTGTGGTTCTCTCCCCCTCAAAAGTTGTTGTACAAGCAGCTTTTGTAGCACAACATACTTTGTTCATCGATCCCTGATTACTTCAAACCATGATGATACAACTCTGATAATTGTATACATCTCCCCCTCAAAAGTTGGTAAATCTTCAACCTTTGGGTGTGTAAGCTCAGCGGGTTTGATTTTCCAAGCTCGAGTACTCGTACAGTGACAAGAGTCTCGTGTAGGTCTGTGACCTGATGGATGTGGTTCAATCGGCTGATGGTCCAGTCCTTGCTGGATAGGATTCAGGCTTTGTTGATGGATCAGAGGGTTCGGAGCAGAAGACAGGGGTCCAGAGAAGAGAAATGCTCAGAACCATATCTGATAAAGGGTTCGCTGACCTGGGGGTTCGACCTCTATGGCAGGTTCATCGTCATGCAGTCCATTATTTGGCTGGCTGTGGGTTTGCTCAGTGACAGGGTTCAAGCCTCAACGTCCAGGTTCGCTGAAGAACAGGGGGTCCAGCGAAGAAGGTTCAGGACTGCTGGAGGTTGGGGGTCCATAACAGCTGGTGAGGGTTCAGTCACTGACATGGGGTTCTAATAATGTTTTTGACCAGGGGTTCTTGATCTGGTCCGGGGTTCACATCCAACGATAGGGTGTCATTAACCTCTGGTGGCAGGTTCATCGACCTGGGGGTTCAGCGACCACTCGAGGGTTCAGCTACAGGGGTTTCACTGTTCTGACTATTTTACGGAGGGTTCATAACTCTGAAATGGAAGGGTCCAGCGCTTTGGGGGCTCAAAGACAGAGCTTGGTGACAGGTTCGCTGGCTTGGGGTTCAACGACAGGGTTCAGGGACAGGGGGTCGCTTGCTGTGAGTAGTGGGTTCCACTAGTATTCCAGCGATGGTTCAACTTCAACGATTCACCATCATACCAGAGGTTCAATCAGCAACTTCTGTGCTTGGGGGTTCATTGACTTCTTTATTATCAATTCTAATTTCCCCTCTGTACCCATCAGTATTCATTAATACTGATCCAACACACCCATTTTCATTCCTCAGCTGTTCAAAATGTTTTGTTTATCAGCCTGTTCAAACACTCTTTTTCTTTCCCTAACTACACCTGAACACCCACTTTAAGTGAAACAAATAATCACTCGATTATTTATCCTTTACTGAATGTCAATACCCACTTCACTCCTGCACATGACGTTCCTGAACAATCTCAGTTGCTCAGCGGATCAACAGTATCAGTAGGTCATCTTATTTGATAAGTGCCCAGCCTTAACCATCATTGCTTCAATAATCATTAGGCTATGCCCGAAAAACATAACAATCTAAACACAATATTCACCCGCCGCCACCATAACTACTTTTTCAATCAAAATCAATACAAATAACAACCGTACCAGTCACACCCCTCGATGGAGGATCTTCATATCGAGACCATGTCGAACATCACTTCATCATCTTCTAATATCAGGCTAAGCCTAAAAAAACGAGGAACATAATCACCATTTTTTCGTTCCAGATTAACAGCTAACAATCACTCATCCCTTTTAACAACCTACTAAAAATTGAAATCAATTCTTCAATCAAATCCATTTGTTTCTGTAGCCACTAGAAACGAGTCTAATTTCTTCGATTTGGTTTTATTTCGGGACAACATATCTGTTTTTTGTTGTAGATTTCGATGTAAGCTGATGATGATGATAGATTTGGGTTTTGTAATATGTGGTGATGATACGCTGTGAGTGACGTGATGATATTTGTAGATCCAATAGATGAGAAAAGAGTAAAGTATCTGTTTGTTGTTGATGAAGGTCGTAGGTGGGAGGTTTTTTGTTAAGATGATTTTTTGTTTATTAAAAGTGACGGTTATGGGATTTGTGACGTGGGTAGATGAAGATTTGTTTTTAGATTTTGGAGATGGTGATGTTGAATATAGATGAGGGACGGTGACAGTGGGATTTTTTATGAGTTGTTTGTGAATTTAGATCTATTTGTTTTATTGTGACGGTGGGATTAGGAGAAAGGGGTTTTGTCGTTGGTGGTGGTGTATCATGATAAGGTTTTGTGTGGTTGTTATTTTAGCAACAGACAATATCAGTGTTCATCTCCCCTCAACAAACTGCTACTGTTGTGCAGTTTTTTGAACATACTGATGAATTTGACTATGCTAAAAACATGTTATTAGCAGCCATTCGAACGGATCTGGATAGAGAAAATCCAACCCGCTCTGATACCACTTGTTGGTCCACTATTCTTGTGCACATATCGAATCTAGGAAGAACAATGTGCACAATTAACCAATTGACTAACTAATAACAATAGCTTGTACTTTTCATCGTTGTATATCTTATTAATATATGAATCAACAAATATACAAGTGTTACCTGGTTGTTTGTGGATTAAAAACCGGGCGATGATGACAAACTAAACTCCCATCGTTACAAGATAGAAAAGAACCAATGGGAGGAGGAAATCCTAACACTAACACTATGTATATTTTGGTGGTGGAAATATCTACCAAACTCTAAGTCATGAGAACACTATATATAGTGGGAAAGTGAAGCTTCCTTTGGAAGCTTCAATAAAGTCAAGTAACCACCTTCTACTTTATATTCTTCCTTTTTCACCCAAGGAAGTTCCCACTATGTCTTCAATATAAATACTTCAAGTCTTTATGTCATATATGGTCTTCAGGGAGTTAGTGAGTCATTGTCATTACTCACTAACTCCATCATCCTGACCTTGGTTCTTGTCTTCACTAGCTCAGATCCGCTGCAGTAGTGAAGGAGTCTCTGTGGACTTCTAAGAACATCTTGAGGATGACTCGGTAAACTATCATGAGTTTACCGACCTATATAATACTTAGGGTATATTTCATTCAAATCAGTACAGGGACAATTTAGGCTCTAAATTGGCCCAACATAAGGCTTTGCCCATGAACGATGCTCGTGTGGTAGTCAAGTTTTTGAAAAGCTTGTTTTCTCGGTTTGGAACCCCTCGTGCGATCATAAGCGATCGTGGAACCCATTTGTGTAACGACCAATTCGAAAGGGTCCTAAGGAAATATGGGGTTACACATCGGCTTTCTACGGCTTATCACCCACAAACGAGTGGGCAAGTCTAGGTTTCAAACCGAGCATTGAAGAAGATCTTGGAGAGTTCGATTGGAGAGAACCGACAATCGTGGTCGGATAAGCTAGACGATGCTTTATGGGCCTTTCGGACCGCTCATAAGACGCCCATCGGGTGCACTCCTTATAAGCTTGTGTATGGGAAGAATTGTCACTTGCCAATTGAACTTGAACACAAAGCTTATTAGGCCCTTAAGCATTGTAATGATGATATTGAGACCGCGGAAAAACACCAGAAAATGCAATTGAAAGAATTGGATGAATTGAGAGACATTGCTTATGAAAATTCATTGATTTATAAAGAAAAAACTAAAAAGTTTTTTTTTTGTAACCGTGATTTCTGACTCATTAGCCGACTAATCCACGGGATTTTAGCTCACCGCCACACAGACTCAAACCATAAATTAAAAACCAATGAGTCGTCCTGAAAAGGGAGACTAGTCTACGGGGTTTCATGACTCAAAAATTAAAAACCGGGTTTTTAACATTGGAGATAAAGTGTTGCTTTTTAACTCACGTTTGAAAATCTTTTCCGGGAAGTTGAAATCTCGTTGGTCCGATCCATTCACCGTTACCCAAGTTTTTCCTTATGGGACCATCGAGCTAGCTCAAAATGATGGCCCCAATTTCATGGTGAATGGACATAGGTTGAAGCACTACTTTGGCGGGGAAATTCCATCCTTGAACTACCTTGACCAAGTCACCTTCCCCAATGATAATTAGTATTGAGGGGATCGAGTCGAGCTCATGACTCGGTAATCAAAAACGAGGTGCCTCGTGGGGGAGTCCCATGCTTATCCCATGTACATATTGTCGCTTTCTAATGTAGTAACGTGAGGGGATTTGTGCCCTTCCAACCTTTGTTCCGTGGTTGTTTGTGGTATGTGGTTTTTAGATGATCATGATCTTCACGATTAGAGCCTTTCGTGTTCGTTTTATGGGAGCACTCGATCGTTTGCTTTGAAGAATTTCTCAATATCCATGATATATCCTTATATGTTCTAACCTTAGGTTTTAGCACACTTCATAAACGGCTTTAAATTTAACGGTTACACCCTTTTCATGCTAGATTATGCATTCGACTACGTCTCTAGGAAGGGGTTTCCAACCCTTAGACTCGAAACATTGAGGACAATGTTTAACTTTAGTATGGGGGGGGGGGGGGGGGGGGTGAATAGATACTTGCCTTGCCAAACCTTCACACATTCCAAAGTTTATCTTTTTGTTTATCGTTTTGTTGCAAAATAAGGCTATAAATGGCCAAATTTTAAAAAGTTTCTCATGTTTTATAAGTGTTTGAAGACACGAATGTAGATTTTCCGATGGCGAGAATAAGAGTAATTTTTGACTCGACCGTGCGTGTTGAGCACTTAGCTTTGATTCCTTAACTTTATCTTAGGCTAAGTCTCTTAAATGAGGACGAGAAATGATAGAGTTAATTATAAGTTATTATGCTAAACGTAGAGTATTCGTATTCTTTCAAAAACTCATGTGTTCTCGTTGTTTGCTTATTCTCCCTTCGCTTGTATATATTTTGCTTAATAAGTATTGGCTTAGCGGTTTAGTCTTGATTGTTTGTTTCTAGTCTTTTCTAGTAGCTTCCATGTAATTAAATTGGGAAGACATTAAGGTATCGCCAGCGTCACGTTTTTGAAGTATTGGCAACCCGAATAATCGAAAGCTTCACCCAATAATAAGATTTCAAGTGCTCACCTAAATCAAGCAAACAATTTGAAGCTCACAAGGCCGAAAAATCTATACGAAATTGATAGTGAATTATGCCTTAATCTTTGAAGCTTTAAAGATCCAAAATTCGCGCCATAATAAACACCTCATGGCGAGGTTAAATAAAAGGCAAGGCAAGACCGAAGTCATAATAAAAGCTTCATGGCGAAGTTGAATAAAAGATGGAGGTAAACCTATGATAATAAGGCCCATCCTTTAGGGGGCGTATAAAAGTCTTGGTAATAAGTCTCATGTTCAAAACGATTATAAAACCGTGTTTATCGATCCTTCTTGTTGACTTAATTTTTTGACATCGTTGTCCTTTAGGGGGGGGGGGGGGTTATTAATTCGATGGTCTTGGTTACACCTTTATGACTCTATTTTTAGACCTAAATCTCTATCATCGCATAAGTAAAAAATGTATCCTCGTAAACATTCAAGACACAAAAATAAAATATAAGAGATACCACTTAGGAAAATAGGAGGATAAGTACGTGATTAGGGCATATGAGTAGTGTTAGCATTACTAACTTATAATGACAATGATCTCGTTACACGCTTAGCATGGAATTGGGGTGAAAATCAAGGACGAAAAAATTATTTCTAACGAAGCATTCACGTGTTCTTGTTCTATGAACCTAAACGTCCCATTTTGCGATGAAAATCATACATTATGTCTAAGACGCAAGTAGTAGTAATAGTAGTAGTGTAGCTAGTTTATCATTCAATAAAGGTGCATAAAAATGAATTTTGGAAGTGCTATGATACTTTATTCTAGCATTGCGTGAGGGCACGGTAATGGTTTAGTATGGGGGAGTGATGAGACTGCTTTTATACATAGTCTCATCGTCCAAAATGGGCTTAAAATGCATAAAATATCAAGAAAAATACCAAATATATGCGTGTGTTTGTTACATGTGTAATTTAGGTACGGATATTGAGAAAATGACAAAAGATCACAAGAAACAAGCAAAAATGAACAAGGGAAACGAAGCGGCACAATGAACCAAGCCCTAATGTGGATTTTCCAAAAATAACCCTTGAAGAATTGATGATTGTACAAGAAGGGTCCTCCAATATTGAAGAATTGACACTTTAAACCCTTGTTTATTCATAATTACAAGTTTGCTCCTTAAAGTTTGTCAAATTTACAAAAAGGGCCCTCCACTTTGAAGAATTGGCAAGAATGGTCCCTCAAATTTGAAGACTTGTCATTATTATTCATCTAAGAAGTCAACAATACAAGTCAACACCTTGAAGAATGAAGAAAATGCCAAAACACCCCTTCAAATATCATGAATTTACAAGAAATACCCTTGAAATACTTTTACAAAACTATTTGGGGCAAAAGTGTGAAAAACCAAACTTCAATAACAAAGGAATCTGAGTTTTGGTTATTTAAACACAAAGTGAAAGAAAGAATAAAGGAAGGGGGAGTGTTTTGCCAAGACAAGAAAGTTACATAGGCCACTCAGAATCTGTCAAGTGTCCCACTCACCCTCACAACCAATCAAAACACTCCCTTTGGCCACGTCAAATCCCACTCATAACCGGTTTTAACAACTTAATTTATTAAGTTAAAAATTGGCGCTTAACAATTTTTTTAAACCCAAAACGGATTAAACCTCAACTATTCACTCAAGAACAAAGATTAGGGGTTTTTGTTTAAGCCAAAATTAAACCTCCAAACCATCCAGTTTTATGATTAGTGGTCTCATAATCATAACCCAACCTTTAAACCAAGTGCCACATCATCACAAGGGCTCACATGAAAGTGCCCTGTAACACGTTTGAAGAAGATGACAAAATAGTGCCAGAAATCCAATGCCCCACATTGAAGCTTACAACCTAAGCTTGTTTGAGGCCTTTGATCAAATTCCACCTAGTCAGCAACAACAATACACCAAGAAGAACTCACATGTTCAAGTAGATTTTTCAAAACCCTCAAGGGCAATTCAGGGACTTCACAACTTAGGATTTACATTATTTATGCTTTCTAGTTCACAAATGTAGCCTATATAAGGCATATGACCTCCTTCATTAGTCTTTGCTCTTGGTTTTCCTTTGGTCAACAAATCTGTAAATCCTTGTTCAAGTTTAATGAAAAGTGTTTGATATTGTGTGACGAATTCTAAGTGCCAACCTTATTACTTGCTTATTATTGTTACATGTTTGAGTTTGATAAGTCTTAAAACCTGTTTTTAAACATTGTGCAAGAAATTGCATATTTTCCAAAAATCTGATATTTTGCTAAGTTCTTTGGTACATCCTTGAAATTTTTGGGTTGCAAGTGATTATAGCACCCTGATAAGAAGATTATCAAGGTGTTGTAAGCTTGTGGTTTGGGGATAATCAAGGAGTGGGTACAAAGGTTGCATTAATCATATTTCTTTTTTAATTTTCTGTTTTGAATATTACTTGTTCTAACCTTGTTACTCTTAGCAGCTTTGGGAAGCTTGTGCCTTGTTTTGCTAGGCACATAAGCTCAAAAATTCGTGAGTGTGGATGTACATTCATGAGGTTTGAGCCTTCTTACCCAAAATCTGATAAAAGTACTTGATTTTTGTGATTTTTAGTTCTGCTGTTATAAGAGGTGTTCTTGTGGCTTGAATCTGCTTAATATTGCATAATATTGATGATATGATGCTAGATTAGGCTTGGGTAAAACTGAAACATAAATTTGCTTTGTTAAATCTTGGATTGAAAAAGTTAAGGGGTGTTTAGGTTAACCTGTTTGAGTTTGCAAATTGATTTTGAGTAGGAGTTTGTTGTTTATTTGTGTTGGTATCTGATAAATACTTGGTTGTGTGCTATTGACTGCAAGTTTTTGGCTTTTGAACATCAAAATCTTTATTGTGCTATAACTTGTTGATTTTTGCCTGTTTTGACCTAAGATCTTGGTAACACATAGATTGTATGCATGCTTAGGGCTAACAAGTGATTAAATCAAGTTTATATAACCTGTTAAAGAGATTTGAGGGTTTGAAATTGGATTTGTGGTCAAGTATATCAGCAAAGTTTGAAATCTGCTTGTTCTTATTCATCGGTAACTTTTTCTGGCTTGAATCTTTGTCTATACCTTGAATCATTGCATGAAACCAATTACTTTATGTTCATTTGAATTAATCTAGCTGTTGTGTGCATTTGGCTCAATTTGGTTGGCTTAATCTTGCTAAAATTGCTTATTTGTTGAAATCTACTTATTGTTCATGTCTGGTGCATCTTTGGTGATCTTTTGATTAAACTGTACTAATTGGCTTGGTGAAATTGTGATTTTATTATTGTTATTGACTCCTTGTGATCCACTAATTACAAGGGTGCCTTTTCTTAACTTGAATCCAACAAAAATTCACAAAAGACAAAAAGTCAAAATAGTCAAGCAGTGGGAACTCCTTACCACTGTTGCTAGCCACTGCTAGTGTAATTTGATCATCAACTTATTCATTCATAAGCTATTCTAGCTTATTTGGACTTGCAACAACTTATTTTTTGTGATCAATCTTCCTTATTTGACCCATTGAAATAATCTGGAGCATATTAGGGTTTAACTTTTAGGTTTGACTAGAAAACCAATTGACTTGACTTTTTCATAAGTGCTTATTTGCTTATTCCAGCTTATTCTTTGTGCTTATTGAAAACTTTTTGTTGATTTTGCTTAATTAAGTCATTTAAAACCTTTTGCAACTTGAATCAACACTTGAGGTAGCCTAGAACTCAAAAACGACTAGTCGTTTTGTGAAGAGAGCTTTTGCTTATTTCAGGCTTATTTCTTGGTATTTTTCAAAATTTATTTTCACAGATCTCTTAAGTATCACAAAAGAAGCTTGTGTGTCAATTTAGAGCTTATGGCATTAGCTTATGGCTTAATGGGCCAAAAAGCCCATTAAGAATAAGCTGTTGACAATTAAGTTGTGATAAGAACATTTTCAGCTTTTGGGCCTTCAAAGTTTTGTGCTTAAAATTAAATTTTGAGTCAAGTAGGTGATTTTGGGCTTATTTGGTGTAATTTTTCTTATTGGGCCTATAATCAGCCCATTAAGGGTCTGTTTTGTCAATTAGCCCATTTTAAGGCCCATTAGGGGTATTTTGGTAATTTCAAGTTCATTTATGTGTTTATTAGGTTAAAATAAAATAGTTTGCAACTTTTTATAATTTTTTATAAAATTTTTTATTAATATTTTATTATTATTTTATTATTATTTTATTATTAAAATTTAAAATTTAGGTTTTTGCAAGTTTTTTATTTTTCCTAGTTCAAATACATTAAGTTAGGAATTTTAAAATTTTTAGATTAATTTTAGTGTCAATTGATTAATTTTTAGAATTATTTTAAGTTTTTAGAGTTTTTAATCATTTTTAGATAGTTTTAATTAATTTTAAAATTTTCAAAAATAGTTTTTAATCTAGTTAAGTCATTTTAGAGGTTTACAAAGTGAAAAATCTCATTTTGTACTTTTTGTTAATTAAATTGATTTTTTGGGCTTTAATTAGCATTAAAAAATTAAGATTTAATTAAATAAAAGGTTTGAGTGATTTTGATTTTTTTGTAAACTCTAGTTACATTTTTTAGGATTTATTGCAATTTTCTAGGAATTTTAGGTTAATTTTTAAATTTCGTCATATTCTACGGTTTTACGTGCACGACTTTTCGTCTTAGTTTAATTCATAATCGTAACCGTCATCCTTTCTCTTTTTCTTTTCTCATAATTATAATCATAAAGTTAATCATTTTTTTACACAACACACTAGTCTCTTGAGAACAATCCCCACTTTTGGGTCATTTACTTGTGATTTTCCTAAATCACTCGTTTAATACTTGCCCTAATTACACTTTGTTTTCCAAAACAAGGTTGTAAAATACAACTATCAAGGCTTTGTCCTCAAAGCTTAGGAGTGTCACGGGTTTTAGAGTTGTCAAAAGATGTGGATATTTCTTGCGAAATTGATCCTCACGCTCCAAGGTGAATTCAGGTCCACGCTTAGAATTCCACCTCACTTTGATGATCAGAATACGACTCTCATTTGACCTCCTGGACCATGATTTCAACAGTTTCTTCGACAAATTGTAGTTTATCGTCAACACGGAGTTCTTCCAACGGTATAACGAGTGTCTCATCAGAAATGCACTTCTTCGTATTCAAAATATGAAAAGTATTGTGTACGCGGCTTAATGCCTGTGGTAGCTCAAGATGATAGGCCACCGTTTCAACCTTTGCCAAAATCTTGAAATGTCCAATATGATTGGTGTTCAGCTTCCCTCGATTTACAAAATGTACCACACCTTTCCAAGGCGGTACTTTTAGCATCACTCTATCTCCCACTTGAAATTCGAGAGGCTTGCGTCGAACATCGGCGTAAATCTTTTGACGATCACGAGCTGCTTGAACTTGGCTCTTGATTTGAACAACGTTCTCAGTCGTTTCACGGATAAGTTCAGGACCAGTGAGTTGGCTATCCCCAACTTCAGTCCAACACACAGGTGAACGACACTTACGTCTATACAATGCTTCAAATGGTGCAGCCTTAATACTAGTATGATAACTGATGTTGTAAGAGAATTCCACTAGAGGTAAATGTCTATCCCATTGCTTTCTAAAGTCAAGCGCGCAACATGTCCTCCAGCGTTTGAATGGTTCTCTCACTTTTTCGTAAGTCTGTAGATGATATGTAGTACTCATATCCAATTGCGTACACACTTGGTTCCATACAAGTAATGTCTCCACAATTTCATTGCGAACACTGCCGCTGTAAAACCCGCATGCTTTTACCATGAATAGTACCCTTATGATCGTACGTACATGATTAGAACTTTCCTTTTATAGCATGTTCACGTTTCACGAACAGGATTTACAAGTATTACGTGCGTGTTATATCACGATAAGTATTTAATACGTATTAAGACGCGATAATTATTTCAATAATAATTATAATCACGAACATACGAACATGAAATCATGAACGTAAATAATCACGAGCTTAGTATTACGTATTTATGTATATTTATTGCGATCATGAATAAATATAATAATATACGAACGATAACTATTTTAATCACGTAAAACACGAACACGAGAACAAGTATAATAATAGACACGGAAAACATTTGGGTTACCCCATGTGGGCCCCCTTAACCGCGGCTAAACACAAGAAAAGGGCCAAGCCCATGCAATTTTACTAAAACAAGAATTTGGGAAAAGATTATTTTCATAATAAAAAAATATTAGAAAATAAACTAAACCTAAAAAATCTTTTCTCTCCTTCTTGTCTCCTTTGGCCGCCGGGTAGAACACATACCAAGAGGGTGTGTTGGTTAATTTTGGTGATTGATTTCTTGCAAGTGTGTTAGTGTTATCGTTCTCCTTTGCTCCACGTAATCGGTAAATCCTTAAACCTCTTTTCTTTATGTTTTATTTAATCAAGAACACATGAAATCATGAGTTATTTAATAGCAAGTTAATAATCATGTAATTAAACATGGGGGGGTAAAATAAATCATGGTTAAGGGGTGTTTGTTTTGGCCGACGCATGAACCAAGACCAGGGGGGTCTCGGCTTGTTTTTGATTCGCACCAACCGAGACCTCAAGGTCTCGGTGTAGGTTGGGTGTCTCGGCCGCAGGAACCAAGGGAAGCCCGACCATGTCGGGGGGGAGGGGGGGGGGGGTGTTTTAGCTCGGGTGGGTCTCGGCTAAGGACAAGAACCACCACCGGCTTATGCCGGTGGTTAAATAAGGAAAGCAGGGGAACCCCCATGCCGCGGCAGCAAGGGGAACCACCGGCTAGCCGGTGGGAACTTTTGCTAGCCGGCGGCTAGCCAAGGCTAGGGGTGCGTTTAGTTGCCGGTTCACGGGTTAAAACCGGTCCGGTTCACATATGTTTAGATTAAAACACGGGTTCGGTTCATGGGCCATTTTTGCAAGTTAATTATTTTACAAGGTTAATTATTTTTACAAGTTTATTTTAACAAGATTAAATTAAATTAATTAAAACATGTACATGATTAATTTAATTTATACATGACTTAGGTTATTAATATTATTATTAATACATGAATTTTAACCTAAGTAGTGATCACTTTATTTAGACTATATAATTAATTAATTATTAAAATCATGACTTATAATTAATTAATTTACATGACTTAGGTTATATTATTAATAGATAATAATACATGTTTTAACCTAAGTATTGTTACCTTTATTTAATTAAGTCATGTTATATTTAATTAAATGCTTTAACCTATAGTTTATTTAATTCACATGAAATAATTAATAAGCTATACTATTTAATTACATGACTTAGAATATTAATCAGTAAACACTTATGCTTATATAATTAGCTTAATAATCCAGCTTATTTATATTTATAGAAACTTTCTATTTTTAGAAACTTATTTAATTAAGGCAGCTAGTCTATTTATGGAAACTTTCTATTTCTAGAAACTTATCTATTTTAAGCAGTAAATCTATTTTTGGAAACTTTCTATTTTTGGAAACTTTCAATTTTAAGAAACTTTCTATTTTTGGAAACTTTCTATTTTAGGAAACCTGCTATTTTTAGAAAGTTTATTATTATTACACAGCAAGTATAATAATACATGAAGTATAAGAAATACTTAATCAGAATAGACAGAATACATGATAAACACAGTATAAAGCTTTAATCAGTAAAACATGACACGAACATATAAAACAAGCTAAGACATGATATAAAACCAGTTACGTACTCAGTAATCAAATACTTATACACGTATGTATTTATGTAGCATTAGTGATACCAAAGTAGGACTCTCTTCCGTTCGTCTTCTTCGTTCACTGGACACAAGGTACGGATTCTCCGTCCTTTTAGTATGGACATTCTTCCTTATTAGGATTCCCCGTATGCAGCCAACTGTTTTCCCCAGTATATGTTTTATATGTTTTTGAATTGCTTATGTTTAATTAGATACCTAAATCCATATACATGCATGACCAGTTTCACCTAGTTATGGAGGTACCATAACCATAACACCGGAGGCACCAGTGTTATGACTCCACCATGACGGAGTGATAGCTCGTGGCGTCCCTTCAGCTTTTGGCCATATTATTATTATCAGGTAGGGCGTATGGGTGCATCCTAGTTTACATGTTTTCAGCAGATTATTCAGGTGAATGTGGTGTGTGCCTTGCATCCTTCACAAGGAGCTGATCCCTCCTACCCAAACCAATATATTAAATTAGAGGCAACCCCTCTAATTTGCATGACGAGGTCACTCCTCCAAGTATTCATGCACGTTGATAATTCATGACCTATATTGGCTAATGGTAAACATGTTAAACAGTTTTTATAAGATAAACATAAGGCTTTTCAAACTATAAAACCAGTTTTAATAAGATATACCAGGTTATCCAGGACTTAGTCTTTTCCGCTGCTCTATGCTTATATGCTTATGTTATTCATTCTTTACTTGTATATCCGTGCACTGAGCGTTATGCTCAGCCGTTTTCCTTTCATGTTCCCAAAACGACAGGTACTCAGGGACGCTCGTAGACTTTAAGCGTACGTGCATATGGATTGGAAGCTTCCTAGCCTTCTTTACTTTATGCATTTCTTTATACTTTGATACTCATTTCCATGGACATTGTTTAGTCCTTCTCATTTACGGTACTTATGTTTGTGTGTGATGAGTTCTACTTTTGGGGTACCGATGTTTGATTCCGGTATTTCCTTTATGGTCATGTAATATTTTATACATTTATCCTTGGATGCTTTGATGACACGCCATAATCACGCGTGACATTCCATTTATCAAAATGGGGTGTTACAATTAGGGGTGTCAAAAAAGTTGACCCGACCCGAACCCGACCCGAACCCGAACCCGAATAATCATATTCGGGTCGGGTCAATCGGGTCCAAAAGCGTATTCGGGTCAATTCGGGTTGACCCGAATTGACCCGAGTTTTAATTAGGCTCGGGTTCGGGTTATATATTTTTACCCTTGACCCGACTTGACCCGACCCGAGTTGACCCGAACCCGACCAACCCGACTTGACCCGACTAAAATTAGACTTTTTACATTGTTTTAGTACAAAATTAGGCCATTTTTTACACTTTTTCCTCAAACTCGGGTTGACCCGAACCCGAGTTGACCCGACCCGAGTTGACCCGACCCGAATTGACCCGAACCCGAGTGACCCGAGTTCTAATTAGGCTCGGGTTCGGGTTATATATTTTTTACCCTTGACCCGACTTGACCCGACCCGAGTTGACCCGAACCCGACCGGGTCAACCCGAATCACACCCCTAGTTACAATTATGGTATCAGAGCCAAGGCTTCGACCTGTAGGCTCTCAAAACACGACCTGTGATTAGTGGGTAGTCATTATGGTCTTCCTAGAACTGATAGTCGGTTTTCATGCATTCATCATTTTCATGCATACATATATATGTCATTGTCGCAGGTTTATGACTAAGTAATGGTTGGTACATGACTAGCCCTATTTAGTCGCATGTGTTTTATCGAAACTTTTAAATTTGGGACCGACCCATTGGCGTTCCCTCGCTGTGTCTTTTGTTTTGAGTGAACTGACCATAGGCGTTCACTCTCGCGCATACAAAAGTTTTCACAAAACTGCATCATGCATTCATGTACTAGTTTTCCTACATAAAATTTTTCTCATGATTTATTGGTATAAATTTTTTTTTCATGTATATAGTTTATTTTTTAATCATGTATTTTATGTTATACTGTCAGATGGTTCTCACACGCGAGCAGGAACAACTCAATGCAGCAATCCAAGCTGCAATGCAAGCTATGCTTCCTCAGCTGAGGAACGAAATCAGGGCTGAGGTTCAGGCTACCAACAACCAGCAGCAACACCCAGTACCTTCTCCTCCTCCTCCAGCAACATTGGTCACATGGTTGGAGAGATTCAATAAGCTCCGCCCTCGAGCTTTCGAGAGAACAGATAGCCCCAGTGAAGCTGAAAGCTGGTTGGCTCACATTGAGAAGATCTTCGATGCTATGGGCTGTGACCCCGTCTTCAAGTCGAGGTTGGCTTGCTACCGCTTCGAAGGTGATGTACTATCATGGTGGATGGCACTGAAGCAGTCCGAGGGAGGTAATAATTAGGTGGCTGGTTTGACTTGAGCTCAGTTCAGGGATTTGGTGATGGGACAGTTCTTTCCCAAGGCTGAGCAAGACAAGCTGAAGAGGGAGTACCATGGAATCCGACAGAGAGCTGGGGAGAATAGCAACGAGTTCATGCAGCGCTTTCTTCGCTTGGCTGGTTTCCTTGGTGCAGCAGCAGGTACTCCTGAAGAGCAAGCACACCACTTCAGGTGGGCTCTTCGTACATCGGTCGCAAACAACTTGGTGTGGTGCTACATTCAACACGGTAGCACAAGTGGCCGATGCAACACGTAAGCTGGAGATGCTTCAGGAAAGAGATGAGTTCGGGGAAGCAGAGAGACCCGATAAGAGGTAAACATTCGTATTCAAACGGTGACCAATCTGTATTCTTTCAGTATATGTCAATATTTCATCTCTTTAAAACTGTATCTTCTAGGCAGAAGACTGGGGACCGGTCTCAGCCGACTACTCAGCAACAGCCTAATCAGCCCAAGGGAAACGGTCAGACTCACGACTGTTCTGCTACGGATAGGCGTGGCAGTAATGATAATTACCGTAACAACGCTGGACACTCCAACAACAGCAGGTCCTTATACTTACTCATTTTCTTATGATTACATCTTATAATTCTTAGTTCTGACACATTAGCAAATATTCTACTAGGAATCATGGTAACGGGAGGGACTAGAACCAGAGAGGTTCACAGCCTAACCGTCCAGCTATCACTGGTATTTAATCTTACGATTATCCGCATTGTCCTTTGTACCTATTATCATGTCTCATGCATATTGTTTTTATCAGGCTCTCAGCCAGTCAGGACACTTGCTGGAGGATATACTCATCCTCTTTGCTCTACTTGCCACCGTAGGCACCCAGGGCCATGTCGCCGCGACAGCGACGCATGCTACAAGTGTGGTCTTCCTGGCCATCGCATGAAGGATTTCTGCAAGGGCGAGATGGAGGGTACATCAGGACATGTTGATACCAAGCCTCCTCCTACTAGAGGACGCGTTTACACGACATCTCGCGATCAGGCCAACAAGTCTACAGGTACCATCACTGGAATCTTGTATATGTATGGTCAATCTGCATGTGTTCTGTTTGATACGGGTGCTACTCACTCGGTCATTACTACTACTTATGCCAAGAATGTTAGGATACTCCCCATGCCACTAGAGAATATACTGAGTATTTCCACGCCTTTGAGAGACTCTGTACGCATAACCCATGTGTACAAGAGCCTTCCCCTAGAGTTTGACGACAAGATTCGTCCTGTTGACGCACTTCCGCTGGACATGAATGATTTTGACATGATTTTGGGCATGGATTGGCTATCCAAGCATCATGCTACCATAGACTGCCATTCATATCGAGTCATCTTTGGTGATGTTAATGCGCCAGAGTACATTCACAACGGGTTCGTACCCGGCAGGTCTGTACAAATCATATCAACCCTGCAAGCGCATGCATTACTTTCACATGGTTGCAAGGGTTATCTAGCTACTGTTCATGACATGGATGTTGAATCCCCATCAATTCAGGATCAACCAATAGTGTCAGAATTTCCAGATTTATTTCCAGAAGAACTTCCGGGCATACCACCTGCACGTGTAGTAGAATTTAATATCGAGCTCATCCCAGGAGTTGAACCGATTTTCAAGGCTCCTTATCGCATGGCTCCCATAGAGTTGAAAGAGCTGAAGGATCAATTGCAAGAACTTCTGGAACAAGAACTTCTGGAACGAGGCTTTATTTAACCGAGCGCATCTCCATGGGGTGCACCGGTCTTATTCGTTAAGAAGAAGGATGGCAGTATGCGTCTTTGCATAGACTATCGCGAGCTTAACAAGATTACCATCAAGAATAGGTATCCACTACCACGTATAGATGATCTGTTTGACCAACTCCAAGGGGCCAAACATTTCTCCAAGATTGATCTAAGGTCGGGCTATCATTAACTACGGGTTAAGGATCAGGACATCGCCAAGACTGCTTTCCGTACACGCTATGGCCACTACGAATTTATAGTCATGACATTTGGCCTTACCAATGCTCTAGTAGTGTTCATGGATTTGATGAACAGAATCTTCCATGAATTTCTAGACAAGTTCGTCATTGTCTTCATTGACGACATCCTGATATTCTCTAAGTCCAAGGAGGAACACGAAGACCATCTTCATATAGTACTACAGATTCTTCGCCAGAAGCAGCTGTATGCTAAATTCTCCAAGTGTGAGTTCTGGTTAGACAAGGTGGCATTCTTAGGTCACATTGTATCAGCAGAAGGAATCACGATGGATTCAGCGAAGGTTGAGGCTATTACCAAGTGGCCAAGGCCGACATCAGCGACTGAAGTCCGCAGTTTCCTAGGCTTAGCTGGTTATTACCGTAGGTTCGTGGAGAACTTTTCCCACTTAGCACTACCATTGACCGAACTGATGCTAAAAGGAGAGAAATTCGTCTGGACTGAAGAACGAGAGAAAAGCTTTGAAGACCTAAAGCAGAAGTTAGTATCTGCACCGATTCTTACTCTCCCATCTGGTACAGGTGGATTTCAGATCTACAGTGATGCATCGGGGAAGGTACTTGGTTGTTTTCTCATGCAACATGGGAAAGTGATCGTGTACGCTTCACGACAGCTTAAGCCTTATGAGGAAAATTACCCTATGCATGACTTGGAACTTGCAGCAGTCGTGTTTGCATTGAAGATATGGAGGCACTACTTGTATGAAGAATCATGTGACATTTTCACGGACCACAAGAGCTTGAAGTATATCTTCACTCAGCGTGAATTGAACATAAGATAGAGGAGATGGTTAGAGCTGTTGAAGGATTATGACATTAATCTGCAGTATCATCCCGACAAGGCGAATGTAGTGGTAGATGCACTTAGCAGAAAGTCTGGAATGATAAACGGCATTAAAATTGAGGAGGAAATCATAAGAGACTTGGAGCGACTAGACATAGAGATCATGGTACGTGGACAGCATGGTTACTGGGCTAATCTTAGAGTAGAACCTGAGTTACTCTCTAAGATCAAGGAAGCTCAGAAAGATGATGGAGAAATATGGGCGATAATTCAGAATTTGGAGAAGCGGACAAAATTTCGAGTAGATGTAGATGGTATCTTATGACAGGGCACGAGACTTTGTGTTCCTGATAACCAAGAACTCCAAGAAGCATTGTTAGCTGAGGCTCATAGCTCCCCATTCTCTATCCATCCTGGTTCGACCAAGATGTACCATGACATCAAGCAGTACTTTTGGTGGAGTGGTATGAAACAGGATGTTGCTACTTACGTCTCCAAATGTCTTACCTGCCAGCAGGTTAAGATCGAGCATCAGCGGTCTGGCGGTCTTCTTCAACCGTTCGATATTCCAGAGTGGAAGTGGGACAAAACCACCATGGATTTTGTTACTGGTCTTCCGCCGACAAAGAAGAAGCATGATGCAATTTGGGTTATCGGTAATCGACTTACCAAATCAGCTCATTTCTTACCGATCCGCAAGGAAGATTCGCTCAGTAAACTCGCCGATACTTATAGGAGGGAAATCATGAGGCTTTACGGTGCTCCATCCAGCATCGTCTCGGACAGAGATCCTCGGTTCACTTCGCGATTTTGGCAAAGTCTGCAGAAAGCTTGGGGTACAAAATTTAAGCTTAGCACGGCTTTTAATCCTCAAACAGACGGGCAGTCAGAGCGAACGATTCAGACGTTGGAAGACATATTGAGGTCATGTGCGTTGGAATGGACGGGTGATTGGGACGATTATATCTGTTTGGTGGAGTTTGCATACAACAACAGTTGGCACGCAAGTATCAAGTGTGCTCCTTTCGAGATGTTGTATGGCAGAAAGTGTGCTCTTAAGGTTTCGCCGGCACATGGTGTTAGACGTTTTAGAATAAAAGGGAAGGGCTCAGTCCACGACTTATCGGACCGTTTGATATCATTGAACGAGTCGGTGAAGTATCTTACCGTTTAGCGTTACCTCCGCAGCTTTCTCATGTTCACGATGTGTTTCATGTGTCCTTACTCAGAGGGTACAAGTATCATCTCCTTCACATGGTTCAGTATCCACTGGAACAGATTCGTGAAGATCTCACTTTCATAGAAGAACCCGAACGAGTTCTTGACAGACAAGAACGAGTCATGAGAAGGAAGACGATTCCATTCGTCAAAATCCTTTGGAGGGATCATATCGAGCGGGAAGCCACTTGGGAAACAGAGGAGTCTATCCGGGCTTCTTACCCTCATTTCATATTTTGAATTCAGGTATGTTATTCTTTTCCAGTTTACTTTATCTATAATTCGGGGACGAATTATTCTTTTTAGGGGAGAAGAGTTGTAAAACCCGCATGCTTTTACCATGAATAGTACCCTTATGATCGTACGTACATGATTAGAACTTTCCTTTTATAGCATGTTTACGTTTCACGAACAAGATTTACAAGTATTACGTACGTGTTATATCACGATAAGTATTTAATACGTATTAAGACACGATAGTTATTTCAATAATAATTATAATCACGAACATACGAACATGAAATCATGAACATAAATAATCACGAGCTTAGTATTACGTATTTATGTATATTTATTATGATCATGAATAAATATAATAATACACGAACGATAACTATTTTAATCACGTAAAACACGGACACGAGAACAAGTATAATATTAGACACGTAAAACATTTGGGTTACCCCATGTGGGCCCCCTTAACCGCGGCTAAACACAAGAAAAGGGCCAAGCCCATGCAATTTTACTAAAACAAGAATTTGGGAAAAGATTATTTTCATAATAACAAAATAATAGAAAATAAACTAAACCCTAAAAATCTTTTCTCTCCTTCTTGTCTCCTTTGGTCGCCGGGTAGAACACACACCAAGAGGGTGTGTTGGTTGATTTTGGTGATTGATTTCTTGCAAGTGTGTTAGTGTTATCGTTCTCCTTTGTTCCACGTAATCGGTAAATCCTTAAACCTTTTTTCTTTATGTTTTATTTAATCACGAACACATGAAATCATGAGTTATTTAATAACAAGTTAATAATCATGTAATTAAACATGGGGGTAAAATAAATCATGGTTAAGGGGTGTTTGTTTTGGCCGACGCATGAACTGAGACCAGGGGGGGTTCTCGGCTTGTTTTTTATTCGCACCAACCGAGACCTCAAGGTCTCGGTGTGGGTTGTGTGTCTCGACCGCAGGAACCAAGGGAACCCCGACCATGTCGGGGGTATGTTTTGGCTCGGGTGGGTCTCGGCTAAGGACAAGAACCACCACCGGCTTATGCCTGTGGCTAAATAAGGAAAGCAGGGGGAACCCCCATGCCGCGGCAGCAAGGGGAACCACCGGCTAGCCGGTGGGAACTTTTGCTAGCCGGCGGCTAGCCAAGGCTAGGGGTGCGTTTGGTTGCCGGTTCACGAGTTAAAACCGGTTCGGTTCACACATGTTTAGATTAAAACACGGGTTCGGTTCATGGGCCATTTTTGTAAGTTAATTATTTTACAAGGTTAATTATTATTACAAGTTTATTTTAACAAGATTAAATTAAATTAATTAAAACATGTATATGATTAATTTAATTTATACATGACTTAGGTTATTATTATTATTATTAATACATGAATTTTAACCTAAGTAGTGATCACTTTATTTAGACTATATAATTAATTAATTATTAAAATCATGACTTATAATTAATTAACTTACATGACTTAGGTTATATTATTAATAGATAATAATACATGTTTTAACCTAAGTATTGTTACCTTTATTTAATTAAATCATGTTATATTTAATTAAATGCTTTAACCTATAGTTTATTTAATTCACATGAAATAAATAATAAGCTATACTATTTAATTACATGACTTAAAATATTAATCTGTAAACACTTAAGCTTATATAATTAGCTTAATAATCCAGCTTATTTATATTTATAGAAACTTTCTATTTTTAGAAACTTATTTAATTAAGGCAGCTAATCTATTTATGGAAACTTTCTATTCTTAGAAACTTATCTGTTTTAAGCAGTAAATCTATTTTTGGAAACTTTCTATTTTTGGAAACTTTCAATTTTAAGAAACTTTCTATTTTAGGAAACCTGCTATTTTTTAAAAAGTTACTTATTATTACACAACAAGTATAATAATACATGAAGTACAAGAAATACTTAATCAGAATAGACAGAATACATGATAAACACAGTATAAAGCTTTAATCAGTAAAACATGACACGAACATATAAAATAAGCTAAGACATGATATAAAACCAGTTACGTACTCAATAATCAGATATTTATACACGTATGTATTTATGTAGCATTAGTGATACCGAAGTAGGACTCTCTTCCGTTCGTCTTCTTTGTTCACTGGACACAAGGTACGGATTCTCCATCCTTTCAGTATGGACATTCTTCCTTATTAGGATTCCTCGTATGCAGCCAACAGTTTTCCCCAGTATATGTTTTATATGTTTTTGAATTGCTTATGTTTAATTAGATACCTAAAGCCATATACATGCATGACCAGTTTCACCTAGTTATGGAGGTACCATAACCATAACACAGGAGGCACCAGTGTTATGACTCCACCATGACGGAATGATAGCTCGTGGCATCCCTTCAGCTTTTGGCCATATTATTATAAGGTGGGGCGTATGGGTGCATCCTAGTTTACATGTTTTAGCAGATTATTCAGGTGAATGTGGTGTGTGCCTTGCATCCTTCACAAGGAGCTAATCCCTCCTACCCAAACCAGTATATTAAATTAGAGGCAGCCCCTCTAATTTGCATGACGAGGTCACCCCTCCAAGTATTCATGTACGTTGATAATTCATGACCTATATTGGCTAATGGTAAACATGTTAAACAGTTTTTATAAGATAAACATAAGGCTTTTCAAACTATAAAACCAGTTTTAGTAAGATATACCAGGTTATCCAGGACTTAGTCTTTTCCACTGCTCTATGCTTATATGCTTATGTTATTCATGCTTTACTTGTATATCCGTGCACTGAGCGTTATGCTCAGCCGTTTTCCTTTCATGTTCCCAAAACGGCAGGTACTCAGGGACGCTCGTAGACTTTAAGCGTACGTGCATATGGATTAGAAGCTTCCTAGCCTTCTTTACTTTATGCATTTCCTTATACTTCGATACTTATTTCCATGGACATTGTTTACTCCTTTTCATTTACGGTACTTATGTTTGTGTGTGATGAGTTCTACTTTTGGGGTACCTTTTAGAAGTATTTACAGTGATGGTCATATAATATACCGTTGCGAAGCTCGTGGAAAATGCTAGTCAATGGTGTCGAGAGTTCTACGTTATTTTTATGTATGTAACGAGAATTAGTCCCGAACACACAAATGAGGAAAGCCTTTGTCAAGTTTCCTTCTTAGTATAAAAGGAAACAAACCCCTCATTTGTGTGTGTGCCTTTTCTATTTTTCTAGTGTGTTTTCCATTTGTTTATCTTAGAGAGAGAATGGGTGTTTGTTTCTCTCACTAGGAAAAACACCATCCTTGTTTTCTTTTTTCCTTCCTTAATCTAATCTTTCATTTTTAGTTTAATCTTTGCTTAATCTTCATCTATTTTATTATCTTTATTAGTTCTTAATCATCTCCATAATTGTTCTTGATCCAAGTTTGTCAATGATTGTGGTAAATTACGACCTTTAGGAAAAGGTGCGTAAAAGCGGTAAGTATTAAACAAATGATTTTAAGGAAAACCAAGTGTTAATGACCCTAAGGTGTGAAAGTTCGTTTCCCAAGGAGGTATATGTGTGTGAAAAACTTGTTAAATGTTTGTGATTAATGATTGGTTTAGAAGGGGATAAGAAAAGAAGATGACGAAGACGTAAAAATTACTACTAGAATGATAAAACGTAAAACCGTAAAAATTACAAAAATAAAAATTAATTCTAAAAATTACCAAAAATTCACCAAAAATCAAAATAAATAAACTAAGAGTTTACCAATGATCAAAACTTCTTCAAACCTTTTAAATAATTAAATATTCAATTTTTAAATGCTAATTAAAGCCCTAAAAATTAAATAAATTATCAAAAAGCCCAAATAAAGATTTTTCAATTGGTAAACCTCTAAAATGACCTAAAAAGATTAAAAACTATTTTTAGAAATTTTTAAACTAATAAAAACTACTTAAAATGATTTAAAAACTATTAAAACTTAAAATAATTATAAAAATTAATCTAAAAGTGATAAAATTATTCTAAAAGTTGCTAAATTCCTATTTTAATGTATTAAAGCTAAGAAAAATGTAAAAAGTTAAAAAATGTGAAATTTGAAAAATAATAATAAAATAATATTAAAAAATCTAAAAATTATAAAAAATTCTAAAAACTTGCAAACTAGTTTATTTTAACCTAAATAATCAGAAAATCAAATTGAATTGACCAGAATACCCCTATTGGGCCCTCAAATGGGCCAAAACCAAAAACAGTCAAACCAAATGGGCTTTTGGGCCCAAAAAGTCAAACTAGGCCCAATTGACTTGGAAAAGCCCTATCTGACTCAAAGTTTAATTCTAAGAACAAAACTCTAAAGGCCCAAAAGCTGAATGTGAGCTTATCACAGCTTAATAAGCAAACAGCTTATTCTTATTGGGCCTTTTAGCCCATTAAGCAATAAGCTAATGCCATAAGCTCTAATTTGACACACAACCTTCTTTTGGGAAGCTTATGAGATCTGTAAAAAGAAATTTTGAAAAAGCACACTCAATAAGCCAGAAATAAGCAAAGTATAAATCCACAAAACGACAAAATAGTCGGGTTTGAGATTTAGGGCACCTCAGAAGCTCTAGTTTGTTGCAAAAGCTCACAAATAGCTTAACTAAGAATAATCAATCAAGAAAATCATAAAAAGCCAAGTAGAATAAGCTGTAAGAGCAAATAAGCTGGCTGAAAAAGCCAAATAAGCTAGTTTTCTAGCAAAAGCTTAACCAAAAGACTTGTAACCTTCCAGATTTGTTATTAAGCTAAGAAAAAAGATTTCTACTACAAAAGCCAAGTTGTTGCATGTGCCAATAAGCAGTTCTCAAAAATAAGCCAATATGTGCTTATTTGACCAAAAGTCAAAGTACTCCAAAGTTCACCAAATGATCAGGAATGGTATATGGGCTTGTTATAAGCAAATTTTGTGAAGGACTCAAGGAGGAGGCCTTGTGAATCAAGAGGTCAGTTGACCTTTTGATGGCAGATTTTGGCAATAAGGGCTTAATAAGCCAGTTAGCTTATAAGCCAGATACAAAGCACACCAAATAGCAAAATCCACTCACAAGCAGCACATAAACAAGTTCCAAGCAGAAAAATCACAAGGCATACACTAGGATAACAAATGCAAGCACAAAATGAGGTGGTCACTTTGCTGATGCAAATGACCACTTCAGCAACTTTTGATAAGCTATAACAATCACAATAAGCCACCAAATTCAACAACCAGATAACCAATAGATAGCTTATCACCTAAACTATTCCCAAACCTGATTTCAGACCTTAGATCCAACAAACAAAGAAGTTATTGGATCTGATGTGTTTGACCAATTCCAAAACCACTTTTATCAGATTTTTGCAAAACTTCAAATCCCTTTTCCAAACTTTCAGAAAGTAAACCAATGACTAAAACTTGTATATTAAGACTTGTTTAGACCATCCAAACCCTAAGAACCAAGGGCTCAAGGCCACAAGGCCTTATGAACCAGTAATCCCAAACAACCCTTAATCAACCACTTTTCAAACAAACTTCTGATTTTTAAACACAACCTATTGATTTTAATGATCAAATAACTACACTAGGTGACAACTAATAGATACCAACCATAAAACACAAAGCACAAACACAAGAACACAAAATCAAAGCTCAAAATCCAAAACAGGCAGTAACATATGATTTTTGAGAGGAATCTTAACAAGAGGTTATACCTGCCCTCCACAACATCCTAGGAGGGCCAGCTATGCTCCTTGGACCTTGTTTAACAACTAGAACAAGACCAAGGTACTTCAACAAAGGAGATGCAAGACTGCCTTGGTTGATGGTTCAAAGTAAAACATCAAGGACTTGATTTCTTCAACACAAGCAGCAAACAACTCAACCAAGGGCTCTAATCCCTTCACAAGCTTGGTGTCAACAAGCTTGTAAGAGCTTATAGCTTATGGCCAAGGGTTAGTACACAAAAATAGCAAAATCAGAAACCTTCTTTCAAGCTTTTTCAAACTTGAAAAACTTACCATATATAAACGTCCTTGAACCAAATGATTCAAGCACACTTATTACAATCAATGGAACTCAGAATCACCTTAAAAAAACACCAACTTTCAAAAACATAAAAAGGAATTACAATTTTTTCAAAATACCAACTTTTATAAATTTCAAAAAGGAATTACAAGTTTTAAAGGTAAAGACTGGAACAAAGGGACTCTCACAAGTTGAGGTCTCCTTTTATAGGCAAATGCCAGGCTACACTATTCACAAACCCTAGAAGTGAATTCTCTAAAATGCCCTTGAGTCCTTGAGGGCGTTTTTTTGTTGATGAGCTGTCCAAAGTGATCCCAAACGTTCATTTTAGCTTTGTGATCAAGCAAAGAGTGTCAGTTGTTGATTTGGACACGTAGGATGACTTGGAGAGTAAGTTGCATTTTCATTGGTTGACGTGTTGAATGGTGGGGCCTTTTGGTGAGTGGAGATGAGGGTTTTGTGTGTGGGATGTGTTTAAGGTGAGGTGAATCAAACGTGTGCCAAGGTAATTGCAAATTACCCTTTGTTTTAAGTGAGGTAATTCTGGGTGGTGAAAAGGTGAACAGTAACACGTTTGATCCGAAATTGGGGGAAGTGGAGTTGTTTGGCGCAATTTCATGTTTAAATGTTTGAATAGCACACATTTGGCCCTTGTGTTTTGGGAATTTTGGTAAAACAAGTATTTCAGCCCTAAAAACGAATTCCCTTCACAAATAACTTTCATACTTTGGCAGTTTTGGCACAATACTTTTCAAAAAGGTTTACAAGGGTTATTTTTGACATTTTGAGATATTTCAAGGGCTGATCTTGGACATTCTTGATCTTCAAAGGTCTTCAATGTATCTTTGGCATCATGAGGGACCATAATTGACAATGTTGAATAGTTGAGGGACTAAACTTGCCATTTCTTCAAAGTAGAAGGACCTTTTGTGTAATTTTGACAATCTTAAGGGACCAAACTTGTAATTATCAATATACAAGGTTTTTAAGTGTCATTTCTTCAATTAATGAGGATCAATCTTGTATGTCTTCAAGTCTTCAAGGGTATTTGTTGAATATTCCATGAATTAGGGCCTGGTTCTTTGTACGGCTTCGTTTCTCGTGTCCGTTTTTCCTTGTATCTTGTGATCTTTTGTCTTTTTCACGATATCCATACCTAGAATACACAAGTAAACAAACACAAGAATATATATGGTATATTATGACATTTTTATGCATTAAAAGCCCGAAAAGAACGATGAGATCATGTATAAATGCCATCTCATCACTCCCCTATACTAAGCCATTGTCGTGCCCTCACGCAATGCTAGAATAAAGTATCTAAGCATCACCAAAGTTCAATTTTATTAACCTTTATTGAAGAGTAAAAGACTTGCAACATACTACGAAGATGTGTAAAGACATAACATATGATTTTCATCACGAAAGTGACTTTTAGGGTCAAAGAATAGAAACAAGCAAATGTTCCTTAGAGTAAACTTCGTCATCCTTGATTGTCATACATTCCATGCTAAGTGCAAAAACGAGATCATTGTTGGTACAAGTCACAATGCTAACACTACTCATACGTCCAAATTGTGTAATACTTTTTCTCCCCGCAATCCTAGTTATTATAAAAGGAAATGGGTTACTAGCATTTTTTTAACTATTTGTCATGGATCACAAGTGATTCATATTGACTTATTTGAGTAGTTATTAGTCCGAAATCAAAGTAGCACGATTTGATCAATAGTTAGCCGAAGGACAACATCTTTTAAAACGGCTTCTCGTGTATCTCCTTAAGTTCATATCTTGGCATAACTCGTTTCACGATTTGAGACCTTTCTCGGACCGATATTTGGCATGTACTTCATACTTCCAATCTTGGGAAGACGTTCTTGAAATTATGGTCTTCTCTTCATATATTTGGAATTTCTTCACTTGACGTTTTTGAGAGATTCTTCATATTTGGACCACGACTTCATCATTTTTCTTCAATCTTTACTTTGGATTTTGATATACAACGATCCGCCTTCTTTTCGGACTTGGATATATTTATCCTCATACCTTGTTAGGGTCTTTTTGGATAGACTTTCTCCATGATCTTTAGGGGAGTAATTGCTTTTCGTCGTGTGTCTCGATCCTTCATATTGATTTAGGAATAATGATACTTCACATCATCTTTGATCTTTAGCAAGAATAGAGCTCCTCATGCCTTGTTAGGGCCTTTTTGGATGATCGCCAATCTTCGCGTCCCGCTTCAATAAGTTATGCCTTGGCTATGAACTCTATTCAACCTTGAGCAACTTTTAAACGATCTTGCGCTAGAGGCTAAGTAACCTTTCAAATCGTACGACCTTACTTATTGCAATTATGATTTATTCCTAATGCATTGATCTTATGGGAAGAAAAAGCCACAATTAAAAACATATGAGTTTTTGAAAGAACACTTTCGTGTTCTACGTTTAGCATGATCACTTGTCTAACTCTATCATCTCTCGTTCTTCACTATATAAAGACCTCTAATTAAAGAGACTCGTGAAAACTTAGCCATTCAAGTCAAAATTAAGCCAAATTTAGATTAGCTTTCATTGAGACTATTATCAAATCAAAGTTTTGGGTTTTCAAGCCACCTATAGGATCTTGCACTTTCTTGAACTTTTTCAAGTTTAGAGAATGCATTTTATAGTTCCCTTGATAAGTGACTTTCTAGGATCAATTATAGGAACTTGCGAAAAGTTCTTGTTCTTAACCCGTATGAATTAAGACTTTCGCGTTTTAAAGCTCCCTATATAAAAGTCTAGCAAAACTTGAATTGAGCGGGTTAAGGAATGTAAATGGCTCCAAATGCCCATCAAGTCAAATATTAACTCTTATTCTACCCATCGGAAAATATACATTCGTGTCTTAAAAACACTTATGAAGACTAAGAAAAATATAAAATTTGGCCATTTTTAGCCTTATTTAGCAACAAAAAACAAAACATTGAAAATTGGAAAGCGTGAGGGCGTAGCAAAGCAAGTACCTATTCACCCCCCATACTAAAAGTAAACATTGTCCTCAATGTTTCGAGTCTAAAGGTGGAGCACCCTCATACTAGAGACGAAGAATCAAATGCTTAGGATCTAGCATGGAAAGGGTGATCAACAATATATCTAAAGCCGTTTATTAAGTATGCTAAAAGATAATTGTTAGAACAATAAAGGATATGTCATGGATTCGTGAAAAACTTCTTCAAGCAAACGATGGAGGCTCACGTAAACGAACACGAGAGTCTTCAATCGTAGATGATGATGATGATCTAGATAACACAATCACAAACAACCACGAGACAACGAGTTGAAAGGGTACAAGTCCCCTTATTAGTGAATAGTAAGCATAAAGGATAAGCATGGGATCTCCCCCACGAGGCACCTCGTTTTTGATTACCGAGTCATGAGCTCGACTCGATCCCCTCAATGCTAATTATCATTGGGGAAAGTGACTTGGTCGAGGGCAACCATTGAAGGAATTTCCCCACCAAAGTAGTTCTTAAGCCTATGTCCATTCACCTTGAAATTAGGGCCATCATCATGAGCTAGCTCGATGGTCCCATAAGGAAACACTTGTGTAATGGTGAACGGACCCGACCAATGAGATTTCAATTTCCCGGAAAATATCTTAAGTCGAGAGTTAAAAAGCAACACTTGATCACCAATGTTAAAAAACCGGTTTTTAATCTTTGAATCATGAAAATTTTTAGTCTTTTCTTTAAAAATTAATGAATTTTCATAAGCATTATCTCTTAATTCATCCAATTCATTCAATTGTATTTTTCGGTGATCTCCCGCGGTCTTCAAGTCAAAGTTTGCATGCTTAAGGGCCCAATATGCCTTGTGCTCCAACTCAATGGGCAAATGACAATTCTTCCCATAGACTAACTTATAAGGAGTGCAACCGATAGGTGTCTTATAAGCGGTCCTAAAGGCCCATAAAGCGTCATCAAGTTTTTCGGACCATGAAGCACGGTTTTCTCCAACTGACCTCTCTAGAATCCTCTTCAAAGCTCGGTTCGAAACCTCGACTTGCCCACTCGTTTGCGGGTGATAAGCCGTAGAAAGACGATGAGTAACTCCATATTTCTTTAGAACCTTTTCGAATTGGTCATTACAAAAATGGGTTCCACGATCGCTTATAATAGCACGAGGGATTCCGAACCGAGAGAATAGTTGCTTCAAAAACTTCACTACCACACGAGCATCATTAGTAGGCAAAGCCTTAGCTTCCACCCACTTAGAAAGGTAGTCCACCGTGACGAGGATATATTTGTTGCCATGAGACGATGGGAACGGCCCCATAAAGTCTATTCCCCATATGTCGAAAATCTCACACACTTGAATTATGTTTTGCGGCATTTCATCACGTTGAGACGATTTTCCTTGACGTTGGCACGAATCATACGACTTCACAAGTGCGTGTGCATCACGATAAATAGAAGGCCAAAAGAAACCGGCATCGAACACTTTCTTAGCTGTGAGATTAGCATCGTGGTGACCACCCGTGGGTCCCTCGTGACAAGCTCTAAGGATATTAGAAGCTTCGGCACCAAAAACACAACGTCGAACGTGTTGATCCGCACAAACCCGAAAGAGATAAGGGTCGTCCCAAAAATAGAACTTGACGTCACGAAAGAATTTTCGTTTTTGTTGTGTCGTCATACCCTTGATTATGAAATTGCCCGCATGGTAATTTGCAATGTCGGCAAACCATGGGGTGGTGTCTTTAGAATTCACTACACCGAGAGTCTCAAGAGGAAATGTTTCGGTGATTTCGTTATTCTCGAAAACATCTTTGTGAGGATCTTCTAGACGAGAGAGATGATCGGCCGCTAGATTCTCGGCTCCTTTTTTGTCAAGCACGGTGACATCAAATTCTTGGATGAGGAGCATCCAACGAAGCAATCTCGGCTTAGCATCTTGCTTAGCTAAGAGATACTTGATAGCCGAATGGTCGGTATACACGATGCTTTTAGTCAAGACGAGATAAGGTAGGAATTTCTCAAAACCATAGACCACGGCAAGGAATTCCTTTTCCGTTGTGGTGTACTTTAATTGAGCCTCGGTCATCGTCTTACTAGCATAGTGGATAGGACGGAAATGCTTGTCATAACGTTGCCCTAAGACGGCTCCTATAGCATAATCACTTGCATCGCACATGATTTCAAAGGGTAATTCCCAATTAGGAGCAACAAGAATGGGAGCTTCGGTAAGTTTCCTTTTGAGAGTTTCGAAAGCTCTAACACAATCCTCATTGAAGTTAAAAGGAGCATCCTTCTCGAGAAGGTGTGTCATAGGTCGAGAGATTTTCGAAAAGTCTTTGATGAAACGACGATAAAAGCCCGCGTGGCCTAGGAAACTCCTAACTCCCTTAACGGTTTTGGTATGAGGTAACTTGGCGATGACGTCTACCTTAGCTTTATCGACCTCAATCCCCGCCTTCGACACCTTATGTCCTAAGACGATTCCTTGTTTACACATAAAATGACATTTTTCCCAATTAAGCACAAGATTGGTTTCTTCACAACATTCTAACATTTGCTCGAGATTAGATAAACACGACGTGAACGAATTGCCAAACACCGAGAAGTCATCCATAAACACTTCCATCGACTTCTCGATCCTATCGTGAAAAATCGCCATCATACACCGTTGAAACGTACCCGGTGCATTACAAAGTCCGAAAGGCATCCTACGATAAGCGAACGTTCCATAAGGACACGTAAACGTAGTTTTCTCTTGATCACGAGGGTCGATAGGGATTTGAAAGTAACCGGAAAAACCATCTAAAAAGCAATAGAATTCATTTCCCGCAAGTCGCTCCAACATTTGATCCATGAAGGGCAAAGGAAAGTGGTCTTTACGAGTGGCGTCATTTAACTTTCGGTAGTCAATACACACCCTCCAACCGGTCACAACACGAGTGGGAATTAACTCGTTGTTTTCATTAGGCACAACGGTCATTCCTCCCTTTTTAGGGACACAATGGATTGGGCTCACCCATGGGCTATCGGATATAGGATAAATCATTCCCGCGTCAAGGAGTTTAAGGACCTCCTTTTTAATGACATCGTGAATTTTGGGATTCACCCTTCTTTGACTTTGAATTGCGGGTTTGTAGTCTTCCTCCATTAAAATCTTGTGAGTACAAAATTTTGGGTCAGTACCCTTAATGTCGGATATTTTCCACGCAATTGCCCCTTTATGAGCCTTAAGAACTTTCAAGAGCTCGGTTTTTTCATCATTAGCAAGACCTTTTGCAACAATAACCTGCAACTTGTCATCACCTTCCAAGAATGCGTATTCAAGGTGAGAAGGAAGATCTTTCAATTCAAGGATAGGTGGTTCCTCGATTGAAGATTTTGGTTCAACACTCATAACTTCCATCGGCGGAAGAAATGGTGGAATAGAAGTATCATCACTAATCAACACCTCATCTTCATTATCGATTTCATTTGAAGTGAGATCGCCTCCTTGGAATGGAGTGAGATTTGGTGTAGAATTAGCAAGAATCGGATCCAAAATAGTGGGATTGCCACTTGACGAGCTATCGGAAAAACCTAACACTTCTTGTGAAAACTCATCGCAAACCACATCAACGATGTCAATGTGATTGATGGTAGCGATTGCATAAACATGAGAAGGTTTCGAGTTTTGAGTAGCGTTTATAACAAGTTCCTCTTCGTTGAATCTCAAAGTGATAGTTCTTGCATGAACATCGATAAGCGATCTCGAAGTGTCTAAAAATGAACGACCTAAAATTAGAGGAACTTGAGGATCCGCGGGGATGTCAACTACTATAAAATCAACGGGATAGTAGAACTTCCCCACTTTCACGAAAACATCTTCGGCTACTCCACATGCTAAAATCGTAGAATGATCGGCCATCTCGATAGACATGTTCGAAGGAATGAGAGCCGGAAGCGAAAGCGATTTCCAAATGGAAAATGGCATCAAATTAATGCTCGCACCAAGATCGGCCAAGGCGAGGCATTCTTTCATATCTTGTATGTCACAAGGAATGAGAAACTTTCCGGGATCACCAACTTTTTCCGGTATGTGGTTAAGATAAACCGAAGAACAATTAGCAAGTTTTGAAAGCTTTTCCTTATCGCTCATCATACTTTTAAAAGTGGAAGCGAAACGAGGCATATATAACAACGCGTCGGCTAAACTCACATCAAAATGCACTTGTTGAAACATTTTTATAAAAAGCTCGATTTGTTGTTTGTTACGTTCTTGCAATTTCTCTTTGTTTCGTCTCGAAGGGTAGGGTAAAGGTGGTGTGGGTTGGTCATTAGGCAACGGCCTTGGAAACTCGGGTTCCACAATTGGTATTGGTTCAACCGTAGGTGTGGTATGAGCGGTACTTCGTGGGATTGTAATGTGCTCCTTTTCGACCATCACCTCGGGCTCTTTCTCGATTTCCTTCTCCGTAGAAGTACTTGGACGAGAGATTGGTTCCTTGAAATTTTTACCACTTCGTGTAGTAATAACCTTCATTTCTCCCTTCGGGTTTGCAATGGTATCACTAGGAAGACCACCCGAGGAAGAGGGTTTACACATGATTGCTTCAAACATCTTAGCCATTCGGTCCTCAAATTTAGATTGCCTAGCATCCGCTTTTAATAACTCTTGCTTAATCTCATGTTGTCCTAATTCCATCTTTTGTTAATTTTGTTGAAGACGTTGGACATTTACTTCCATTTTATTAGCATGAGTCTTAAGTTCATTAGCAAGTTCATTTTTAAGCTCGTTTTTCAACTCGGATCTTAAGCTAATCATCTCACGTTGCATGTTATCAAATTTAGCATCATTTGCTTTAGCATAATCCAAAAATTCTCCTTGAAGATTTTTAGTGTGAGCATTTTGAAAACCTTGTGTAGTGTTTTGAAAATCACGGTTTTGGTTTTGATTAGTGACTTGTCCATTCCCATTTTGATAATTTCCCTTGTTGTAGTTGCGTGAATTGCCTTGGTAATTACCACCTTGGTTGTTGTTTCGATAGTTATTAACATTTTGATTTGGTGGAGCTTGATTTGGGCGGGAACCTTGGCCGTTTTGGTTTTAAGTTCCCGTTGCTACATAAGCACTCGAAGTGTTACCATCCGCGGTAATGCACTCGGAAAGATCATGAGCTCCACCACAAGACAAACAACTCTTAGCAACCGCTTTAACCGAAGCGGAATTTGAAGCTTCTTGAGCTTTCCAATGGGACATAAGATTAGCAAATCTATCAAAAAACCGATTTTCCTCATTAGCTTCATCATGTAAGGCATTAATGCTACGAGACGATGACGATGAAGACGAACCCAAATTGGCAACACTCGGTGTGTTACGAGGGTTATAAACCTTAGATCTATTCTCGATGATTTGTAAAGCCTCATTAGTCGTCTTGGACAAAAAATTACCACCCGCGGCGGCATTCAAATAATCTCGTTCATGATCATTAAGCCCATTATAAAAAGTATCAACTTGATGCAATTCCGTAAAATCATGGTGTGGACATTCATGTAACATTTCTTTAAAGCGTTCCCATGCCATTGAAAAACTTTCATTATTTCTTTGCACAAATCATGAAATCTCATTTTTCAAATGTGTTGTTTTAGATGGTGGAAAAAACTTGTTCACAAACTTAGAAACGAGATCGGCCCATGTCAAAATCTAATTCGGCGGTTCTTTCTCAAGCCAAATTTTTGCGGGTCCATCTAACGAGTATGGAAACAACATCATCTTAATGGCGTCATGTGGAACATCCTTAAACTTGCTAGTAGCGGTGAGACGGTTAAAATTCCTAACGTGATAGTGCGGGTTGTCTTTCTCATGACCTCTAAACTTATTTGCTTGCAACATCGACATTAAACCCGTTTTAATCTCGAAATTCTCCGCAAGGATGGCGGGAATCACAATAGCCTCTCCAAAACCCTCGGTGGGTGCTTGTAGCAACTCCATCATAGTACGATTAGCCATAACGACTTCTTGTTCTATAATAGGTTCAACAATTGGAGGTTGTTCTTCAATCAACGTCTCTTGATTGGCTTGCTTTTGAAGACGTTTACGAGCTCGTTTTGCTTGATTACGAGTGATCATAAACTTCACGAAGAATGGGAGGTGAGCAAAGAAGATTCTTTTTTGTTGTTTTGTGAATTTTCAATTTTTTTGTGTTTTTGATTGTATTTAAATTTTTTTTTGGATTTTGGTGTATCTTCGTAGACAACAATCTACAAAATCTCTCCTCGAATCAAACTCTTGATTAAAGAAGCCTCAAAGGAATGAAAACGATCACGTGGAGTGAACGCCTTCGAATGACTTTAGAACTTTGGTGAAAACCAAATTGTTCAAGAGGTTTTAATCACAAAGAAACCAAGCAAATATATTATACGTAATAATACTTTGGGCGGCAAAACCCTCGATTAGCCTTCAATTTCAAAATACTCACAAGCAAGCGGGGAAACGAGGCGGCGCGAAGCACTTAAGAGCCTTTTTCCTTAGGGTATATTTTATAATACCCGCCTTATACCCACCTTATAGTTTGTATTTTTCAAAATCGAGCTTCACGAAAGTATTTATCTATTTTTGCCTTTTCTTTTTGTTTGAGATTCGAATACAATGATCGAGTGATGAAATCCCGAATCAAGGTTGTGTTTTCACACTTTTGGAGATATTATTTTTTGATTGTGATACTTAATACAATATAGTAATAATATTTTCACAAGAAAAACCAAGAAAACCGATAATACGTATTAGTAGATTTCTACTAATACAAATACTATTTATGGTTAATATTAAAAACAACAATGCAAATTAATCACGACACACCTCCTCGGCAGCGGCGCCAAAATGATTGTGGTAAATTACGACCTTTAGGAAAAGGTGCGTAAAAGCGGTAAGTATTAAACAAATGATTTTAGGGAAAACCAAATGTTAATGACCCTAAGATGTGAAAGTTCGTTTCCCAAGGAGGTATATGTGTGTGAAAAACTTGTAAATGTTTGTGATTAATGATTGGTTTAGAAGGGGATGAGAAAAGAAGATGACGAAGACGTAAAAATTACTACTAGAATGATAAAACGTAAAACCGTAAAAATTACAAAAATAAAAATTAATTCTAAAAATTACCAAAAATTCACCAAAAATCAAAATAAATAAACTAAGATTTTACCAATGATCAAAACTTCTTCAAACCTTTTAAATAATTAAATATTCAATTTTTAAATGCTAATTAAAGCCCTAAAAATCAAGTAAATTATCAAAAAGCCCAAATAAAGATTTTTCAATTGGTAAACCTCTAAAATGACCTAAAAAGATTAAAAACTATTTTTAGAAATTTTTAAACTAATAAAAACTATTTAAAATGATTTAAAAACTATTAAAACTTAAAATAATTATAAAAATTAATCTAAAAGTGATAAAATTATTCTAAAAGTTGATAAATTCCTATTTTAATGTATTAAAGCTAAGAACAATGTAAAAAGTTGGAAAATGTGAAATTTGAAAAATAATAATAAAATAATATTAAAAAAATCTAAAAATTATAAAAAATTCTAAAAACTTGCAAACTAGTTTATTTTAACCTAAATAATCAGAAAATCAAAGTGAATTGACCAGAATACCCCTATTGGGCCCTCAAATGGGCCAAAACAAAAACAGTCAAACCAAATGGGCTTTTGGGCCCAAAAAGTCAAACTAGGCCCAATTGACTTGGAAAAGCCCTATCTGACTCAAAATTTAATTCTAAGAACAAAACTCTAAAGGCCCAAAAGCTGAATGTGAGCTTATCACAGCTTAATAAGCAAACAGCTTATTCTTATTGGGCCTTTTAGCCCATTAAGCAATAAGCTAATGCCATAAGCTCTAATTTGACACACAACCTTCTTTTGGGAAGCTTATGAGATCTGTAAAATGAAATTTTGAAAAAGCACACTCAATAAGCCAGAAATAAGCAAAGTATAAATTTACAAAACGACAAAATAGTCGGGTTTGAGATTTAGGGCACCTCAGAAGCTCTAGTTTGTTGCAAAAGCTCACAAATAGCTTAACTAAGAATAATCAATCAAGAAAATCACAAAAAGCCAAGTAGAATAAGCTGTAAGAGCAAATAAGCTGGCTAAAAAAGCCAAATAAGCTAGTTTTCTAGCAAAAGCTTAACCAAAAGACTTGTAACCTTCCAGATTTGTTATTAAGCTAAGAAAAATGATTTCTACTACAAAAGCCAAGTTGTTGCATGTGCCAATAAGCAGTTCTCAAAAATAAGCCAATATGTGCTTATTTGACCAAAAGTCAAAGTACTCCAAAGTTCACCAAATGATCAGGAATGGTATATGGGCTTGTTATAAGCAAATTTTGTGAAGGACTCAAGGAGGAGGCCTTGTGAATCAAGAGGTCAGTTGACCTTTTGATGGCAGATTTTGGCAATAAGGGCTTAATAAGCCAGTTAGCTTATAAGCCAGATACAAAGCACACCAAATAGCAAAATCCACTCACAAGCAGCACATAAACAAGTTCCAAGCAGAAAAATCACAAGGCATACACTAGGATAACAAATGCAAGCACAAAATGAGGTGGTCACTTTGCTGATGCAAATGACCACTTCAACAACTTTTGATAAGCTATAACAATCACAATAAGCCACCAAATTCAACAACCAGATAACCAATAGATAGCTTATCACCTAAACTATTCCCAAACCTGATTTCAGACCTTAGATCCAACAAACAAAGAAGTTATTGGATCAGCTCGAAATCCAAAACAGGCAGTAACATATGATTTTTGAGAGGAATCTTAACAAGAGGTTATACCTGCCCTCCACAACATCCTAGGAGGGCCAGCTATGCTCCTTGGACCTTGTTCAACAACTAGAACAAGACCAAGGTACTTCAACAAAGGAGATGCAAGACTGCCTTGGTTGATGGTTCAAAGTAGAACCTCAAGGACTTGATTTCTTCAACACAAGCAGCAAACAACTCAACCAAGGGCTCTAATCCCTTCACAAGCTTGGTGTCAACAATCTTGTAAGAGCTTATAGCTTATGGCCAAGGGTTAGTACACAAAAATAGCAAAATCAGAAACCTTCTTTCAAGGTTTTTCAAACTTGAAAAACTTACCAAACATAAACGTCCCTGAACCAAATGATTCAAGCACACTTATAACAATCAATGGAACTCAGAATCACCTTAAAACAACACCAACTTTCAAAAACATAAAAAGGAATTACATTTTTTTCAAAATACCAACTTTTATAAATTTCAAAAAGGAATTACAAGTTTTAAAGGTAAAGACTAGAACAAAGGGACTCTCACAAGTTGAGGTCTCCTTTTATAGGCAAATGCCAGGCTACACTATTCACAAACCCTAGAAGTGAATTCTCTAAAATTCCCTTGAGTCCTTGAGGGCGTTTTTTTGTTGATGAGTTGTCCAAAGTGATCCCAAACGTTCATTTTAGCTTTGTGATCAAGCAAAGAGTGTCAGTTGTTGATTTGGACACGTAGGATGACTTGGAGAGTAAGTTGCATTTTCATTGGTTGATGTGTTGAATGGTGGGGCCTTTTGGTGAGTGGAGATGAGGGTTTTGTGTGTGGATGTGTTTAAGGTGAGGTGAATCAAACGTGTGCCAAGGTAATTGCAAATTACCCTTTGTTTTAAGTGAGGTAATTCTGGGTGGTGAAAAGATGAACAGTAACACGTTTGATCCGAAATTGGGGGAAGTGGAGTTGTTTGGCGCAATTTCATGTTTAAATGTTTCAATAGCACACATTTGGCCCTTGTGTTTTGGGAATTTTGGTAAAACAAGTATTTCAGCCCTAAAAACGAATTCCCTTCACAAATAACTTTCATACTTTGGCAGTTTTGGCACAATACTTTTCAAAAAGGTTTACAAGGGTTGTTTTTGACATTTTGAGATATTTCAAGGGCTGATCTTGGACATTCTTGATCTTCAAAGGTCTTCAATGTATCTTTGGCATCATGAGGGATCATAATTGACAATGTTGAATAGTTGAGGGACTAAACTTGCCATTTCTTCAAAGTAGAAGGACCTTTTGTGTAATTTTGGCAATCTTAAGGGACCAAACTTGTAATTATCAATATACAAGGGTTTTAAGTGTCATTTCTTCAATTAATGAGGATCAATCTTGTATGTCTTCAAGTCTTCAAGGGTATTTGTTGAATATTCCATGAATTAGGGCCCGGTTCTTTGTACGGCTTCGTTTCTCGTGTCCGTTTTTCCTTGTATCTTGTGATCTTTTGTCTTTTTCACGATATCCATACCTAGAATACACAAGTAAACAAACACAAGCATATATATGGTATATTATGACATTTTTATGCATTAAAAGCCCTAAAAGAACGATGAGATCATGTATAAATGCCATCTCATCAGTCATCCCTTCATATTGATACGTAAAGTTTAAGACTTTACGTGTTTGGTTCGTGTGTAAACATCCTACAAGTGGTATCATTCGCCAAGGGATTCGTGGTTAGAGTTTTAGTGGTGTTTGTTTGCTTAAAATCCTTCAAAGTTGTGAAAAAGTGAGCCAAATTTCGTCCTTTTTCCAAGTTCCTTCTTTCTAGGGAAACTGCCAAAATTTCGCAATTTTTGAATATTGCGAAATTGTGACATTTTTCGTGCATTGTGGAATTGATTCATCTAAGCAATTGCGGAATTGATCTTTCATCCCAATTGCGAAATTGAATTCTTTTCTAATTGCGGAATTATGCCATACTACAGATTGTGGAATCATTGATTTCCTGCTATTGCGGAATCTGTGTTTCTAGTGATTGCGGAATTATTCACTTGTGAATATTGCGGAATCGTGTACATTGGATTATTGTCGAGTTATGGACTAATTGCGGAATTATGGACTAATTGCGGAATTGGTGGTTTCTGAAGATTGCGAATTCTTGCTTTCTGATCATTGCGGATTCTTTTGCAACATTTCGAAATTGTGGTATTGCGGAATTTTGGCATTACGGAATCTTTGCTAGTTTTTTATCGATGTATTGTTAGACTTAGCCAGTATCTAGACTAGTTTCGGACTATCGCTTACACGAAGATTAATTTTTCCTAGACCATTTTTAGGCCATTTAAGCTTCAATTTCAAATTTTTGGCGAAGCGAAAAAAAATTTCGACCCAAAATTCGAATTTTTTCGGTTTTAATTTTTGTCAAAACTTTTCAATTTTCAAATTTTTCCCTACTAGTTTTTGGCTATTTCTAACTCGATTTCAAAATTTGGTAATTCGCAAAATTTTCCAGTTTATTTTATATCGGACTGAGGTATTTTTTTGTCGGACTGGAAAATTTCGGCAAAATTTGATTTTTTTTTAGAATCCGAAACGCGCTTTCTATGAATTGAGATCCTGATTTACACACGACTTCTTCAATGACATCTCAACAAGACATTCATGTTGCGGGTATTGAGAATCGTGATTGTACTACCAAAAAGAAGAGGGATGTTGCCTATCTCCAGACTCAGCTTCGTATAGCTCAAAAGGAAGTCCCAGGAATTCTACTTCTAGCTGAAGAGTTTGATCTCATGGAATCTGCAACAACATATGATGAGGAAGAAGAGGTGACTACCAACTCTATCTTGATGGCTAATTCGCAGCAAGCATCAACATTTGTAATTCAGGCTGACAGAGCTCCTGTGTATGATTCAGACGGTTCATCTGAGGTACACCCACGTCTCAATGATAATGAGTTATATAATATGTCTAATCAGGAGGAAGAGTATACTGAGTCACTTGAGCCTTCCAATGAGACACACGGGGATCAAACAAATAATATCAATATTATTTCTAATGCGCCCAGTGTGGACCTTAGTGGAGATCAAGTAGCCCAACCTACAACCCTTCCTAACGAGACGCATGCATATTATAAATCATTATTTGATAAGCTTGCCAAGGATGTTGCTCATGCGAATGTGGTTAATAATAAGTTTAGAGAAACTAATGCCAAATTGACCACTGAGCTTGCTGGTTATAAGGAAAGGGAGAAAAGCTTTGAAATTCATCAGGCTAAAATCAAGGAACTTGAACAAGCTCATGCTACATCAGTTTATCAAGAAAAATGCACCACAAAGAAATTAAATGCCTTACATTTAAGTAGTGCTAAAAAGATAAGCGAATTGAATGATGAAATCACCTCTCTTAATAAACAGCTTTCAACTGAAAAATCTATCGTTTTGGATTTAAAAGAAGAACGAAAAAAGCTGAAACATGATTTCAAAATTCGAGAAGATGGTCTTCTTGAGGATTTTTGCAAAGCTCAGGATAGGATTAGGTAATTAGACAACCTTTTGGTAAAACGTTGCCAAACTATGCAAACGATAAATATGCTCGCACCTAAAGTGAATGAGATAAATTACACCCGTTACAAAATGGCTTTAGGTTGTCCTCTTCCTCCCAATCTCGAATATATTAAGCAAGTTCAGGCCACAAATCAAACCTTATATAATGGTAGTGTGCTCTTGTCTGATGAGCATGATCCTCCTAGTGTGCATGATTCCGAGGAAACTACTGAACTTGCAGTAGAGACTCGTTTAAGAATGAAAAACTTGATAAAGAAGTGACACCTGTTGATTATCCGAAAGTTAATCCTCCAACTGTTTTTCGGTCTAAAACGAGTTCTGAAATGCTTTTGCTACCAAGTGAGGAATTGTCTGATGACCCTCCGAAACCGAGTATCACATGTAGGTATCTAAACGAGCTCAAAGATAATTTTGTCATTCTCAAACGGGTTGTTAACGCCAAAATGACTGGAGGAAACTTTACATCACCCGTTCATGTCGAGTTACAAAAAGTGCTTCATACTGAAATCAATATGATTATTAATCAAGTTGATGCGAGGATAGGCAATCTTGAGAACGCTTTTCTAAAAGAACTAGCCAAATTTGTTGAAGACTTTAAATCTTTGGCGAAGGAGGCTGATGAATCTCTTGATAGAATTAAGTTTTGTAAAGCAACCTTGCATGTCTCTCGAAAGCAAGTGACAGTGGTGATTGTGTTGATAGTAACCCCGTTGCGGTAAACATCTCTGTGTCGGACAATGCAACCCTCCAAAATGAGCTTGATCGTACGAAAGAGAAAATGGAGTCTTATGTCATCAAAAAGGACAACGAATTCACCGATCTTTGGAATAAATATGTCAAAAAATGTGATGAATGTAAGGATGACAAACTCTCGTATGATAAAGCTTACAATGAACTGCAACAAACAATCGAACAACTGGAAGCTCAGTTAGGAGGTGAATGCCGCGACAGTGAGCCTTCAACAAATGTTAATAAAAAAGAGTTCAGGATTCTTCAACACCGATATGATTTTCTTCAGAAACATTGTCATTCTCTTGAACTTGCTTTGCAAAACAAAGTTTGAAAAGTTTCTAATGACAGTAATTTACAAGTAAAACTCTCTGAATCATTTCGTGAATTGAATGAAAAGAGTAAGGATATTTCTGATCTGAAAGCTCAGCTGCAAGACAAAGACATCGCGATTGTTGAGTTGAAGAAACTTGTTGGAAAGATGGGTGGAAAAATTGTGGAACCTAAGGTTGTAAAATTAGTTGTTAGACAACCCAATGCGTACAAAGTACCAAAGCCATCTATCTTAGGAAAATCGCCTTCTAATGTTTCTAGGTTACCTCCTAATACCGATGTGCCATCGACTGTACCAAAACCAGCCATATCACCCTATGTTCCTCTATTTAGAAAAGCCACTCTTGCTAAACACAACTCTGTGAATGCACCTTGAACTACTTCTAAGAGTACTCCTAAGTGTGTGACTCTTACGCCCACAAAGGAATCTAAAAATTCAAATGACGTTCGTCAAACCAACAACCTAGGGGATGGTAAGCAAAAAGGGAACATTCAGAAAGTAAACCATGTGTATTCAAAACCTAGTAAACCAACAACCGCTAGAGTTCAACACACTCCTAATGGTAATCAACCAAAACCTAGGACCCCTTCCCAACAACCTAGGAATTGGCAACCACCAATGAGTAGTCGTGTTTCGAACATGGTTCCGGAACGGTCAGCAAACCCTAGGTACACGAGGCCTTTCGAGAATCCCAAACTCCATGTATGACCCACGTGCAAAAAGGGCATTCACCATGAAAACCATGTTCATTGCATTCTGCAATACCTCTATGAGGTAAACTCTCGTGCCTTCACACAGAGAAAGAATGCAGAATCCCATAAGACAACAAGGAGATTCACACCCATCACAAAGAAAAGCAATGAAAATAAATCTTCAAAGCGGATCAATGCAGGAACTAGTTTCTCCCCTAAGAAGTCTTCCGCTGTACAAGAGAACACTACTCCTAGATCTAGTCTTCAGTGGAAACCAAAGGGTCGGATCTTCAAGGAAGTTGGTCTTAAGTGGATTCCCATCGAGAAGAGTGATGACACCTGCTCCAGCACTAATGCGAGTGTTCTAAATGTAGAAAATGCATTTGTTACTCCTAACACTAGTATTTGTGCAAACTCTTCTTCTGTCATTGCAGGTACAACAACAGATTCTGAATCCATTTCTTCAAAGGGTTCCAATTCTGTACATTCGACATCACCCTCTTCTGCTATACAAAGGTCTATTTTGGATTATTTTAGAAAACATTGATAAAATCAAAATACAAAAATATAAAACCTATAAAAACAAAATAAAAACGAAAAAATATCTCAAAAATACCAAAAATATTCTTCTCGACATGTCTTTCAGAATCGATAATATGGACGTGCCTAGAAATGTCGCTCAATAACGACACGGGTGTGTACATAAAGCTCGAATGAAAGTTCAAATGTTTTTCAAAACATGTCATTTCCCTTTTTCAAATGATTTGCAATTACCTCAGATTGTGACTCGTGCCTCAAAGAAAGGAAAGTTGATAATGGATGATAACTTATCCTTAACAACGAGAAAATCAAATTTTCTCGGTCCTGAGCTTTCCATAAAAACATTCCATGTTTTTAAGCTCATGAATATGACTTACAATTAAATGTCAGACTGTAACTCAAACTTTAAATAAAGGAGAGTGTATCTTTAACGATAACTTATCCTAATAACGGGTAGAGCAATCTATCACGGGTTGAGCTTGTCACAAAAAATTCAACGTTTTGAGCTCAACATAATGGCTTATAGTCACATGTCAGACTATAACCCGGTCCCCAAAGAAAGGAAAGTCTTTTACTTATCCTCAACAACGAGAAATTAATTTTTCTCGTTCATGGGCTTATATCAAAACATTCAAAGTTTTAAGCTCATGGACACAAGGAAAATGTTCATTTATGTACATTATTCCTTAACAACGGGAAAGTAAGTTTTCTCGGGTTTTTGAGCACAATTTTTCAATGTATCTCAAAATTGTGTGCTCATATACTCCCCTAATTTTAATTAGAATTTCTTTTCGAGGGGAGTACAAACTTTCATGCAACATTATTCTCTCCATGTTTCATCACTAGTTTCACAAAAATTTCAATGTCATGCAATTTTTAAGGGGGAGAATAGTGATTAAAATGTGTTATCTTGGATAAGATCTTTGATATAAGTGCTTTCTCTTCCTAATATGTGCAAAAACCTTTCCTTTTATGATGCACATATGTAGGGGGAGCGTTTTTGGTGATATAGAAAGTTTCACTGGTTACCATATCTATACCTTCAACACAATTATTCACGACGATATTGGTGTCAAAAGGTGGTTAGGTATTCGTCCTATGATCCTACCAAAACTGGAGGGATCTTCCCATGGACAATCCATTAGAACTTAGAAGTCCTTAGGAAAGATGGAGTAGTTGAGTGTACGGGAAAAATGTCGACTAATGACTTAAGCTAGCACTGGAACAATCACAACAAGGTGCTAGTTATGACGTCTTGGTAAGCATTGAAGGGGTTGAAGAATAAAAAAAATGTAAGGATAAAGGGTGTAAAGAAAGAAGCCTCCATACAACTTAGGCAGAAACCGGGTCAATACATCTATTTTCAGAATCACTTTGATGATTTTTGATACTGAAGACAAAGCATCATGGACCCAGTGATGCAATGCACAACACTTCCCAGCCTACTCAAGCTTCTCTCAAAAGAAGTTTGTTTTATTGTCACGGAGTTCAACTCATTTCTATCAACTTTCTCAATACGAGATAGTAGATATTGAATAGGTGGCAGTCTGCTCCAGCCTCCGATCACCAAATAAACGTGCACTTATAGAGTCTAGAGCCAACGAGATTCATCAAAAATCTCATTAGGACACTTACTCCATATATCAATTGTTGTTCATCACTAGAACACATGCGATAAATTACATAGTCCTGCGCTCTATCCTTGTGATATTGCCAGAACATTCAGAGTGATATTCATTAGTATTCACAGTGATGAATGGAAATCCTTCCAGTGTTAACATCAAACAGCACTGCGGTAGGTCATATGTAAGATTCACTTGAATTCAACATATGTTAACTGGAAAGCAACAGTGGTTTGATTCTTAATTGATTCAAACTCGTTCCAGGTCTCGATGCAATATCTTTATGATCTTGCCAGAACATTCAGAGTAATACTTATTAGTACTTACAGTGACGAATGGAAATCCTTCTAGTGTCATCATCAAACAGCACTACGGTAGGTAACTTGTGAGATTCTATATGAATCAAACTTGTGTCAACTGGAAAGCAACAATGGTTTGATTCTTAATTGATTCAGACTTGTTCCAGGAAATTGAACTGATGACTTAATCAGTAGAATGGAACTGCATGATTCACTCCTTATTTTGAATTATCTTTCGATATATTCAAGTATTGAGAACGGATACCACAGCTGGAAATCCTGTCAATGAAGTTCTTTGAACTTACCTAATCACAGGTACAGTATTCGTACTGTATAACGGGAAACCGGTGGAATGCAAACGGTGGCGTTATCTCAAGAGTCGCAATTCAAGGCCACATACTCAAGTAATTGAAGAAAGATTAAGGACATCTAAAGACAAAGACTTCCGCTGCTCTGATAATCAAAGGAGATTGTTAACAAGCTTTCAAGACAACACCAAATATGAGTATGTGGGGAAAGACACAAGAACACAAGTTGGCAAAGTTTCAAATCAAGTCAAGGCAAAGGTCAAAGATCCAAGATCACAAGTCATGAAAGGAACAATGGAAGAACTCTCAAGACAACGAGCTTCAAAGTCTGCAACAACAAAGAAGTGAAGTCACATAATACATGACCACCACTTAGGGGGAGATTGTTAGAAGTATTTAAAGTGATGGTCAAAGAAGTGAAGTCACATATTATATGACCACCCCTTAGGGGGAGATTGTTAGAAGTATTTAAAGTGATGGTCATATAATATACCGTTGCAAAGCTCGTGGAAAATGCTATTCAATGGTGTCGAGAGTTCTACGTTATTTTTATGTATGTAACGGGAATTAGTCCCGAACACACAAATGAGGAAAGCCTTTGTCAAGTTTCCTTCTTAGTATAAAAGGAAACAAACCCCTCATTTGTGTGTGTGCCTTTTCTATTTTTCTAGTGTGTTTTCCATTTGTTTATCTTAGAGAGAGAATGGGTGTTTGTTTCTCTCACTAGGAAAAACACCATCCTTGTTTTCTTTTTTCCTTCCTTAGTCTAATCTTTCTTTTTTAGTTTAATCTTTGCTTAATCTTCATCTATTTTATTATCTTTGTTAGTTCTTAATCATCTCCATAATTGTTTTTGATCCAAGTTTGTCATCCCTTCATATTGATACGTAAAGTTCAAGACTTTACGTGTTTGGTTCGTGTGTAAACATCCTACAGTATCGATGTTTGATTCTGATATTTCTTTTATGGTCATGTAATGTTTTATACATTTATCCTTGTATGCTTTGATGACACGCCATAATCACGCGTGACATTCCATTTATCAAAATGGGGTGTTACAGCCGCTCCGAGTTCCAAATCGTGAGTCGTGTAGTTTTTCTCATGCGTTTTCAATTGGCGAGACGCGTATGCAATGACTTTCTCCCTTTGCATCAACACTGCTCCCAATCCTTTTGCTGACACATCACAGTAAACCACAAAATCTTCAGATCCTTCCGGCAATGATAAAATAGGCGAACGACACAACATTTGTTTCAACTTCTGAAAAGCAAATTCGACTTTTTCTCCCCATTCTTACTTCACTTTCTTCTGAGTCAACTTCGTCAATGGTTTCGAGATCTTTGAGAATCCATCGATAAACCTCCGATAGTATCTGGCGAGACCTAAAAATTGACGAATTTCAGTTGGTGTCGTAGGAGTAGTCCACTCCCTAATCGAATCAATCTTGGGAGGGTCAACATGAAATCCCTTGCTGTCAATAACATGACCTAGAAATTGTACTCTTGGAAGCCAAAAATCACACTTCGAAAACTTGGCATACGATTCATCCTTCTTAAGTAATTCTAATGTTAACTTAAGGTGTTCCTCATGTACCTTCTCATTCCTTGAGTAGATAAAAATATCATCGATGAACACAATGACAAATTTATCCAGATACGGTTTACACACCCGGTTCATGAGGTCCTGATAGGTGTGAAAACACCCATCCTTTTACCACTTAGTTATAATTATAACCAAGCCTAAACGTGTATTTATTGTCGTAAAAGTCGGAATTATGCGTGGTTTGTGTTTTTGTTGTGATTTAGGACCAAAATGTGAAAAGGGAAGAAAACACGGGCTTTCACGGGCTTTTATCGAAGAAATAGACAAAAGACGAAGTCAAAAGATCAAGATTGCAAAAAGAACGGAAGTCAATGGGCCTATTGTGAAGATTTATTGAAGAAAAGGACCATAGACGGAAGATTTACAAGTCGAAGAACCCAAGTCTAATAAATGAAGAAATTATAAGACGACTTCAAATTAATTATCGACAATCCCGAGCCAAAGTCGAGGACGTATATTTAATTTAAAGATGAGACGACAAAGAATAAACAGAAAGAAAAAGAAAGCACTCACAACCAACTCCACTCCTCCTATAAATACTAACCCTTCCCCTCATTTGGAAGGTGTTAGCTATTTGACACATAGCTCTCCACTTTATTTTATGCACTTTTCATATTGTCATTTACATACTTGTCTTTGATTTCAAGTTATTTAATGTAAGTTTTTAATCTTGTTTGAATTTTTAATCTTCAATTTTAATTACAAGTTTTTATAATCATTCTCATTCTTCTCTTTTTGTTTTAAATCTTTTGTTTGGTTCGTTTAATCTTTAAGTTTTAATCTTTATGCTTATTTTGATTAAAGTTTTCATCTTTTTGTTCTTGTCATTTTATATATATACGATTGTTAGTTTTTAGCTTATTGCAACTCTAGCTTATTTCATCTTAAGCTTATTTTCTTTTAAGTGTTTTCAAAAGTTTTATCTTTTTAAAGTTTATTTTATAAATCTTGTTTATTTAGTGTTTTGAAAGTTTTTAAATTTGTGCTTATTTAGTTCTTCTTATTATTGTCTTAATTAAGTTTTTGGTAATTGCTTTTTATTAAAGTGCTTATTCGGTTATTGCTTATTTGCCTTTTGTGTACCATCGTAACTTTCTTAAGGGTTTCTACTTGTTCCGATCGAGTAAGTGTGATCGCATAAGCCTAGGGCTTCTACTTGCGATCCATTACTGCGTTCACTTGGTCACGATCGTTGGCTGCGATCCGTGGGTACGATCCATCACTGCGATCCAAGACCACGATCGTTGGTTGCGATCCGTGGGCACGATCCCTTGGTGCGAACCGTGATTGCGATCCAGACCACGATCGGTTGTCACGATCTGTGTTGCAATCCAGACCACAATCGCATTGAGTGCGATCACGTGACTACAATCCAGGGCACGATCCAGACTACGACCGTTTGTTGCGATCGTGACTGCGATCGGGAGTGCGATCTGATCTTAGTTTTGGTTTTATTTCCTGTTTTTATTTTTATTTCAAATTTAACTTTTCCTGCCAATTTTACTTAGTGTTATTTTAAACTTGTTTTGTCTTAGTTTTACTTTTAAGTTTGCAAATTTTACTTTTTGTCGAGTTTTAATCTTTCGTCATTTATTTTTAAAAGTCTTATTTTTTTAGTTTAAATCTTTTCAAGCTTTCATCTTTAATTCGTTTAACTCTTTTATTTAAGTTTTATTTAGTTTATCGCTTTTATTATTTTATCATTACGTTAAAGCTTTGTATTTTTATTTTTAATTAGTTAAACAACGACAACCTTTGATTTTATTCACCAAAGACGACTGAGTCGCACATTTAATCCGTGATCAATTCGATTAGATCAATTCAAGAACAATTTTTAATATACAAAAATTAGTTTTTAAAATGGCGTCGCTACCCGGCTCTTTTCGTGAAAATTAACGGTCTGTTGTGAGAGACGCGTTGGATTTTGGGATCCGTTCTCTTGGGAACGTTATTTTCAATCATAAATTTTTTTCAAAAATCCTAAAAATTATAAAATTTTCAAAAATCCATAAAAACTAAAAAAGATAAAAAATAAAAAATATTGTTTTTCATTTTTAGTGTGTGCGTACTCGATCTTCGTCTTATCCTGAGCCCGAGACTCGTAGAGACTTAGATATGTCTGGTGTGCATAATAATAACAATCCACCTCACCCCAACATGAATAATAACAACCTTCATCCTCAACCCGACCTTCGTACGATGGAGGTGTTATGTCAACCGACAATGAATGGACGTGGAGGACCGATTGCGCCGACGCAAATCACGGCTCCCGAATTTTCGTTGAAGCATCACATGATCCAACAAGTTCAAAATAATTTTCCATTTCGCGGATTACCGGATGATGATGCCAACAAACACCTCGATAAATTCATAACCGTCACCCAAAGCATGAAATTGCCCGGTGTTACCATGGATTTTCTTCGCCTTCATCTATTTCCACACACTTTATCCCACCATGCCAAAAAATGGTTTGATCGTCTTTCGAAGAATTCAATTCATACATGGGACGAAATGACTCAACGATTTTTGTCGCGCTACTTTCCACCATCCATGGTAACGAGCCTTCGTAATCAAATCAGTTGTTTCACCCAAGAACCCGATGAATCTATTTTCGATGCTAGGGAACGTTATAATGTTTTGATCGATCGTTTTCCTAACCATAATATGCTCCCCGTCACATTAATTGATACTTTCTACAACGGTTTAACTTTTCGTGATCGTGATACGATTAATGCCGCCGCCGGTGGTACGTTTATGAAAAGAAGACCCGAGGAGTGTAGAGAACTTATAGAGAACATGACCACTCCTCACAAAAATTGGGATTCATCCGCATCTTCAAGAAATAATCTGAGGCTCAATGTTTCTTCTACTTCTTCCAACCCCGAGATGATCGAAATCACCCGCATGATAGCCGAAATGAGCAAAAATATCCAAATCATGGCTACGAACCAATATCAACAAGTTAAAGTTGTTGCACTTTCTTGTGAAACTTATGGCGGTCCTCATTCATACACTGATTGTCCTTCTACTTATGACAATCCGGAAAACGTGTATGCGGCTAACGGTAACTATTCCACGGAAGGCTATCAAGCCCGGCCTCAAGGTGATCGTAACTTGCTAAGTTATCGTTCTAACAACTTTCTTTCACCTGGTTTTTCTCCTTAAAACCACAACCCAAACAACTTCAATAGAAGCAATCCAAACTAACCTCGAGCTTCTACTCCATATCACCCACCCACTCACCAAGCTCCACCCCTTACTCAACCCACGACATTTAATCATGATGTTGAAAATTTCATGAGGACCCATGGAGAGGTGGTTAAGAATCTTCAGATCCAAATCATTAACTTGAAAGGTGATATCACTAAACAAGGGAATGATATTCGAACCGAGCTTAGAAATGATATGCAAACTTCTTTATGCAACCAAACGAATGATTTGAGGGATATGATGGCTAGTTTCTTCCAAAACAATCAACCCTCTGCTTCAGGCTCTCTTCCTTCGAATACCGTAACCAACCCAAGAGCTAATGTGAGTGTTATTACTACACGCAGTGGAGCAACTCTAGTAGGACCATCTACCCCTCCCTAGTTACTCCATCTACACCTCCTCCACCCCTATTTATTCCTCCTACTTCCACGCCTAGTACTAATTCTACATTACCGTTTCCACCTCTTACGGAAGAAGTACCAAAGACAAAACCTTCATCATCCCCACCTTCTACCTCTACACCTTCACCTTCTACACCTACACCTCCTAAGCCCAATGTTCCTTATCCATCTCGGTTAGACAAGTGCAAATTTCTCACCAAGGATGACATTCAAGTGACAAACTTTTTGAAAAAGATTTTGGGAGTGAACATCACCATTAGCCTTGTTGAAGCTCTTGCCCAAATGCCCAAATTTGTTAAGATGTTTAAAGATTTGCTTAATAAGAAGGAAAAAATGGCAGAGTTTGTCAACACTCGATTAAATGAAAATTGTTCTACAGTCCTCCTTAAAGAACTTCCGAAAAAACTTGGAGATCCTGGGCGTTTTGTGTTACCTTGTACGTTTTCCTAAAACGAAGAATTTACTGCCTTAGCCGATCTCGGGGCAAGTAAATTTGATGCCATTAAGTGTTTGGAAAAAGTTATCATTACCCGATCTTACACCAACAAAGATGACTCTTGAGCTAGCAAATCGAACTCTCGCTTACCCTGTTGGTATTGCCGAAGATGTTTTTGTTAAAGTTGGTACCTTCACTTTTCCGGTCGATTTTGTTGTTGTTGATTATGAAATGGACCCTCGTATTCCGTTAATACTTGGACGGCCATTCTTGAGAACCGGAAAAGCTTTAGTCGATGTTGCCGAAGGTGAACTAATTTTAAGGGTCGTGAATGATCAACACGTTTTTAAGATGGGGAAGATCACAAACAAATCCAATGGAAGAGAATCGGTGAACATGATTGATGTGCTTCAAGACGAGCTTGACTCGCCTACTTTGGAGAGTACAAGCTTGATGATTTTATCATTTACAATAATCCTCTTTTCGAGCCTATCTATGATAATCCACTTTTTCAAGAAAATGTGGAAGATTATGAAGATCCTCTTCCCAATTTGGATGCCCCACCAATTTATGATGCTCCACCAATCTATGATGATGATTCTAGTTCCAATGTGGATGATTATGCTGATTTTTCTTCAGAGTATAAAGACATGCCAACTTATGATGACTTTGATGATGTTGATACTCTTTCGAGTGATTCTTCAAATGATGACCTTGCTCCTATTTTTGATGAAGATCCTCCGCCAACAATGCTTGATCCTACTTTGGATGATTACTCATTTGAGGAAGATTTTTCTACTTTTCTTAATACATACTTCCCCAATGAGCATGATTCTCCTCCTTTGGACTTTGATTGTGGTCTTTATCCTCCTCCGGATATTAAGAAACCTGTTTCAAAGGAGAAGAAACCGGAAGACACCAATATATGTAGTACCTATGTCTTAGCACCTCTCTTTCCACCTTCTTCGGTTGAGATTGTGCAGTTTATGGGCAAATCTTCAAGGTTTACTAAGCCTAAGTCTTATTTTCCCCTAAAGGAAAAGGTGTCCGATCCGGGTATCACAATTGTTAAACCATCTCAGTATTCATCTAATGAAATAAAAGGAAAGATTTTTGGAAACAATGGAGCTATGCTTTCACTTCATCATACCTTCTACCACCGTGCTCAACAACTGCTTAAGGGAACCTCTCCTACTCTTATTTGTCTTTTCTTGTTCACCTTAAGCTTGTGCTACTTAATGGATGAAAACCATGTATTTGACCCCGGTGGATTTTCTTCAAGTTTCTTATCATTCTAATCAAGGTCGAGTCAGGCTCACGACTCGGTGAACAAAAACAAGCGCTTCTCAAGAGGCAACCCGAGTATCTATCCTTTTTCTCTGTTTTCATAATAAGTGTAGGGGAGACTCTAGTATGTGTTTGTTGTTTTCTTTCTTATCATGTGCAGGGATTTGAGCTTTCAAATATCTATTCTTGATGACTTTTGACGACCGTGATTTCGTGTAGCCGTCTTCCCGGTTCTATCCTAAACTCTTTTGATTCACTATTTTATATTCTTCAATATTAAAATAGGAATCACTTTAGTTATCTTTTCCTTAGCAAGATTTAAATAACGTGCATAATGTCCTAAGTGTAGGGGAGTTTACCCCCACATGCTTAAACATTGAGGACAATGTTTATATTAAGTGTAGGGGACTTCTATCGAAGTTAAGTGGGCTTTTCCATGAATTTGTCCTCATTTTAACCGAAAAATTGATTTTTCGACATTTTCCAAAATTTGTGATCTATTTTGGCCTATTAGTATTTTCCTTTGTTATCGTTATTTTCTTTCATTGCTAGAATAAATTTTAATAAAATGATTTTAATAAGTTTAGATGTCTTTGATATATTATGCCCGTTATGAATCTTTTGACTCAACCCGAGTTTACTTATTTTAGTTTACTCTAGCTAGTATCCTTAACGTGTTTAAATCAAGTTTTGCTAGGCTTTTATATAGGGAACTTTAAAACGCGAAAGTCTTAACTCTTACGGGTTAAGAACAAGAACTTTTCGCAAGTTCCTATAATTGATCCTAGAAAGTCGTTTATCAAGGGAACTTTAAAATGCGATTTCTAAACTTGAAAAAGTCTAAGAAGTTGCAAGATCTTATAGATGACTTGAAAACCCAAAACTTTGATTTAATAGGCTAAGCATCCACGAGTCTCATTTCTTGAGATTTTAAATTGTGGAGACCAAGAGATGATAGAGTCAATTATAAGTTTAATATTGTTTCATGAATTTATGTGAGTTAATTATGAGCTTTTTTTCCCATCGCTTGTTAATAAATATTATTGCAATAAGTAAGGTTGTACGATTTGAAAATTTACTTAGCTTTTAGCACAAGATCGTTTAAAAGTTGCTCGGTATTAATTAGAGTTCATAGCCAAGGCATAACTTATTGAAGCGGGATGCGAAGATTGGCGAGTCTGAAAAGGCCCTAACAAGGCATGAGGGCTACATTTTGTTGCTAAAGATCCAAAGTGATGTGAAGAATCATTTATCAAAAAATCAATATGAAGGATCGAGACACACGACGAAAAGCAAATACTCCCCTAAAGATCATGGAGAAGTCTATGCGAAAATACCCTAGCAAGGTATGAGGATAAATAGATCCAAGTCCTAAAAGGAGGCGGATCGTTGTATATCAAAATCCCAAATAAAGATTGGAGAAAAATGAAGAATTCGTGGTCCAAGTATGAAGAATCTCTCAAAACGTCAAGTGAAGAAATTCCTATTATGAAGAGAAGACCATTATTTCATGAACGTCTCTCAAGATTTGAAGTATGAAGTCAATGCCAAGTATCGATCCGAGAAAGGTCTCAAATCGTGAAGCGAGTTATGCCAAGATATGAACTTTATGAGGTTTCAAGAAGCAGTTTTAAAATATTTTGTCCTTTAGCTAACTATGGATTAAATCATCCTACTTTATTTTCGGCATAAATAAACTATCGCAATAAGTCTGTAAAACCCGCATGCTTTTACCATGAATAGTACCCTTAAGATCGTACATACATGATTAGAACTTTCTTTTTATAACATGTTTACGTTTCATGAATAAGAATTACAAGTAGTACGTACGTGTTATAACACGATAAGTATTTATTACGTATGAACACACGATAATTATTCCAATAATAATTATAATCACGAACATACGAACATGTAATCATGAACGTAAATTAATCACGAGCTAATATTATGTATGTATATATATTTATTACGAACACGAATAAATATATTAAGTCACGATCGATAACTAATTAGAGCACGTAAATTACGAACACGAGAACACACTAATATTTTTAGACACGAGGAAAGTACGGGTTACCCCAAGTGGGTCCCCCTACCCGCGGCATACACAAGAAACATGGGCTTGGCCCATGTAATTTTACTAACTAGGGGGTTAAGGTAAAAACATGTGTCATTTATCAAAAATCTAGAAAATAAGAAAAACCCTAATTCTTTTATTTGCTCCTTCTTTGGCCGCCAGTTTTAATAACACCAAAGGGGTGTTCGGGTTGATTTTGATCTTGGAATTTTTACAAGGATCGTTGTGTGTTCGTCCTCATTTGTTTCACGTAATCGGTATAACCTTTTAACCTTTTTTTTATGTTTTGATTTAATTAATCACATAAAATCATGATGTTTTTAATTAACTAATTAAAAACAAGTATTTTAAACATGTTAATAATCATGGGTTAAATTAAATCAAGGGCTTAGGGGTGTTTGTGTTGTAGTCGACGCCTAACCGATCCCTTAGGGGGTCTCGGCTTGGCTTATTACACACCACCGAGACCATATGGTCTCGGTATGGTGGTGGTGGTGTCACGACAGCAGCAAGGGGCAAGGGAAACCCGACTTAGGTCGGGGTATGGGGATGGTTACGGGTCCGGTTCATGGATTTTAGTCACGGGTCCGGTTCATGAATCATTTTTTTCAAGGTTTATGATTTTTACAAGTTATGTTATTTTTTTTAAGACTTAAATTAAATTAATTAAAAGCATGACATGATTAAATTAATTTACATGACTTAGGTTATTAATTTAATTAGTAATTCATGAATTTTAACCTAAGTATTTATTATTTAATTAGACTTTATAATTAATTAATTATTAAAAACCATGACTATAATTAATTAATTTACATGACTTAAGTTATATTATTAATAGTTAATAATACATGTTATAACCTAAGTATTTTACCTTATTTAATTAAAATCATGTTATATTTAATTAAATACTCTTAACCTATAGTTTATTTAATCTACATGTAATAATTAATAAACTATACTATATAATCGCATGACTTAGAATAATAATCAGAAAACACTTAAGCTTATATAATTAGCTTATTTAACCAGCTTATATCTATTTATGGAAACTTTCTATTTCTAGAAACTTACTTAATTAAGGCAGCTAATCTATTTATGGAAACTTTCTATTTTTAGAAACTTATCTATTTTAAGCAGTAATTCTACTTTTGGAAACTTTCTATTTTTGGAAACTTTCTATCTTTGGAAACTTTCTATTTTTGGAAAATTTCTATTTTAGGAAACCTGCTATTTTTTAGAAAGTTACTTATTATTACACAACAAGTATAATAATACATGAAATACAAGTAATACTTAATCAAAATAGACAGAATATACGATAAACACACTATAAAGCTTAAAATAATAAAACATGACATGAACATATAAAACAAGCTAAGACATGATATAAAACCAGTTACGTATTTAGTAATCAAATACTTATACACGTATGTATTTATGTAGCATTAGTGATACCGAAGTAGGACTTCCTTCCGTTCGTCTTCTTCGTTCACTGGACATAAGGTACGGATTCTCCGTCCTTTCAGTATGGACATTCTTTCCTTATTAGGATTCCCCGTATGCAGCCAACTGTTTTCTCTAGTATATGTTTATATGTTTGATTGCTTATGTTTAATTAGAATACCTAAAGCCATATACATGCATCACCAGTTTCACCTAGTTATGGAGGTACCATAACCATAACACTAGAGGCACTAGTGTTATGACTTCCCCACGGCGGAGTGATTGCTCGTGGCGTCCCTTCAGCTTTTGGCCATATTATTATTATTATCATGTGGGGCGTATGGGTGCATCCTAGTTACATGTTTTCAGCAGATTACTCAGTGTGAATGTGGTGTGTGCCTTGCATCCTTCACAAGGAGCTGATCCCTCCTACCCAAAAACCAGTATATTAAATTAGAGGCAGCCCCTCTAATTTGCATGACGAGGTCTCCCCTCCAAGTATTCATGCACGTTGATATTTCATGACCTATATTGGCTAATGGTAAAATATGTTAAACAGTTTTTACAAGATAAACATAAGGCTTTTCAAACTATAAAACCAGTTTTACTAAGACTTAACCGGGTTATTCATGACTTAGTTTCTTCCGATGTTTCATGCTTATATGCTTATATTATTCATTCTTTATTTGTACATCCGTTCACTGAGCGTATTGCTCAGCCGTTTTCCTTTTCATGTTCCCAAAACGGCAGGTACTCAGGGACGCTCGTAGACTTTAAGCGTACGTGCATATGGACTGGAAGCTTTCTAGCCTTCTTTACTTTATGCATTTATCTATACTTTGATACTCATTTCATGTACATTGTTTAGTCCTTTCATTTTCAGTACTTATGTTTGTGTGTGATGAGTTCTACTTTTGGACAACCGATGTTTGATTCTAGTATTTCCTTTTATGGTCATGTAATGTTTAGACATTTATCCTTGTATGCTTTGATGACACACCATAAACACGCGTGACATTCCATTTATCAAAATGGGGTGTTACAATTCTTGTATCAGAGACAAGGCTTCGACCTGTAGGCTCTCAAAACACGACCTGTGATTAGTGGGTAGTCATTATGGTCTTCCTAGAACTGACAGTTGGTTTTCATGCATTCATCATTTTCATACATACATATATATGTCATTGTCGCAGGTTTATGACTAAGTAATGGTTGGTACAGGACTGGCCCTATTTAGTCGCATGTGTTTTATCGAAACTTTTAAATTTGGGACCGACCCATAGGCGTCCCCTCGCCATGTATTTTATTTTGGGTGAACTGACCATAGGCGTTCACTCTCGAGCAAACAAAAGTTTTCATAAAACTGCATCATGCATTCATGTACAAATTTTCCTGCATAAAATTTTTCTCATGATTTATTGGTATAAATTTTTTTCATGTATATATTTTATGTTTTGATCAGTTTAATCATGTATTTTATGTTATACTATCAGATGGTTCTCACACGCGAGCAGGAACAACTCAATGCAGCAATCCAAGCTGCAATGCAAGCTTTGCTTCCTCAGCTGAGGAACGACATCAGGGCTAAGGTTCAGGCTGCCAACAATCAGCAGCATCACCCAGCACCTCCTCCTCCTCCTCCAGTGACATTGGCTACATGGCTGGAGAGATTCAACAAGCTCCGTACTCGAGCTTTCGAGAGAACAGATAGCCCCAGTGAAGCTGAAAGCTGGTTGGCTCACATCGAGAAGATCTTCGATGCTATGGGTTGTGACCCCGTCTTCAAGGCGAGGTTGGCATGTTACCGGTTCGAAGGCGATGTGTTAAATTGGTGGTTAGCATTGAAGCAATCCGAGGGAGGTGATAATTGGGTGGCTGGTTTGACATGGGCTCAGTTCAGAGATAGGGTGATGGAGTAGTTCTTTCCCAAGGCTGAGCAAGACAAGTTGAAGAGGGAGTACCATGGGATCCGACAGAGAGCTGGGGAAAATAGCAACAAGTTCATGCAACGCTTTATTCGCTTAGCTGTTTTCCTTGGTGCTGCAGCAGGTACTCCTGAAGAGCAAGCACACCACTTCAGGTGGGCTCTTCGCACATCGGTCGCAAACAACTTGGTGTGTGCTACGTTCAACATGGTAGCACAAGTGGCCGATGCAGCACGTAAGCTGGAGATGCTGCAGGAGAGAGATGAGTTCGGGGAAGCAGAGAGACCCGAGAAGAGGTAAACATTCGTATTCAAGCGGTGACCAATCCGTATTCTTTCAGTATATGTCAATTTATTTCATCTCTTTAAATTGTATCTTCAAGGCAGAAGACCGGGGACCGGTCTCAGCCGGCTACTCAGCAGCAGCCTAATCAGCCCAGGGGAAACGGTCAGACTAACGATCGTTCTGCTACGGATAGGCGTGGCGGTAATGATAATTACCGTAACAACGCTGGACACTCCAACGGCAGGTCCTTATACTTACGCATTTTCTTATGATTTCATGTTATAACTCATAATTCTGACACATTAGCAAATCTTCTACCAGGAACCATGGAAACGGTAGGGACCAGAACCAGAGAGGTTCACAGCCTAGCCGTCCAACTATCACTGGTATTCAATCTTACGATTATCCGCATTGTCCTTTGTACCCTATTATCATGTCTCATGTATAATGTCTTATCAGGTCCTCAGCCAGCCAGAGCACCTGCTGGAGGATATACTCATCCTCTTTGCTCTACTTGCCACCGTAGGCACCCAGGGCCATGTCGCCGCGACAGTGACGCATGCTTCAAGTGTGGTCTTCCTGGCCATCGCTAGAAGGACTGCCGCAAGGGCGAGATGGAGGGCACAACGGGACATGCTGATACCAAGCCGCCTCCTACCACTGGACGCGTTTACACGATATCTCACGATCAGGCCAACAAGTCTACATGTACCATAACTGAAATCTTGTATATGTATGGTCAAGCTGCATGTGTTCTGTTTGATACGGGTGCTACTCACTCGGTCATTTCTACTACTTATGCCAAGAATGTTAGGATACTTCCCATGCCACTAGAGAATAGACTCAGTATTTCCACGCCTTTGAGAGACTCGGTACTTATCACCCATGTCTACAAGAGTCTTCCCCTAGAGTTTGATGATAAGGTTTTTCCTGTTGACGCACTTCCGCTGGACATGAATGACATTGACATGATTTTGGGCATGGACTGGCTATCCAAGCATCATGCTACCATAGACTTCCATTCATATCGAGTCATCTTCGGTGATGTTAATGCGCCAGAGTACATTCACAATGGGTTCGTACCCGGTAGGTCTGTACAAATCATATCAACCCTGCAAATACGTGCACTACTGTCACATGGCTGCGAGGGTTATCTAGCTACGGTTCATGACATGGATGCTGAATCCCCATCAATTCAGGATCAGCCGATAGTGTCAAAATTCCAAGATGTATTTCTAAAAGGACTTCCGGGCATACCACATGCACGTGAAGTGGAATTCAATATCGAGCTCATCCCAGGAGCTGAGCCGATTTCCAAGGCTCCTTATCACATGGCTCCCATAGAGTTAAAGGAGCTGTAGGATCAACTGCAAGAACTTCTAGAACGAGGGTTCATTCGACCGAGCGCATCTCCATGGGGCGCACCGGTCTTATTTGTCAAGAAGAAGGACGGCAGTATGCGTCTTTGCATTGACTATAGCGAGCTCAACAAGATTACTATCAGGATTAGGTATCCACTCCCACGTATAGACGATCTGTTTGACCAACTCCAAGGGGCCAAAAACTTCTCCAAGATTGATCTTAGGTCAGGCTATCATCAGCTACGGGTTAAGGAGCAGGACATCGCCAAAACTGCTTTCCGTACACGCTATGGCCACTACAAATTTGTAGTCATGCCATTCGGCCTGACCAATGCTCCAGCAGTGTTCATGGATTTGATGAACGGAATCTTCCATGAATTTCTGGACAAGTTCGTCATTGTCTTCATCGATGACATCCTGATTTTCTCAAAGTCCAAGGAGGAACACGAAGACCATCTTTGTACAATACTACAAATTCTTCGCCAGAAGCAGTTGTATGCTAAATTTTCCAAGTGTGAGTTCTGGTTAGACAAGGTGGCATTCTTAGGTCACATTGTATCAGCAGAAGGAATCACTATGGATCCAGCGAAGGTTGAGGCTATTACTAAGTGGCCGAGGCCGACATCAGCGACTGAAGTCCGTAGTTTCCTAGGCTTAGCTGGCTATTATCGTAGGTTCGTGGAGAACTTTTCCCGCCTAGCACTACCATTGACCAAACTGATGCGGAAAGGGGAGAAATTTGTCTGGACTGAAGAACGAGAGAAGAGCTTTGAAGACCTGAAGCAGAAGTTAGTATTTGCACCTATTCTTACTCTCCCATTTGGTACGGGTGGATTTCAAATCTACAGTGATGCATCGGGGAAGGGACTTGGCTGTGTTCTCATGCAACATGGGAAAGTGATCGCGTACACTTCACGACAACTTAAGCCTTATGAGGAAAATTACACTACGCATGACTTGGAACTTGCTGCAGTCGTGTTTGCATTGAAGATATGGAGGCACTACTTATATGGAGAATCATGTGACATTTTCACGGACCACAAGAGCTTGAAGTAAATCTTCACTCAGCGTGAATTGAACATGAGACAGAGGAGATGGTTAGAGCTGTTGAAAGATTATGACATTAATCTGCAGTATCATCCCGGCAAGGCGAATGTATTAGCAGATGCACTTAGCAGAAAGTCCGGAATGATCAACGACATTAAGATTGAGGAAGAAATCATAAGAGACTTGGAGCAACTAGACATAGAGATCATGGTACGTGGATAACACGGTTACTTGGCTAATCTTAGAGTAGAACCCGAGTTACTCTCTAAGATCAAGGAAGCTCAGAAAGATGATGGAGAAATCTGGGCGATAATTCAAAATTTGGAGAAGCAGACAGAACTCAGAGTAGATGCAGATGGTATCTTATGGCAGGGCACGAGACTTTGTGTTCCTGATGATCAAGAACTCCGGGAAGCCTTGTTAGCTGAAGCTCATAGCTCCCCATTCTCTATACATCCTGGTTCGACTAAGATGTACCATGACATCAAGCAGTACTTTTGGTAGAGTGGTATGAAACAGGATGTTGCCACTTACGTCTCCAAATGTCTTACCTGCCAGCAGGTTAAGATTGAGCATCAACGATCTGGTGGTCTCCTTCAACCGTTAGATATTCCAGAGTGGAAGTGGGACAAAATCACCATGGATTTTGTTACTGGTCTTCCGCCAACTAAGAGGAAGCACGATGCAATTTAGGTTATTGTAGATCGACTTACCAAATCAGCTCATTTCTTACCGATCCGCAAGGAATATTCGGACAGTAAACTCGCCGATACGTATAGAAGGGAGATCATGAGACTCCATGGTGCTCCATCCAGCATCGTCTCAGACAGAGATCCTCGATTCACTTCGCGATTTTGGAAGAGTCTGCAGAAAGCTTGGGGTACACAACTTAAGCTTAGCACGACTTTTCATCCTCAAACAGACAGGCAGTCGGAGCGAACGATTCAGACATTGTAAGACATGTTGAGGTCATGTGCGTTGGAATGGACGGCGATTGGGACGATTATATCTGTTTGGTGGAGTTTTCATACAACAACAGTTGGCACGCAAGTATCAAGTGTGCTCCTTTCGAGATGTTGTATGGCAGAAAGTGTCACCCCCCCCCCAATCTGCTGGGATCAGGTTGGTGAGCGAACACTTGAAGGACCAGAGATCATAGAGATGACTAATGAGAGGGTCGTAGTAGCTAAGCAGAAACTTCAAGAAGCACGGTCATGTCAGAAGAGCTACGCAGACAAGCATCGTAGGGACATACATTTTAACGTAGGAGATCACGTTTTCCTTAAGGTTTCGCCGGCACGTGGTGTTAGACGCTTCGGAGTTAAAGGGAAGCTCAGTCCTCATTTCATCAAACCGTTTGATATCATTGAACGAGTCGGTGAAGTATCTTACCGTTTAGCGTTACCTCTGCAGCTTTCTCATGTACACAATGTGTTTCATGTGTCCTTACTCAGAGGGTACCAGTATCATCCCCTTCACATGGTTCAGTATCCACTGGAACAGATTCGTGAATATCTCACTTTAATAGAAGAACTCGAACGAGTTCTTGACAAACAAGAACGAGTTATGAGAAGGAAGACGATTCCATTCGTCAAAATCCTTTGGAGGGATCACACCGAGCGGGAAGCCACTTGGGAAACAGAGGAGTCTATCCGGGCTTCTTACCCTCATTTCATATTTTGAATTCGGGTATGTTCTTCTTTTCCAGTTTACTTTATCTATAATTCGGGGAAGAATTATTCTTTTTAGGGGGAAGAGTTGTAAAACCCGCATGCTTTTACCATGAATAGTACCCTTAAGACGTACGTACATGATTAGAACTTTCTTTTTATAACATGTTTACGTTTCATGAATAAGAATTACAAGTAGTACGTACGTGTTATAACACGATAAGTATTTATTACGTATGAACACACGATAATTATTCCAATAATAATTATAATCACGAACATACGAACATGAAATCATGAACGTAAACTAATCACGAGCTAATATTATGTATGTATATATATTTATTACGAACACGAATAAATATATTAAGTCACGATCGATAACTAATTAGAACACGTAAATTACGAACACGATAAAACACGAGAACACACTATTATTTTTAGACACGAGGAAAGTACGGGTTACCCCAAGTGGGCCCCCCTACCCGCGACATACACCAGAAACATGGGCTTGGCCCATATAATTTTACTAACTAGGGGGTTAAGGTAAAAACATGTGTCATTTATCAAAAATCTAGAAAATAAGAAAAACCCTAATTCTTTTCTTTGCTCCTTCTTTGGCTGCTGGTTTTAATAACACCAAAGGGGTGTTCGATTTGATTTTGATCTTGGAATTTTTACAAGGATCGTTGTGTGTTCGTCCTCATTTGTTTCACGTAATCGGTATAACCTTTTAACCTTTTTTTTATGTTTTGATTTAATTAATCAAATAAAATCATGATGTTTTAATTAACTAATTAAAAACAAGTATTTTAAACATGTTAATAATCATGGGTTAAATTAAATCAAGGGTTTAGGGGTGTTTGTGTTGTAGCCGACGCCTAACCGAGCCCTTAGGGGGTCTCGGCTTGGCTTATTACACACCACCGAGACCATATGGTTTCTGTATGTGGTGGTGGTGTCACGACAGTAGCAAGTGGCAAGGGAAACCCGACTTAGGTCGGGGTATGGTGATGGTTACGGGTCCGGTTCATGGATTTTAGTCACGGGTCCGGTTCATGAATCATTTTTTTCAAGGTTTATGATTTTTACAAGTTATGTTATTTTTTTTAAGACTTAAATTAAATTAATTAAAAGCATGACATGATTAATTTAATTTACATGACTTAGGTTATTAGTTTAATTAGTAATTCATGAATTTTAACCTAAGTATTTATTATTTAACTAGACTTTATAACTAATTAATTATTAATAACCATGACTATAATCAATAAATTTACATGACTTAGGTTATATTATTAATAGTTAATAATACATGTTATAACCTAAGTATTTTATCTTATTTAATTAAAATCATGTTATATTTAATTATATACTCTTAACCTATAGTTTATTTAATTTACATGTAATAATTAATAAACTATACTATATAATCGCATGACTTAGAATAATAATCAGAAAACACTTAACCTAATATAATTAGCTTATTTAACCAGCTTATATCTATTTATGGAAACTTTCTATTTCTAGAAACTTATTTAATTAAGGCAGCTAATCTATTTATAGAAACTTTCTATTTTTAGAAATTTATCTATTTTAAGCAGTAATTCTATTTTTGGAAACTTTCTATTTTTGAAAACTTTTTATTTTTGGAAACTTTCTATTTTTGGAAAATTTCTATTTTAGGAAACCTGCTATTTTTTAGAAAGTTACTTATTATTACACAACAAGTATAATAATACATGAAATAAAAGTAATACTTAATCAAAATAGACAGAATATACGATAAACACAGTATAAAGCTTAAAACAGTAAAACATGACATGAACATATAAAACAAGCTAAGACATGATATAAAACCAGTTACGTATTTAGTAATCAGATACTTATACACGTATGTATTTATGTAGCATTAGTGATACCGAAGTAGGACTTCCTTCCGTTCGTCTTCTTCGTTCACTGGACATAAGGTACAGATTCTCCGTCCTTTCAGTATGGACATTCTTTCCTTATTAGGATTCCCCGTATGCAACCCACTGTTTTCCCTAGTACATGTTTATATGTTTGATTGCTTATGTTTAATTAGAATACCTAAAGTCATATACATGCATGACCAATTTCACCTAGTTATGGAGGTACCATAACCATAACACTAGAGGCACTAGTGTTATGACTTCCCCACGGCGGAGTGATTGCTCGTGGCGTCCCTTCAGCTTTTGGCCATATTATTATTATTATCATGTGGGGCGTATGGGTGCATCCTAGTTAAATGTTTTCAGCAGATTACTCAGTGTGAATGTGGTGTGTGCCTTGCATCCTTCACAAGGAGCTGATCCCTCCTACCCAAAAACCAGTATATTAAATTAGAGGCAGCCCCTCTAATTTACATGATGAGGTCACCCCTCCAAGTATTCATGCACGTTGATATTTCATGACCTATATTGGCTAATGGTAAAATATGTTAAACAGTTTTTACACGATAAACATAAGGCTTTTCAAACTATAAAACCAGTTTTACTAAGACTTAACCGGGTTATTCATGACTTAGTTTCTTCCGCTGTTTCATGCTTATATGCTTATATTATTCATGCTTTATTTGTACATCCGTGCACTGAGCGTATTTCTCAGCCGTTTTCCTTTTCATGTTCCTAAAATGGCAGGTACTCAGGGACGCTCGTAGAATTTAAGCGTACGTGTATATGGACTGGAAGCTTTCTAGCCTTCTTTACTTTATGCATTTATCTATACTTTGATACTCATTTCATGGACATTGTTTAGTCCTTTCATTTTCAGTACTTATGTTTGTGTGTGATGAGTTCTACTTTTGGACTACCGATGTTTGATTCCGGTATTTCCTTTTATGGTCATGTAATGTTTAGACATTTATCCTTGTATGCTTTGATGATACGTCATAAACACGCGTGACATTCCATTTATGAAAATGAGGTGTTACAAAGTCAAAAATGCATCATCGTGATCATTCAAGACAACAATAAAATATAAGAGATACACCTAGGAATAAGGGAGTCTAAGTGAATAATTGAGCCACATGAGTGAATGTTAGCTTACTAACTTATAATAACAATGATCTCGTTTTTAAGCTTAGTATGGGGAACGTGAAACTTGAGGGTGATAAACATTCATGACAACCAAAGCCCTAATGTAAGTCTTCGATCTCTTTACTTGTTTTCTTCCTTCAAATATTTTGTAATTTTCTATCTCTTTAAGTTTCCTTATTGTCTTTTGTTTAATAAAGGCCAAGGTAGGTTAATTATGATGGAAAATATAAACCTTGCTTTGTAACTAGTGCATTGCATGAGGGCATTGCAATGGTCAAGTGTAGGGGATTTGATAGGTGTGAAAACACCCATCCTTTTACCACTTAATTATAATTATAACAAAGCCAAAGCGTGTATTTATTGTCATAAAAGTCGGAATTATGCGTGGTTTGTGTTTTGTTGTGATTTAGGACCAAAATGTGAAAAGGGAAGAAAACACGGGCTTTCACGGGCTTTTATCGAAGAAAAAGACAAAAGACGAAGTCAAAAGATCAAGAGTGCAAAAAGAACAGAAGTCAATGGGCCTATTGTGAAGATTTATTGAAGAAAATGATCAAAGACGGAAGATTTACAAGTCGAAGAACCCAAGTCTAATAAATGAAGAAATTATAAGACGAGTTCAAATTAATTATCGAAAAATCCTGAGCCAAAGTCAAGGACGTCAATTTAAATTAAAGACGAGACGACAAAAAAAAGAAAGAAGAAGAAAGCACTCACAACCAACTCCACTCCTCCTATAAATACTAACCCTTCCCCTCATTTGGAAGGTGTTATGTGTCAATCCGTCAATTTCAGGTCGCTATTTTAATCTCGACTATTACGTATTACATATTTATTTAATGAGAATTTTAAATTATCGGCTAACCGAGAAGGTTATGACATGAAACTAGCATAAGAATGTCGATTAGATGAAAACCGGCAATGAATATGTTAGGTATCGATATTATATTCTCAATTTATCATAAAAATGATTTTATTATATTTAATCTTTATTTCTCGTGTTTTACGTTTTAACGAATGACGAAAACTATTAGTGATCGCAATACCGACGGATGCCCAAATATTTAAGTTCTGTTATCGATTGTCTCGATATTTTATATTTTCGACGTTTTCGATTTAATTACGTTTTAAGTCGTTTCGAAGCTTTATTATTATATTTATGAAGCGTTCTAACTTTCGAAAAGTATTTTTACGAAACCCGAGCCCCGTAAATATTTTCAAAATTTACAATTTACATTTTCTACCTTGTAAACTATTTAATTGCATTTTTGGACCAAAACTATGCCTAAATGACAAAATCTACCCTACCTTTGGACTATTTAAGGAAATTGCACTACCAAACTTACATTAAAAATTCATTTTATAAAAAATATCATCTCACCTCTCTCTCTTGCTCTTTTGCCGTCCACCCATCACAACAAAACCCTCTCAAAATTTTTAATCCACTTTGATTCATCCAATTCTAAACAAAGACCCATTCTAGAAATTCAAAGAGCTTCATATTGGTATAAAATTTTCCCACATGCATTCACTTTAATTTTTTTTCAAGATTTTGGTGAAGAACATGTGTTTGATCCATTTCTATGGTTATAATTGTTGTTAATATTATTATATTTGTAGTGGATTGTTGTTGCATGCAAGGTTTTTAAATATTTGATTTTTGTTAGATTGAATTTGAGGTTGTTAGGAGTTAGTTAAATATGTTATGGTAATATTAGGATGATAATATAAATATGTAAATTGTTGAAATGGGTCAAAATGGTGTTTTGGTATGATTTTTAGATGACCATTTTAGACCAGTAGCTAAAAGGCTATTTTTGAATTACTTACTGTAATAAACTTGGTAAACAAAGATAGGGTCGTAGAGAATTTCGTTAGCTTCGATTTGATATAAGATAGAGCTTCTAGCTCCAAACGAGCGCGAAGTTACAACAATTTTAGTATTCGTGTACCGGGAGACGGGTATCGACACAATCCGAAAATTGTTGTCGATATTTGGATCGAATCTCGGGGACTATAAAATGAGTTTTAAAAATGTTCAAGGACTGATGTAAGTTGCTAAACCTCAGGTCATGAGTCTATTTTCAAACCCGAGTGTCGGTTTTATAAATGGAGTTGTTTAGATATGTTAAAATGGTTTTACGAGTTGAAGGCGCAAATCTGTCCGGTTTTTATAACACGAAGATGTGTCGGGCAGAAGGTCTTAGAAGTAATATTTTTGAATGAAACTTAATCTGAGTCTTATTCATATTATAAGTGAGTTTGTGACCAAGTTTCGTCGAAAACGGAGTTGTTTAAGTAGGGCAAATGAGCTTGTACTTTTGGTAAGTACCCCCAGATTTTTGTAAATCATATAGTCTAATAAAGTTGACAAGTAAAGAAGTATAAGAGTACACGTGTACTATTATTATTTTTGGGATTGTCATGGTTTTGTATTTTGAGTTTCGTATTGTTTAAGTATTATTTATACTTGAGTCATTTATTAACGAACGCGCCTTATTTGATAGGTTGCGGTCTTCGTATTTAACGGGCATCACGTATCGTCGGCGATCGTCATATTACTACTATTGTACCAAGGTGAGTCTATAGCCTCGCTTTTATACTATCTTGTAAAGATTTTTAAAACCCGCGAGGGGGATAACATGCTTGTTTTAAAATAGAACACAAAGGACCCGATTGTATGCTAGATGAAGTTATTTTCATAAGTTTGCTTTTAGCCTTAAAAGACCCACTGAATCATGAATTGTTAATCGAATGAACGCTAATACTATGGATAGATCTATCGGGGTGACGCCCAGTCCGGTCGCGACTAGCTATCGCGTAGTGTTGCGATGCACTAATAATGAAACATCGGATGCAATTGTATAAGAGAAATATACGCACTTGGCTAGGTGTGTTGGGCTGAAATAATATATGTTAACGTTCAATGTCATGAGACTTATGTAATAACACCGATGATTATGTCTGATCCACATGATTGTCAACCATTGAAGGTTTATTCAGAATACTTGTGTTCGTTTATTAAATTTAAACTCTATAGATTCACTCAGCATTTTTGTTGACTTTATAGCATGTTTTATCTCAGGTCCATGAAGAAGGCACTCAAAGGAAGGCGGTTTCGTGTAGCTTGCTTGTGAAATGTTTTGGCCCACTTTTCCTAAACTATGTCCATTCAAATAAACTTTTGTTGTTTGTTATGTTATGTAAACTTGAAAACAATTTGGGACCGTGTGTGAACTATTTTACCTTTAAATAATGAATGGATGTATGTTTTATTAAAACGACTCATTTTGAGACGTTTTTTATGATATTGAGGTTGAACCATACTAGTAACACCCAATGACTCTTCCGCTGATATGCCACGAAATTGGGGGTGTTACATGTTAGCTATTTGACACATAGCTCTCCACTTTATTTTATGCACTTTTCATATTGTCATTTACATACTTGTCTTTGATTTCAAGTTGTTTCATGTAAGTTTTTAATCTTGTTTGAATCTTTAATCTTTAATTTTAATTACAAGCTTTTTATAATCATTCTCATTCTTCTCTTCTTGTTTTAAATCTTTTGTTTGGTTCGTTTAATCTTTAAGTTTTAATCTTTATGCTTATTTTGATTAAAGTTTTCATCTTTTTGTTCTTGTCATTTATATATATATATACGATTGTTAGTTTTTAGCTTATTGCAACTCTAGCTTATTTCATCTTAAGCTTATTTTCTTTTAAGTGTTTTCAAAAGTTTTATCTTTTTAAAGTTTATTTTATAAATCTTGTTTATTTAGTGTTTTGAAAGTTTTTACATTTGTGCTTATTTAGTTCTTCTTATTATTGTCTTAATTAAGTTTTTGGTAATTGCTTTTTATTAAAGTTCTTATTCGGTTATTGCTTATTTGCCTGTTGTGTACCATCGTTAACTTTCTTAAGGGTTTATACTTGTTCCGATCGAGTAAGTGTGACCGCATAAGCCTAGGGCTTCTACTTGCGATCTATTACTGCGATCACTTGGTCACGATCGTTGGCTGCGATCCGTGGGTACGATCCATCACTGCGATCCAAACCACGATCGTTGGTTGCGATCCGTGGGCACAATCCCTTGGTGCGAACCGTGATTGCGATCCAGACCACTATCGGTCGTCACGATCTGTGTTGCGATCCAGACCACGATCGCATTGAGTGCGATTACCTGACTACGATCCAGGGCACGATCCAGACTACGATCGTTTGTTGCGATCGTGACTGCGATCGGGAGTGCAATCTGATCTTAGTTTTGGTTTTATTTCCTGTTTTTATTTTTATTTCAAATTTAACTTTTCCCGTCAATTTTACTTAGTGTTATTTTAAACTTGTTTTGTCTTAGTTTTATTTTTAAGTTTGCAAATTTTACTTTTTGTCGAGTTTTAATCTTTCGTCATTTATTTTTAAAAATCTTATTTTTTTTAGTTTAAATCTTTTCAAGCTTTCACCTTTAATTCGTTTAAGTCTTTTATTTAAGTTTTATTTAGTTTATCGCTTTTATTATTTTGTCATTACGTTAAAGCTTTGTATTTTTATTTTTAATTAGTTAAACAACGAAAACCTTTGATTTTATTCACCAAAGACGACTAAGTCGCATATTTAATCCGTGATCAATTCGATTAGACCAATTCAAGAACAATTTTTAATATACAAAAATTAGTTATTAGGTCCATAAATACAGTAGGTGCATTTGTCAAACCGAATTCACTTGAAATTCATAGTGTCCATACCTCGTCCTAAAAGTAGTCTTAGCAACGTCCTCTTCACGAACTCTTAATTGGTGATAACCTAACCTAAGGTCAATATTTTAGTAAATACGTGATCCTTGCAACTGATCAAACAGATCATCGATTCTAGGTAACGGATAACGGTTCTTAATGGTAAGCTTGTGTAACTCGCGATAGTCAATACACATCCTAAAACTTCCATCCGTCTTCTTAACAAACTTGACCAGAGCTTCCCAAGGTGAAGAACTTGGTCTTATGAATCCTTTGTCAGTCAACTCTTGTAGTTGCGCTAATAGTTCTTGCATTTCCAACGTCGCTAAACGGTACGACGCTCTAGCAACAGGTGCAACTCCTGGCATCAAGTCAATTTGGAATTCAACTTGTCTAACTGGCGGTAATCTAGGCAAATCTTCAGGAAAGACTTCTGGATAATCTCGTACAATTGGTACATCTTTTAATCGCTTTTCCATGGTCGGCTTCTCGGTAATACGAGTTAAGAATACATGGCAAAATTTCAAAAAAAAAATACTTCTGAGCCTTAGTACACGAGATAATGTTCAATCGTGACTTGCTCTTTCCATAACATACAACTCCTTGTATCTCCAAAACTTCATCACCAAACGGTACACGAACGATCTTCTCATCACATACAATCGTAGCACGATACTTCAACAACCAATCCTTACCGATAATCACGTCGAAACTTCCTAACTCAACCGGCACATGGTCGATATCAAAAGAACGATCTAAAAGATTCAAAGTATATCCGCGAAGGATAGTGTCGGCTTCTATCAACTTTCCATTAGCTAACTCAATAGTGTACTTAGTGTCTAAAGGCGAAGGGGTCACATCAATTAAAACACTAAAGGCAGTCCACACAAAACTCCTATCTGCGCCAGTATCAAATAAAATTGATGCATAATGACCATTGAGAAGAAACGTACTCGTAACGACATCAGGGTTTTGTTGTGCTTCTCTTCCTCCTATCACAAATGCCCTTCCACGAGCTTATCCAGTCTTAACAATCCTTCCTTGGTCCTTATTCCTCTTCTTTGTACACTAATTGCTGTAGTGTCCCTTCTGTTGGCACTCAAAACAGGTAACATCGGCTTTCGGATTTGGTGTTGACTTACAGTCCCTGGCAATCTGTCCAATTTTCTTATAGTTTTAACATTGCACATTACACTGCCCATTATGGTGACTCTTGCATCGGTTACATAGAGGTAACATCCCATTGTAGACTTCCTTTTCTCTAATACCAGTAGTGTAAGCCTTCACAGTTTTTTGCCTCTTGTTCGGGTATTATCCACGGTTGTTCCTCTGATTGTTACCCCCATTTTCTTTTGTTGTCCACAGCTCTTCCAGCAGTTGCCCAAATAATTTGGTCCATTAAGTTGTGAGCCAACCTTATAGCATCACTAACCTTAGTCGGTCCAGACGATGTCACATTTCCTTGAATACTACCAGGCAAACCCCAAATTAACGATCAACCTTATTTTCCTCGTCCGGAACCATTCTAGGACATAACAAACATAACTCTTGAAATCTCCTTGTGTACGTCCCAATGTCATTACTCTTCACAACCAAATTCCACAATTCAGTTTCCATTTTCTAAATCTCAATACAGGGACAATACTCCTTAGTCAACAACCTTTTGAGTTCCTCCCAACTCATTCCATACGCCTCTTCGGTTCCAACCGTTTGCACATGGGTGTTCCACCATGTCAACGCTCCAGCAGCTAAAGTACATGTAGCAAAAGTCATTTGGTTTCCTACAGCACACTCACTAACACGATACACATACTCCATCTTTTCAACCTAACGAGCTATCCTAACAGCTCCTTCAATACCATGAAAACTAAGCGGGTCACAATTCCTAGAGTCCTTGTAAGTTCACGGCTTAGGTGGTCGAATATCAAGATTGTTTAGCGGTGCTTGGTTCACAGTTTTGGATTGAACATTTACCACAGCAGAAGTCACTCGCTATGCAATTAGTTCCTCCAATTGCCCAACAGTCATTCCAACACGCGTGTTAAACATTGTTTCTCTACATTAAGACAACAACGCAAGGTAAGATTCAAGCACAGATATATACGTTATATATTAGTTATGCTAATAATGCAGTAATTAACGACACAACAACATCGCAAAGATAGTTAATTATCAAAGTAATAAGATCACATTCCCATTCATAATAAGAATATCAAGTACATAGTCACAAAATACGAGTTTCGATTACATCTCTAGTCAACTCCAACTAACTGGGTACTACTCTAGCTTAGTGGATACAATGCCCAAAAGATAAAAGATGGTAATCTACTCTAGAAGTCGATCTGATAACGGTGAAGCTCTAAGTACGGTGATGACAGTCACGCTCATCACATCTCTATGGGTCACCCCCGGGTCCCATAATCAACCTAATTTCCAAAACAATAGCAACTGTATGGGGTCCTCAATCCATGATGAGCATGAAAATCAGGATGTCCCTCATCATCCGACACAAGTGGTAACTCAACTCTAACCACATCATCAGCATCATCACTCTCACTCCTAACTAAGTCAATCCCAACATCAGTGTCACCCTCAACCTCATTGTCCATCTCATATCCGTCCTCACTTTCTACCTCATATCCACTCATCTCATCATCCTCAAGTCCTAGTCCAAGTAATGGTGATCCAACCACTCCAGGTGAAGCAACCTCAGTACCATCACCCTCCACATCCTCACCATCAATATTAGGATAATCAACCGGATTACCCTCTCCACTATCCTCACTGTCACTAAGCCACTCGATCAAAGTACGACACACAACTGGTGGCATCCCCTCAACAACATCAGAACTATCCAAAAACTCAGCAGGCTCAATCTCGTCACCTCCTCTGGATCCTCGTCAGAATCATACTCCTCAAGGTCAACTTCTGGCTCCTATTCCGGTTCGACCCAACCTGGTATCAAATCAATCTCCTCTTCCTCCTTCTCCCAATCAGAAGAGTTGGACTGATTGGTAATAGTGGATGACGATGACATAACCTGCAACAACCATTCACGCATTAGAGCAGTTGTAAGGTATGCATGAAATAATCATGTATAGAAATTAAAACATGCAAATCATGCGAGATGCCTATATATAATACATATTACGTATTACATATTATATATTACATATTACATATAGTATTACCTTATGTAGTACATATATGTACACAAAGTATCAACAAGTAACACACATCGGTTATAGTCTAGGCCTAAGATGCAAACCTAATTCTCTATAACCAAGGCTCTGATGCCAAATCTGTAACACCTCAAAATGTAGTCAACAAAAGCGGTAAACCTCGGGGGTTGTTACGTGATTGTATCATAGTTCAAGGTACAAGAGAACGACTCTAAATGAGACGTTTTATAAAAATACCTCGTTGAATTGAATTAAAACAATAAAGTACAAATGTCTCAGTTTTCAAAATATAACGTAGCGGAAGAATAAAGTTTTAGACATCAACGAGATAATAGTTCAAAAGCATAATAGATAAACATATGAAGATAGACATGAAATGCATGCGGACTCCAAGTACTTCATACAAGCAGATAATCATCATCATCAAATACCTGAGATAAATGCTAAAAGGGGTCAACATAAAGTTGGTGAGAATATAGGTTTCATTCAAAGTCATAGGAAAATTGGACCGTAAAAGTTTAGTTCATGTACACATGCAACTATGGGAGATATAGTGCCAAGTGTAGGATAAATTAAGTGTTCATAATATTTATGATAGCTAAGCTCATGAATCGAAACTAATGGTCCAGTACATGCAATAGTTGCACATATAAATTGCCCCAAATGAGTATCCAACCAAGATAACTCAAGTTCACACAAATGTTATACACTCGTCCGGCGTCAAAATGCCCGAGTGGAGGTTGTCAAGCCTCAATAGATCTATCCATAACATAAGAGCTTACTCCAACAAAGTAATTAACGATTCATGATAGTATGGACTATGTCTAAAGCAACTTAACTTATATCATAAACAATGCTCATAGAGTGTCCACAGAAAACAGTTTTATTGCGTCCAGAATCAAGTAAAGCATTTATCGCACCCCAAAACATTAAACATAGAAAGCAGTTTAAAAGGGACTATAGACTCACCTCAAGCAATGAATCAATCCACTCAAGTAAGATCAAGTAATAGCGAACAACACTAGCGGCAACCTAAATATGATACTATAGTTTAGGCGCTGGCAAATACATCTCATAAGTTCATCACGTATGTTGCTTATCAATCATATGCGTTGTTTCACAGTTAAAATATGACTTATGAAAATTACATCGTTATAAGTACTATATTATACTTAGGCAAAATATTTATTTTTGACTCGACGGAATTTCGACAGCCTTTCGGCGTAAGTTTTGATTTACCTAAATTTAATTTAGTAAATTCCTCGTCACGCTTTCTACAGAAAATTCGACAGCCTTTCGGCGTCATTTCAAAATTTTCCATTTTTAGTAATACCCAAATCTCGACCTAATTTCCCCTAATTGAAACACTTTTTCAATCACAATCAACCAATAGCTCATTTTCCGTAAAATACCTACTTCCACTTTCAAGTAATAAAAGCAACGAATTTCAACAATAATCCAAGTATTTCCATTTCGTGCTTTTACCCTTTTTCAAAACACTTCCAACAATCATATATAATATTTAGTACTCATTTTGACACCTAAAATAGCTCGGTTTAACTCGAAAACATCATTTCGACCAATTTAAAAATCCCATCAGCAAGTATATTTTTAGTGTCTCCTCCAAAAACCAAGTTTTCTGACAACAACATTTAAACGACTATATCTTGCTCATAATAAACCCGTTTTTAGCTTATATACCGAAACAAAGGTATTAACTTGTACTTATTGACCCGTTTTGATTTAGACCTTAACGGGCTCCTTACCGGACTACAACTAGTTGGCCCGTTTTGATTTAGACAAAAACGTATACGAGCTATAACGTATACGTATCTACGAGTGACCGATACTTCCTTGTTAAAATTGTTACTTTTCTAGTAATTTTCTTGTTTCTAACAATCTCCTCTTATAGGAGGTCGCTCGATATTTACAAATTTAATCCCTATCAATCAATAATAAGGATCTTCAACTCGTAGTCTTTGTCTTTCCTTGAAACTTCATATCTTGTACTTGTATTCCTTGAGCTTAATTCATTATGACTTGTTAATCTTTCGATCTTCATCATCTTTGACTTGCTTAACTTGTGACTTGAATATCTTGAATCAACATCCTCATACTTCTTGAGATTTATTGAAAGCTTCTAACAATATTCCTTTATAAACTTTAGATTACATCTCGACTTTGTTGAGGAAGATATCTTATTATAAGAACACAACATAAGTTTTAATCTCTATCTTTCTTGAATTTTTTGAAGTTTTAACTTATGGTATGAGCATGTGGAAACAACTTCTGCCAGTACACCGCGACACCACCTTCTTGATACGCTGCATAAGACAATCAGCAACAAAACATGGACGCGGACGAAATCGCTTTGTCATTCGTCCTAAATCAGTAGCGTTTTACCTCCGGTCAGTGAAGACCATGATAAGATATTAGATACCGTACCTATGATCAGGTAGATTCAATTAAGAACCTCTTTGACAGTGTTTCGCGGCTTACTAGCCTGTTCTTTTTACTCGACAATCTCAAAGCATTCTGCAATAGTAAGACTGAATCAGTTGGATATTATATGGGTCCAATTAAAGTCGTCAATTTAGAATCCTGGAACAAGTTTGATTCAATGAAGAATCGCACCATTGTTGCTTTCTAGTTTGACACAAGCTTAATTCATAAAGAATCTTGCAAGTCACATACCGCAGTGCTGTTTGATGTTGACACTCGAAAGATTTTCATTCGTCATTGTGAACACTCAATAATGTCACTTTGAATGTTCTGACAAAATCACTAGGATGTTGCGAAAAAACCTCAAACAGTTATGAATCAAACCATTTTGATGCAAAAAAATCACTAGTTTATCAATGTATTTTCTAAATATAATGTCTTTCTTTTTATTAACGTATTGATGTAATGTTTTAAACTTAAATGAAATTTATTTTTAGTTATGAGTGTGTTTATTTTATGAATAAGTTAAAAAAAATTCCAAGACATCTCATTTTATAGTGCCAAAAAGAGAGTTGAAAGATGTAATGTCATAATTTTTTAAATGTTACAATAAAATTTGTTAATGTGACTGCACTTTTTACCCACGACTCGACTCGACTCGACTCATTGAATACCCGGTGCTCTCATTCTAACTATCTATTTTTAACACCTTGGGTGATAAATCTTAAATGAACTAAGAAAATAAAATCTAATGCTTGAATAGCCAGCCATAATCACTTGCCTATTCAACTTTGGTTTAGTTCCATTTTTCAATCACTCTCAAACTTTGAAACTTTGAATGGTCAAAATGTGCAGGTTCATTTTAAATAATCTTTCTACACAAAGAATCTTCTTCTAACATTTAGGAAATATATATAATAAAAAACAAGGTTTTGGTAACACATCTACTTTTTTTTTTTGGAAACGGCAAATAATTCAACGGACGCCTACTCGTAATATTTCAACGAGCACCCCAGGTTCGAGCTCCGCATAGCGGGCAAACCCAGCCCCCAAAGGGATCTCCAGGGAGAATTCCCCACGTGTGCCCGTGTGAGGTATGAGTTACATTACACTAATGCGACGACCACAAGGATCGAACTCACAACCTGCAGCCCACAGTGGTTGTAAACCCAGTGCATCGCGCCAGCTGGGCTGGAGGTCATTTGCGGTAACACATCTACTAGTATTAGTTGTAAAAAAACAAAATTAAATGAAGGCATTGACCTTTCTCTCCAATCTCTGCCTCAACCCCCTCCAAACCCTATCCTGTTCATCAATCACAACTAACACATCTCCCAATAATTTTGCAAACTAATCATTTAATTCCCCCTTTTTGTAACCACCAATTTATTATCTTTAAAACCTCATTATAGCCTACTACTAAAACTTAGCTCAATCACAAGATCTGAGCACTTTTAAGGTAAAACCATTTTGACCCTTTTCAGCTTTTGTATCAATTTGTAATACCCATTTGAAATCTTGGATTCTTTTTGCTTAAATCATTAAAAAGATTGGATTTTTTTTTATGGATTTTAAGTACTATTAGAGTAAATTTTTAATACCCACTTGAAATCTTGGATCTTTCTTTAGTTTATCATTAAAAAGATTGGATTTTTAGGATTTTTTAAGGATTTTGTTAAGATTTTTTAAGGTTTGGTAATATGGGAAACTGTTGTGCTACACCATCAACTACTGATACAGAGAATAAAAAGGGTAAAAATAAGCCAAACCCATTTTCTTTAGATTATGGTGGGCCTAAAAATATTGGCCCATATAAGCCATATGTGTTGGAAAATCCCACTGGAACTGAGATTGAGCAAACGTATGTTCTTGGTAAGGAGATGGGTAGAGGTGAGTTTGGGATTACTTATATGTGTACTGATAAGTCTAGTGGAGAAGTGTTGGCTTGTAAGTCGATATCGAAGAAGAAGTTGAGGACTAGGGTGGATGTTGAGGATGTTAGGAGGGAAGTTGAGATTATGAAGCATTTGCCGCCTCATCAAAATATTGTGAGTTTGAAGGATACTTATGAGGATGATAGTGCTGTTCATTTGGTTATGGAGCTGTGTGAGGGTGGGGAGCTGTTTGATCGGATTGTTGCGAGAGGGCATTATACTGAACGCGCGGCTGCTAGTGTTACTCGCACTATTGTTGAAGTCATTCAGGTGATGATCTATCTGTTTCTATGTCTGCTTATAGGATGCATTTATGTAAATGTATATTTAGGCAATTGGTTCTTTGGCTTAGCTTAATGATATATTTTCAGCTCTTAATTACTGTACTCTGGATATGGAAACAATTTGATTTCTTAATTTTTTTTAAAATTCTGATTCTGTAATTGACTTTACTATTTTATTCAAGGTGTAACTAAATGGAGGTTTTCAGTACTCTGCTAGTCTGCTTATGCCTTGGTATACTTGACCCAAAACATTGTTTGACACATAAGATATTTGATAAGTTGTTGCAAACATTGAGAGCACGTCCTTAGAGGGAAAATAATACATTTTAGAATAGTCTCTTAGTGATAGGTCCTTTGTATCAGATTAAGATGTCAATGGTGCTATATTATCAAATTGAAATTCAAATTCATGCCTACATTCTTTTCTGGAACATCAAAATGTAGGAACAAAATACATAATTGCTCTCGGATCAACATACACTCAAATTACTTTCATCTTACTAACTTGATGCAAATTGACTACACAAAAAAAAAAAAAAAAAAGCATTTGACACCAGCCGTCCAAGCCCCTAAAACAAATAACACACCTGAATTGATAGCTGATTGACATATTCTTTAAATTTCACCCCCTTAATCTACTAAAGTCTTTTCATTCCAAACACATGCTTTCCACTTGTTTCGACTACAGAACTGTACAGTTATGAGCTCTAAGGTAACATATGCTCATTTAGGATTCTCTTTTTCTTACTCAAAACATTGTTGCTTCATCAATAGTTACTCCTCTAATCAAACTAATCTATAAAACGACTCTGCTGCCTCTTTTATTTGTATGTATTTGCTCCATTTGTATTGCCATTTAGACCCACACGTCAACTCCATACGGCCTTTGTTTTGTATGCAGTTAATGTTTTCTTTGATTCCATGTGTTTCTTAACTTTGACCACCACTTCCCATGCATTGTTGATCTTTGTAGTGGGTTCATTTTCCATCGCATAAATACCACCATTGGTAGCCAAACACAAGGACTTTAAATCCAGCCTTATTAACCCAAAATTTCTTCCCTACACATAACTCACTTCACCTTCGTGCCTCTAACTTCTACCTAGAAAAATTCTTCTTTAGCCTTATATATATTTTACAACTCGGATTTACTAATACAAATTGCACACCTAGCATAAGTGCTGGAGTGATGGTGAGATAAATATTTGTTTTGGTTTGCACTAAATTATAAAATTGTTTTGCCTAGGATAAAAACGGCAACTGAAATTACCAAAATAAAAAGAAACTTGATAAGAGCTTTAAATTTGGGGAAATTTTCAAACTGGAGGCCAAAGTTCTGTAATTTGGGCGAGAAGCCAAAGCTGTATCAAAAGTTACGCTCATGTGGAATTCGTGTTCTTTTATGAGGTTGCTATGTTCCCAATATTTCATGAACGTCTTGGCCAGATTACCAATCTGCTTCATATCACAAATTTTTCATTTTGATTATAGCAGCATGTTTTCTTTATCAAATCAAGCGAAATTGATCGTACCTGCGATCTTGATTGTTAGTTTATTAGTTGTAGCCTTCAAAGGTTATATTATAAGATAAGATGAGCTGTTCACCATCCAACTCTTAAAATATTGAACTGACCATATTTATTATTTACTGCAGATGTGCCACAAACATGGTGTTATCCATCGGGATCTTAAACCTGAGAACTTTTTGTATGCAAACAAGAAAGAAACATCAGCCTTAAAGGTTATCGATTTTGGCTTATCTGTTATGTTTAAACCAGGTAAAGACGTCAACCGTGAAACTTTTTCACTACTAATTCATTTATAGACTGTTTTTACTCTGTTATCTCCATTTTCACTGAGCTCTTAATCTTCTACAGGAGAAAGGTTTGATGAGATTGTTGGCAGTCCATACTACATGGCCCCTGAGGTCCTGAAACGAAACTATGGTCCTGAGGTAGATGTCTGGAGTGCTGGTGTTATCCTGTACATTTTGCTTTGTGGTGTCCCACCATTTTGGGCTGGTCAGTTCCATTTTCTTCCTTAAATTGCCAAAAAACATGTATCTATCATGTTATCAGCTAGATTTTGAATGTAACATTCACCTCAAATGCAGAAACTGAACAAGGAGTTGCACAAGCAATCATTAGATCTGTTGTAGACTTCAAGAGGGATCCTTGGCCCAAGGTATCCGATAATGCGAAAGACCTTGTCAAGAAGATGCTTAATCCTGACCCTGCTACACGCCTAACTGCTCAAGAAGTTCTAGGTAAAATCCGGAATATTTTGAGGAATAATTTATACACCAAGGCCATCCAAATTCCAATTATCAAATATCCAAATGCATACATTAGCCGTTATTTTTTTATTCACACTTTACTATTTTGCAATTTTGCCTGAAATATATAATGGTGCTTGACATTTCTAATGTTAAAATATTTTGTCTAACTTATTGCAGATCATCCGTGGATCCAAAACGCCAAGAAGGCACCAAACGTTTCATTAGGTGAAAATGTTAAAGCAAGACTGAAGCAATTTTCGTTCATGAACAAACTCAAGAAAAGAGCACTACGGGTAATGAATATGTTCAAGATTTTCGGTTATATCCACTTCTTTTTGTTGATGTTGTATTGAAGTTATTGGATCATGAAATTATAGGTCATTGCTGAGAGTTTATCAGCTGAGGAAGTGGAGGGGATAAGGCAAGGATTTGATCTAATGGACACAAAGAAGCAAGGTAAGATAAACATCGCTGAGTTGAAAGCTGGTCTGCAGAAACTTGGCCATCAGATTCCCGATTCGGATCTTCAAATGCTTATGGATGCTGTAAGTATTATATTTCAAATAAATGTTATTAATCATAATTCATGTGTAATATACAAATAGTAACAGAAGACGTGTTTTTAGGGTGATGTGGACAAAGATGGCCACTTGAACTACGGAGAATTTGTTGCAATTTCCGTTCACCTAAGGAAAATAGGGAACGATGATCATCTGAAAGAGGCATTTGAATTTTTTGATCAAAATAAGAACGGATACATTGAGCTTGAAGAGTTGAGGGAAACTCTAGCTGATGAAATTGAATCCAACAACGAAGAAGTCATTGCCGCTATCATTCAGGATGTCGACACAGACAAGGTTTGTTTGGTTTACTATGTTTCTTTACCTCATTCTCGACTGCTTTAATTGTTCCATTCATTTAATCTTGACATTCTCATGGTTTCAGGATGGACGGATTAGCTATGAGGAATTTGAAGCGATGATGAAGTCGGGAACTGATTGGAGGAAAGCATCTCGACAGTATTCAAGAGAGAGATACAACAACCTGAGCTTGAAATTGTTCAAAGATGGTTCGCTAAATCTAGGCAACGCATGATCAGGTTGTTAATACGAAAATAGTTATTTTTTTGTTGTTGTCGGGTCATATGCTTTTAACTTTGTATTGGAAAATAACATCGGCTATTTAAGAGGTCCTCCTTTTGTTGTTTGTTCTCTTTTATACTAAAGTTGTGTTTGGTATGATGTGATCATGAATAGTAGATGAGATGTAGAGACAAACTGTAATATATAATTTTCCTGCGCATTTTTTGTGGTTTACTCGAGTACTGTATATCATATGAAGTATACTCACAATGTTCCGTTTGCTTTTTTTAAACCAATGTTGTGCATGTGCGTTTTATTTATTTTCATGTCTTAGTGACAAAGCGCGCGGTTTAAAATTTAGTTCAGTGTTATTCCCGGAATCCAAGTGTGGTTTGACGACATGTTTATGTAAAGATTGGTGTTATAAGTTACAACACTGCACGCTCTTATGAATAAGGTATATACATGTTATCAATGTGTTGAGCTTACGAGTTTTGTCAATAAAACCCATAAATAGAACAGTCAAGTAGTCAACAATAAAACAATGTGGAGAGGCACACGGCTCATACAAAAAAGGATCAAGGCGTAAACAAACATACAAAAACCTATAAAATCGGGTACCCATTGTACGTATTTATACGTACAAAAACATATAAAAACGTACAAATATCGTGATAGAGCATCTTTGGCCCTTTACCTTTCTTCTTAAAAGTGACCCAAACCGATCTGAAACCGACTCATTTATAGATGTTTCGAATACTCATCTAGAACCGGACTCGTTTAGACCGACCCATCTCTTTAGACACATGCGTCTGTAACTAATAAAATACCGTGGTATAAACGGATCCATAAAATTTATAGATCAAGTAAAATTTCAAGTACTTTACATAAATCAAGCAAAAACGGTTGCGCGTGTGGTGACACACTTATACTCCAACAGAATATAACAAATTCCCGCCATTTTAAACACATAATTGACTATAAATTTTGATAGATTGATCAGTTAAAACTCACCATAACAAACTTTCACCTGTTACAAATAAACACCTTTCTCTTATCACGTACATCCAACTTACAAATTCTCACTCATCTTCAAGTTTCGGTAACCATTCATTTAGCGATAGATACTGCTACATTCGTTGATAGGTAATCACACTATATGAATGCATGGTGTTCTTTACGGTTTTGAATCTTGTTACTCTAACATGATCAATGATGTATAGAATTCTTTGGATTCACGTTTCTTGGGCATTATAGTTTGTTAGTTGTTACTTATGAAGAATCTTGATGAAAGTTTTGATTAATTAGCAGTTCTAGTTGCATGGTGTTTGATCATTACGGTTTTGTTAAGTTTTTTACTACATTCGTTAGTTGAATTTTTTTATTAAATAGTATTTCTTGGTTATGTTGAAATTTTTTAGCTCTTTGTTAAGATGTTCATGAAGATATATACTAGCAGTAGCATTAATCAGTTTAATTGCTCTTCGTCAATCTGTTAATATGCATCGTTTTCTTTATGGTTTTTATTTGAGCTTTATTATCAGAACGGTAAGTTTAGTTTCACATTTTCTGGGTAAGATAGTTTGTTACATGTTAGGAGTAACCATGAAGATCGATCTTGATGAAAGTTGTTCTCAATACGTTGCATTTGTTTTAGCTAAATTGGTTCTTTGCATTTGTTTGATGATAAGATTATTAGTTAGTAAGTTCTTTGTATCATATTTGTTTCAAATTCATATTTCACATTATTAGCAGGTATATATATGTTAGAAATAATGAATTTTTATGAAATTAACCGTTTTATACTATCTGTGGCTATTTGAGTTTGTTAGCATTTGATTCTGCGTATTCTTCTGCATTTGTTCTTCACGGTTTTGTTTAACAGCAAAAGATCAATTATTAAGTTTTTTTATATCGCATTTGTTTTGGATTTTGTATTATTAACGCGTGTATTACAATGTTAGGGATAATGAAGAATTGGTTAACAGTAGTTGGATCTTTGTTAAGATGTTCATAAAATCGCGTGTTTTTAATTTGGTTGTCACATTGATTCTATTAGTCCTGTTTGTTTATGTTCTTCGTCAGCCAATCACTGTACTATCTGTCGTTCTTGGCTAATTAGTTTTATATCTTAGCGTTTCACGTTGTTAACGCATAGTTTTATTTATAGTGTTCATATTGCATTTGTATGACGAGTTAACAGCTTCTTTATAATTATGATGTTTGTGAAGATCTAAATCATTTTTTGTGTTAGCGATTTCTGATTTCGGCTGTCACAATGATATTGATCAGGGGTATATTTTCAGTATAATTGCTTGACTACGGTTTGGATTAAAATAGTATGAATTACTATAGTTGATCTCACATTCTTGTTTGAGTTAACTTTGTCAAGAAATTAAAATGATCATATAATTCGATGTAGTTTGATAATGATTTATAAGATGAGGTGATTATGGATGTGTTATATTTTCATTACGCAGATGAGTAAAACATGGATTTGATCCATTAAATATGATTAAAACAATGAAATAAATCAATGTCAACTGCTAATATAACCAATCTGTTCCTGTTTGTAACTTCTTTGGTTTCAGGAACTTGGCTGTTTTTGAACTATCTTGTTCAAGTTTTCTCTGGTTATACAAAGTACTGTTGAAAGAATATGAAGTCAGACTCAAATACTGAAAGTGATGAGAAGATGAAGTCGGAGTCCACTACCGGCAGTGATCAGAATATGGTGTCAGACTCAAATACGACCGACACTGAAGAGAAAAAAGATACAGTTCCAGAGTTAAAATCTGCTGGCAAGGGCAAGAAGCCGATAAAAGTGACAAAGAAGACCCGAACAGAAGTGGATAAGCTAACACGAAGAGCTAAAGGATTGACACTTGAAGTCCCAAGAAATGTCAGGCCTCCTGTTGTTAAAAGTTCGTATGATCTCAGATCAGCCAAAAAAGGGATGGATGTGATGGATGAGGATGTTGTTCCAACAAAAGAAGCTGGCCAAAAGCGTAAAGGAAAGGAGAAGATATCTGATGCTGAAGTTGTTCTCGGAAGTGTGAAAGCAGATACTGAGGAAGTGTGTAAGAAGGTTAAGAAGGAAAGAAAGCGTGATGATGAACCTGATAAGGATGGAGCAGGAGCTGCAGCTGGACCACGAGCAACTCGTTCAAGTCCAAGAACTAGGATGGTCAACCCCGTTTAGAGTGCTGTTATTTGTTACTTCTGGTAGTATAGTCGTGTCGTCATGTCTCAATGTTTTTGTTACTTTGATTGTTTTGAATCTGAATGTTGCCAATGGTTGCGAGGTACAGTAGGTTGTAGTCCAAGTTTCCTGTGTTTGGCTCTGGAATCTGTTGAATGGTACTTGGAGATTGTTTTGGTTTCTTTCGTCACATAGTTGTGCATAAGAGTGCAAGATTTTAAGACCTTACTTTGATGTTGTTTTGTTCCTATTTTTGAATGCTGAAATACTTGAAAAGTACACATTCGATAGGGAGAGCTGAGAGAGCACACCACTTATATGTTTCATAAATCCGCTGCAGGCATGAGAAATGCTTAGGTAATGATCCCCATTTCTGAATTGCAGCTGTAATCCAAGTGTTTCTCAACTTTAATTTCTTTTAGTTAAATTTCTCAACTCAGTTTCTTATGCAGGTCAAGTTATATCCACATGGTTCATAACGTTTGCAGAATTTCACTGTCACACTTTGAGCTAACATACTTCATGTATATACTTAACCTTCAGTTTTTTTTAACGGCGGAATTTTATTAGAACAAGAATCTAGCAAGAAGCTAGAAGCAACAAAAGAATACTTGACCTTCAGTTATTTGGGGTTAAGTTTAATACAGAACAATATGCCCTTTCACTTAACAGCCATTACATATTTTCAGTTATTTAGGTGCTAAATAACATAGTGGCATTGACCATTACTAACCAAGTGCTAAATTTGACAATGTTTAGTTAGTTTCGGCATGCAATACCATAATCGTTCATTAAGGAAATACATATCCTGTAAGCAAAATCCTCAGCAGCATCACATGACAACACTTGATGTCTATTTATGTTTCTGAATTTATGAGATCGACAGATATGTTATCTGACAGAGAACTCACCTTACCGCACTGATTTCCATATCAGCAGAGCTATATGCACATCCAGTGAGGGCGCAGAAAATTGGACAGTGGGGGGTAAATTTTTTTTTTGACTATAGCAAGGAAAAAAAAAAGTTGACATCCAAATAAAAACCCATATATTTTAACTTAAAAATAGAGGATTTTTAGGTTTTAGAGTGTTAAAAGATGGATTTCAATGTGTTAGTGGGGGGCAATTTGTGTTTCCGATATGGGGCATTTAAAAAAACTGTCAAAATCGAAAAAAAAATACATTGTAATCGCGTCTTTTTGATCAAGCTATTGGGGGGGGGGGGGGGGGGGGGGGGGGGGGGCGCCGCCACCCCGGACCTAACAAATAGGTCCGCCCCTGTGCACATCAGAAAAAGCTTGATATGTTAGCCTCTGCTACCCATGATCTCATTACATGTACTTAGTGTACGTACGTGTTCATTTGTCTACACACACTTTAATATGCAAGATAATATTCATATATTTCGATACACAACACAGAATTCAATCAATATCAGTCTCAGTCTCAGCCATTATGAACTAACAAATTCCATTGTATCTCATGGTCTTAATCCCATAGCCACACTATTCTCAGTTTTGAAATGCCAGAATTCATTACAAGATATTACTAACTACATCTATCAACGATATCATCAATGAACGTGTGAATCAAATCCAATGTACACTACTCATGTACTTACGGTACCAGAAAATAGAATCAAGTAAATTGCTGTCAAATGGTTTATAACCCCTGAAAGAATGCACAACCAAAACAACATCACATGCTAGCCAAAATTCTTCTGCAAGTCATCCTAAGCCTGAATCGATAGACCTGCATGTGCCCCAGCTCCAGTTCCTGCACCATCTGCACCTCCATCATTATCATCCGAGTCATCATCATTGTTCCTGTTCTTTTTGAGTCTCTTACACGCTTCCTCTGTATCTGTTCCTGAATCACTGAAAACATCTGTTTCTTTCTCATATCCTTTGCCTTCTGCTGGCTCATCATCTGAAGAAAAGCTGTAACCAAGATCATTCAGTCCTGATCGTAGCGAAATCGACCTCTTGAGACCTCCACTTGCTCTCTTTCGTCTCTTGCCAGCAACAGCAGTAGCAGGTGCTTTTCCTTTACCAATTCCAGTTCCTTGCTTTTCAATCACAATTCCTTTGGCTTGTCGTGATAAGAAATCCACTGCATCCATGCATTTCTTCTCATCCTCTTCATTATTGCTGCTACTGGTTGTAGAACTACTTTTCACATCATCATCAGGTTTTGGCTCTGATTGTGTCGTTTCTTTCTCTTCCCTTTCAGTATCTGACTTCAACTCCTTATCTTTTCCTGATTGACTCATTTTGTTTAACACCTAATTAACCAAAATATCTTGAAAACTTGTAGATGGTGACTGAAATAGATACCGAGTATCATAAGAAGTTGAATAAACAAATCCATTCTGATACAAACTTTTCTAAACCTTATACGAACAAGATAATGGAAATCATAGAAGGACCACCATTTATACTTATAGTGCAACAAAGCATGAATTAACATCAAACAGACAGATAAAGCAGCTAACAAGGGAACATTATCCCTTTATCTTGTAACATTCCATTGTCTTTCAGCCTAGTGATGTCTAAAGAGGAATATCATATTATCTTCCAGTAAAATCAGTTGTGCTAATTCAATTTTCTTAACTTGTACTACATCGCAAAACCGTATTGTAATATGAAAACGAGATTGTGATCCAAATCAACATAACAAAAAGACAACTATGTGCAGAAGAACCTAAATCATCCTCAAGAAGCTAAAATTTGTATTAGAATCTCAGCTAAGATTAAAGAATTGATAATACTGGATAACAAAGCAGAGTTCATCATGTACGCAGTGTCTATCTCAACAAAAGTAATACGAGTACATATTATTTGTTCCGATTCAACAAACTATTCGATCATGTAGAATAGATTCAATAAGCTATAATCACGAATCACTACTCATAATATCAGTTCATCAACAAACTAGCATGATAATTCATAATTTCGATCACGGATCCAACAAACTCTAATCGAAATGTCGAAAACCTAAACAACATGTATACCCAAATATAAAATCCGTAATACAACATGACGTATCAGTAGATTCAGTATTAAACAACCGGTTAATGGTTAATGATAGTAAACACTAATCGCTAATCAAAATTATCGCTTCATCAACAAACTCGCATGATAATTCATTATTTCGATCACAGATCCATCAAACTCTAATCACAATGTCAAAAACCTAAACAACATTAGGAAACATAAAATCCGTAAAACAATATGATATATGATCAGTAGATTCAGCATTAATCATGCGATTAATGATCGTAAATAACATGTATAATGTGAATAAACAAACAGCAACCAAAACTCCGTAAACACTAATCGCCAATCACAATATCGATTCAACATCATACAAGCGCAATAATTCATAATTTTGATAGATGTCTATAACCTAATAAATTCGGTTATAAACAGATCAAATCATACGATTGCGACTTGATTAAACTGCATAATAAACAGCAATCAGAACTCAATTCGTTAAAACTAAGCGCGAGAATCGTATAAGACGTAACGCAAATAACGAGATAAGTGAAGCGAAAGTTCAACAAACTTTAATCGAAATGTCGTAAACCTAATCGATTGATTGCTAATTGAAACAGATAAGGTGAAGCGAGAGTTCAACAAACTCTAATCGAAATGTCGTAAACCTAAATAACATAACGATAATGCGAAGCAAAACCTAATCGATTGATTGCTAATTGAAACAGATAAGGTGCGATTAACGATATCATAAACAACGTAACACGAATAACGAGACGAGTGAAGCGAGAGTACGTACAGTACGTTAACGATCAATTTGAAATGATCAGATCAGAATGATGATGATTATTATGTTTGTGTGTGTGAATTGATAAAAAGAAAGAAATGAGAGTTTAAGTAACAAAAAGCGGGAATTCAAGTTTTAAGTTGTACACGTGGATTGATTTTATTGGAGGATGATGAGTTTGTTACGCGGAAGGTTCTAGAAACTGCTGTACAGTTGAGGGGTAACTGGATTAATTTAGATATTTTTGGGTTGTTACTTTTTTTATTCACCGTCTAGTAAATTGTGTCTCCAAAATATTTGTAATGTACACATTCTACTTCTTTATTGTTAGCGCAGCAGTGAGATAAAAATATGACATGGCAAGCTTTTATATTGATACGCCTGTGAATGTATATCCTTAGGAACCATTATATCATTTATTTATTTATGATATATGTTTAATATCTTTTATGTTTATCAGTTATTTTGGTGTTTATCACACAATTAGTATTTAAGGTTTCATATGTAATCACATTATCAGTCAATCAAAGTTAATCAAATAATTGTCTAAGTCTTCTTGTCTCTCTTTCTTACGGAGCCAACACACGCTATACTGGTGCCCTATCCCGATACTACCCGAGAGGGTCGTATCAATTGTGCTTTCATTGAGAGCCCTCAATTCGTTGAGGGATTTTGATCAAGGTTCAAAAAAAAATAATCAATAAATCAAAGTTAAAGTTCAACAATGTCTAGTCTTCTCATCTCTCGTTCTTAAGGAGCCGGCACACGCTATAGTGGTGCCTTATCCCGATACTATCCGAGAGGGTCGTATCAATTGGTGCTTTCATTGAGAGCAAGGTGAAATTTGAAGGAGTGGGGAGTATTAGTGATTGGGCAGCGGAAGGTGGAAGAATGGTGTTGTGTTATGTCTAAGGTAGCGGTAGGCGTAAGCGGAAAAAAGGTGTTAGACGCGGTAGTAAAAGACACGAGAACTCGGAAAGTGAGAGACGGAGATCCTGTGCAGCGGAAGTTAGAAGGATGGTACTGTGCTATGTCGAAGCTAGCGGAAGGAGGAGGAGGAAAAAGGGTGTTGCTTGTGATAGCGGAAGGCATGGTAACTGCGGTAGTGAAAAACGTGGTTACAGTATGATTAGGATATGGGATCCCGGAATCAAGTGTGCTTGACATCACCTTGAGGGCAAGGTGGATTCGAAGGAGTGGGGAATGATACGCCTGTGAATGCATATCCACAGGAACCATCATATCATTTATTTATTTAGGATATATGTTTAGTATCTTTTATGTTTATCAGTTATTTTAGTGTTTGTCACACAGTTAGTATTTAAGGTTTCATATATAATCACATTATCAGTCAATCAAAGTTAATCAAATAATTGTCTAAGTCTTCTTGTCTCTCTTTCTTACGGAGCTAGCACACGCTATAGTGGTGCCCTATCCCGATACTACCCGAGAGGGTCGTATCATATATCCACACGATTACCCCTTAGAAAGATCTTAGCCATATAAATTCATATGTCAGCTCATGTACATGCGCATGATATCTCATTTGAATGAATTATGAACATTTATCAATTTATTTAGAAGATAAGATTTTACAACTGCATGCCAAAAGAATAGGACGGTATGCAGACTACTTTAAACAAACTATGAGATAAATACTCCTCTTTGAATTTTTTTTTAGTTTTTTATACATAATGGCACTATAAAAGTAAGCCTAACACATATTTAAAATTTCATCAACTCAAAGATAATTAAATGGCAAACAACAAAACGAGGTGTTTAAATTGCTTGATATTTTACATAAATTTATCATCTTATTACTACTCATTTTTGTTATCATACTTAATAAAGCACTATCTTTTCAGCTTGATACAACTAGGCCAACAAAACAATACAAACGTGAAACAAAACTGAGCCATTGAAAACGAGGTGACATCATTATACATTATCAAAGATTGAGATGATGAAATGGAATATATATATATATATATATGTTAGTATGTTACAATTGATTATTATATATTGAATACGTTTTAAACTTATATTAGTGGTTTTGTATATTTAGGACCTTTAACCGCGAAGATGACCTTTTGGAAAAGCAAAGAATTGAGAGGTATGTCATCGACTCTTTATGATGTACGATTGCTCGCTTCAACTTTGACTCCGTTTAATCTTTTACTTTTCATATTACTAAATGTATATATATGGTAATGTAGGAAACAATTGATGATGATTCCCATCAAAAAGGTTTAAAGGCGAAATCAACAAGCTAACATCAAAATTATAGAAACACGTTGGACATCTCTAAGTTTATAGCCATATATATTTGAGTTTTTTTTTGTTTAGTATTACTTTCGTTTTATCTTTCTTTATATAAGTTTTATAAAGTAGGTTACTTTGACATACGGGAAGGTAGTTTTCTTTCTATTGATTTCAAGGACGGACACAGAGTATAAAATGACAAAACTTTTAATACAAATATTTATATATTACATAATTTTGGAATCGTGTTCATTTTAAAGAAAATGATGATTTTTAGCAAATATATACATTATGTCACAAAATTTCATCAGGTACCCGTGCATCCCGGGAACCCCTTGACTCCGCCTCTGATTGATTTTATACGATAGTTACTATGACGTTATCTAAAAGTCAATCACCTAAATATCTTGAATACCATTTAATTAATACACGCTTATAGAAGGAAATAAGACTGAAAGGTTATAAAAAAAGCTTTAATATTCAAACTTGGTTTCCGTATGACTATTGCGTAAATCTCGAAAAAATTGTTAGTAAACATAGACTACATCCCAACTAAAGAGTAAAGACCAACAAGAGTTTTTGTAGTTTAAGAAGAAATTCGGCGTTTTGTAATTTGTTCATGCATGTTTTACACAAAGAAACCATTGTTCAATCCAAGGATCAAATTTTCAAAGCCTTATCAAACATGTGTTCTCCAAGTTTTATTGTTTACGTCCTTATCAAACATTTATTAATTGACGATTTTCCATCCTCAATCCTATAGTAATTATGAGTGTTCACAACAAACGTTTTGAGGTTTTGGCATTGACTGATTCAATCCTTTTTGGGAACATAGGAATGGTAGAGGGGTCGACCCACTTTGCTTGACCCATGTTTTACATGGAGTCAATCTCAGCCTAGCATTTGTCACGAAACATAATTTCTTTTTGGCACTTTGGCATCAAATTTGTCATGCAAGGGAAATGTTTCATGGCTTGATAGTGTATCGAGGACTAAAAATGTGATCAATATGCACATTAAGCTTGGGCGATTCCATAGATATACCCGTTCAAATAAAATAATGTATTAGCGAGTTATTTTTATAATTCGAACGGTGATGATTGTTCTCACCTTAGATCTATTATTTACCTAAGCATATCTTGGATAGGAAGATGCGTTCACTAGGTGTCTATTAAATTGCATTTATTTATACGTCTGTCACATTTAATTTATCTTAGCTTTTAATATACACATTGTACAACATTGATTTTTATATTATTATTAATCTTTTCAACTTTGTATACATAAGCGCTTCAAAATTTTATACAAACATAATTATAAAAAAGTGTACCCGTGCAACGCACGGGTATTGTTCTTGTTTTAGATTGTTAACGTGGCGGGTACTTGGTGATAATTTATGAGGCGAACAAATGTTACACCTTTTATTCATCAATTTCAATTTTACATTCAGATTAAAATTGAAGTTGTACATAATTGAATCGAAATAAAATAAACTCACTATAAACAAAAAAATAACTAAAGAAATAAAATATATAAATAAAAATGTTGGATTAAAGAGCACTTAATTTTAAGAAATAAGATAAAATTAAATTATAAGAAAAAATAAATAAATAAATATTTCTAAGTTAAAAATAAAAATAAAATTTAGTAAATACTTACAAAAGAGTGTTACAAAATAAATGATTATACATCTTGTTAGAAATGAATATTTCCATAACAATCAAATTTAAAATCTTAATTTTCAGAATTTTTATAGTAAGATAAGATAAAATAAAATAATATAAGATAAAATAATAAAATAAGACAAGATATCATCTTGTTTGATTGACAATGTTTATAAAATCTTTATGATTTAAGTTCATTTGGATAACAAACTTATCTAAGATATGAGGGGATTCATCCTCATCCTCCATCTCTCTACCATCTAATGACTGAGATTAAATTCCCATTTTATACTGCAGGGGCATTTTCATCATTTCACCGCCCACTATATAAAACCTTTTCTCCTTTTTTTCTTATAAAAACACACACACACACACACGCACATACACACACACACACACACACACACACACATACACACACACACCGTTCTGTCACTTCTCTCTCTACCTCTGATCTACTTTCTCTCTCTATAAATTGAAGCGTATAATCAGAAATTCGTCACGAGCATCATCATTAATCCATCACGAATCTATTAATTAGATCAACTAATTAACACGAATTCATATCAGGTTTTTATTCTCATAATCTATTCTTATTTTTTTAGCTTATTTGATTTCGACTTATTAATGTATTATCATTAGCTTATTTTGAACGAAATATTATGATTAATTGTTCTTATTTTGATCGAAATTAGCTTTTAATTAGGTGATTTATGTGAATAAGCTTATTTGTTTGAATAAGATTTTGAATTAGATGTGAGTTATGAATAAGCTTGTGAATTAGATAGGAGTTATGTGAATAAGCTTACAAATTACATGAGAGTTATGAATAAGCTAGCTTATTAGCTTATTTTGATGAATCATATAGTATTTTATGTAAAATGAATTAAATTTGTTGATGTAAGCTAAAATATGATAACTGATGATATATCATATATGATAGATATATATCATATATCATATATCGTCAGTTATCATATATGATATAACTATCATATATGATATATCAAACAAACCACAAGAAAATGTAAGTTGAATTAAGTTTTTTGATGTAAGCTGAAAAAAGCTTGATATATCATATATCATAATTGATGATATATCATATATGATAAATATATCATATATGATATATCATCAGTTATCATATATGATATATCAAACAAAATACAAGAAAAAATAGATTTTGTATGAGTATTTTTCAGAAAATCTGTATAAACTCTTGAAACCTACTCTATCATATATATATATAAGTAATTCATTTTGGTGTTAAAATGTTGTATATATGTTCTTTTCTTTCTTTTATAAATGCAGTCAGACAGAGATGGTCCGATTGTCCGATTTGAAGCAAAGCAGAGAGGGATGTTAATTATAACAAGAGGATGTGCACGGATATGTTTTAAGTATCAAGACTGAGTAGGCGTTATTCATAAATTCATCATTTGATAATATGTTTTAAGAATAGTTTATTGTTGAAAAAGAAGAGTAGTTTCAATAATAATGTTGTTTCCATTTTTTAATTTTGTATAAATGGTTATCATATATGATATCAGAGGTATAACAAATATGATTTACATTAGGTTACGTTCTGTTTGAATTATCATATATCATTCTGTTCAAATGTATATTTTTAATGTTATGAACAAGTGTTTAATTAATTAATTGTGCATACTCTTTGTTATAATCATGAATTCATCAAATTCTTTGTTTACTATATCCAAGTTTTTCTTGAGTATCATATATGATAATGCATTATCATATATGATAGTGCATTATCATATATGACTTAATGTATCAAAACCATCATGACATAATACCAAGAAAGTTAAACCATTGAAAACGTCGTACAAGATACCAATGGATTAAAAAATCGTTCATATACGTCAAAACTTGATATAAGGGTTTGCATCGTATGAAAGTTCGTTGTTCCGATCTTTTCGAATTGATTACCGTTACTTAGTGTGACTCGGTTGTTCTTGGTGGAAAATAATATGGGTGTTTGATTATCTATTTTAAACTAAAAGCAAATATGTAAATGTCGTTGAGTAAAATAAAAGCTTTAAAAATTAAACTAAAAATTCCTAGAAAAACACTTGGTAAAAATAGAGATTTCGGGAAGCGTGCAATTTTTGGAAATTAAAACGTAATGAATTTAAAACTTGAAAACTTTGTAAAAACAAGAAATTAAACCCGTCGGAATGCCTGATCGGAATCCAACCGGAATACAGTAATCGGAATGTTATCGGAATGCACCAAAAGGAATATGATCGGAATGTCTTAATCGGAAAGCAATCAGAATATGGCAAAAGAAACCAATCGGAATCCTGTCGGAATAAGCGTCATGGTCGGAATATGCATCGAAATCCTTATCGGAATGCAGTAAAAGAAAGCTGTCGGAATAAGGCAAAACTGATCCAATCGGAATATATCTAAAACCCTTTTCTGATCAAACGATCAGAATACTAGTGACCCAGATCGGAATAAAGAGCTCTGGTCGGAATACCCAATCGGAAAGGGGTTTACCCTTTTCCGATGGAATGTACTTTGCAATAAGCCAAGTTTATAAGCTATTTTTATAAGCTCAAACTAAAACTTAACCAAATTTACAACGAAAAGAACTAATAAGCACCAATAAGAACTTTTTAAACTTTAAATAAGAAAAACTTTTTAAAACAAACTTTAAAAAGACGAACTTTTTAGAAAACTTTAAAAGATAAATAAGTTAAGTACCAAATAAGCCAATAAGCATAATAAGCTCAAAGCTCAATTTGCACAAAAACTTAGATATGATCAAAAAGATAAACTTTTTAATCACATAAACATCAAGATGAAACAATATAAAAAAAATGATTTCGGATCAAAATTAAAGTAAAAATCAAGAAAGGTAGAAAGAGATTAAAGATAAAAAACTTAACTAGAACTTGTAGATTAATGATTCCAAAATACAAGATCAAATCAAAGCTTAAACATGAAAGGAAAGAAAAGATGAAGTTTTAGTGAGAGAAAGTTAAACACTTTCTCTCTCTAAACATAAAACTACTAAATTGAAAAATAAACTAATTAACTAACTAACACCCGCCTAATATGTCATTAGGAGGGTATTTATAGGAGATGGGGAGGTCCATGTGCTTCCTTCTTTCTTTCTTCTCAACTCGATTTTAATTCTTTGTCTTTCTCGACGTCGTCTCGGGATTTGTCGATGTAAATTGAACTCGTCTCCTAATTTTCTTCTATAATTAGACTTGAGTTCTTCGACTTCATTAAACTTCCGTCTTTAGACTTTTTCCTCGATAAATCTTCAGAATAGGCCTTGGACTTCCGTTCTTTTTGCAATCTTGATCTTTTGACTTCGTCTTTTCTCATTTTCTTCGATGAAAGCCCCTGATAGCCCATGTTTTCTTCCTTTTTCATCTTTTGGTCCTAAAACACAATAAAAACACAAACCACACATAATTCCGACTTTTATGACATAAAATATACGTTTTGGTCTTGTTATTATTGGAAATAAGTGGTAAAAGGATAAGTGTTTTCACACTTATTAAATCCCCTACACTTGACCATTGCAATGCCCTCATGCAATGCATTAATTTCAAAACACAGTTTACATTTCTCATCATAAATAACCTTCCTTGTCATTTATTAAATACTAAACTTTAAGGAAAGTAAAAAGATAGAAATCAAAGACTTACATTGGGGTTTTGGCTGTCATGAATGTTCATCATCCTCAAGTTTCACGTTTCCATACCAAGCTTAAAAACGAGATCATTGTTATTATAAGTTAGCAAACCAACACAAATTCATGTGGACCAATTATTTACTTAGACTCCCTTATTTCTACGTGTATCTCTTATATTTTATTGTTGTCTTGAATGATCACGAGGATGCATTTTTTGACTTATTTCGATAGTTTATTTAGGCCGAAAATAAAGTGGGACGATTTAAGCAATAGTTAGCTAAAGGATAAAATCTTTTAAAACTGCTTCTCGGGACCTCATAAAGTTCATATCTTGGCATAACTCGCTTCACAATTTGAGACCTTTCTCGGACCGATATTTGGCAGCGACTTCATACTTCAAATCTCGAGAGATGTTCTTGAAATTATGGTATTCTCTTCATAATAGGAATTTCTTCACTTGAAGTTTTTGAGAGATTCTTCATACTTGGACCACGACTTCTTCATTTTTCTCCAATCTTTATTTTGGACTTTGATATACAACGATCCGCCTCCTTTTAGGACTTGGATCTATTTATCCTCATACCTTGCTAGGGTCTTTTTGGATAGACTTCTCCATGATCTTTATAGGAGTATTTTCTTTTCGTCGTGTGTCTTAATCCTTCATATTGATTTTCGATAAATGATTCTTCACATCACTTTTGGATCTTTAGCAACAAAATGTAGCCCTCATGCCTTGTTAGGGCCTTTTCGGACTCGCCAATCTTCGCATCCCGCTTCAATAAGTTATGCCTTGGCTATGAACTCTAATTAATACCGAGCAACTTTTAAACGATCTTGTGCTAGAAGCTAAGTAACTTTACAAATCGTACAACCTTATTTAATGCAGATAAATTTATTAGCAAGCGATGGGAGAAAAAGCTTATAATCAACTCACATAAATTCACGAAAGAATACCAAACTTATAATTGACTCTATCATCTCTCGTTCTCCACAAATTAAAATCTCAAGGAATGAGACTCGTGGATGCTTAGCCAATTAAATCAAAGTTTTGGGTTTTCAAGTCATCTATAGGATCTTGCAAACTCTTAGACTCTTTCAAGGTTAGAAATTGCATTTTAAAGTTCCCTTGATAAACGACTTTCTAGGATCAATTATAGGAACTTGCGAAAAGTTCTTGTTCTTAACCCGTGAGAGTTAAGACTTTCGCGTTTTAAAGTTCCTTATATAAAAGCCTAGCAAAAATTGACTTAAACACGTTAAGGATACTAGCTAGAGTAGACTTAGATAAGTAAACTCGGGTTGAGTCAAAAGATTCACAACGTTGAAAAATTAAAACCACTTTATTAAAAATTTATTCTAGCAAAGAAAGAAAATAACTATAACAAAGGTAAATACAACTAGGCCAAAATAGATTAAAATTTTTGAAAAATGTCGAAAAATCAAATTTTCCAGTTAAAATGAGGACAAATTCATGGAAAAGACCACTTACTTCGATAGAAGTCCCCCCTACACTTGATATAAACATTGTCCTTAATGTTTAAGCATGTGGGAGTAAACTCCCCTACACTTAGGACATTGTGCACTTTGTTTAAATCTTGCTAAGGAAAAGACAACTAAAGTGATTCCTATTTTAATATTGAAAAATATAAAATAGCGAATCAAAAGAGTTTAGGATAGAACCGGGAAGACGGGTACACGGAATCACGGGTCGTCAAAAGTCATCAAGAATGTATCTTTGAAAGCTCGAATCCCTGCACATGATAAGAAACAAGACAACAAACACATACGGGGCTCCCCCTACACTTATTATGAAAACGGTAAAGGATAGATCACGGGTTGCCTCCCGAGAAGCGCTTGTTTTTGTTAACCGAGTCACGAGCCTGACTCGACCCAAAACTAATTCAAGGGAAACGTGGCGAGGGATGGAATCATCTCATGAGAGATGTCCTCACCAAAGTACAACTTCACGCGCTGGCCATTCACTTTAAAATTGGGCCCATTTGGCTGAGAAAGCTCAATGGTGCCATAGGGGAAGACTTTGGCGATGGTGAATGGACCAGACCAGCGGCTCTTCAGCTTGCCCGAGAAGATCTTCAACCGAGAGTTAAAGAGTAAAACTTGATCACCAACGTGGAACTCTCGGTTCTTAATCCTAGCATCATGGATGATCTTGGGTTTCTCCTTGTAGATTAATGAATTCTCATAAGCTTCATTCCTCAGTTCATTTAGCTCGTTGATTTGAATCTTCCGAAGATCACCGGCATTGTTGATGTCAAAATTTGCCCACTTCAAGGCCCAATATGCCTTATGTTCCAGCTCAATAGGGAGGTGGCATGCCTTCCCGTACACAAGACAATATGGAGTGTAACCGATCAGGGTCTTATATGCGGTACGGAAAGCCCACAAAGTATCGTCTAACTTATTGGCCCACGAGGCACGATGCTCTCCCACAGTACGCTCAAGAATTCGCTTCAATCCACGGTTAGATATCTCGGCTTGACCATTTGTTTGGGGATGATAAGCGGTGGAAAGATGGTGATTGACACCATACTTAGCCATGACTCGAGCAAATTGATCATTGCAAAAATGAGTCCCGCGGTCACTGATGATAGCACGAGGAACGCCGAATCGAGCAAAAAGCTGCTTCAGAAAGTTCACAACCACCCTCGCATCGTTCATAGGGAGAGCCTTAGCCTCAACCCATTTAGATACGTAGTTAACGGCTACGAGGATGTACTTGTTCCCTTTGGATGATGGAAATGGCCCCATAAAGTCGATACCCCATACATCAAAGATTTCACATTCTTGTATGAAATTTTGAGGCATCTCATCTTTATGTGTGATCTTGCCTTGTCTTTGGAAAGCATCATAATGTTTGACCATTTCATGAGCGTCATGATAAATGGTGGGCCAATAAAATCCAGAGTCGAATAGTTTCTTCGCGGTGTAATTAGGACCAAAGTGACCACCGGTGGGCCCTTTATGACAAGCTTCGAGAATGTCTAAAGCTGCGGGTCCATCAACGCACCGACGTATAATCAGATCAACACATTGTTTGAAGAGATAAGGGTCATCCCAAAAGTAAGTCTTAACATCTTTAAAGAACTTCTTCTTTTGTTGGGATGTTAACCCTTCGATGAGAATACCACCCGCTAAGTAGTTTGCAATGTCCGCAAACCACGGGGTGTCATCAAGATTAGAATTGATAGACATTAAGGCCTCAAGGGGAAAAGAGTCATTGATCTCTTGATTCGGATGATCCCCTTGGTAAGGATCCTCAAGTCTATTTAGATGATCCGCAGCTAGGTTTTCGGCTCCCTTCTTGTCACAAATTTCGATTTTAAATTCTTGAAGGAGAAAAACCCAACGAAGAAGTCTTGGCTTAGAATCTTGCTTAGTCAACAAGTACTTCAACACGGAATGATCGGTATAGACAATGGTGGTGGAAAGGACAAGATAGGGGCGGAACTTCTCAAAAGCATACAATACAGCTAAAACCTCTTTTTCGGTAGTGGTATAATGCAATTGAGCCCCCGTCATTGTCTTGCTAGCATAATGGATTGGTTGGAAGTGTTTGCTCACTCTATGGCCCAAAACCGCTCCAATAGCAAAGTCGCTAGCATCGCACATCAATTCAAAAGGTAGCTCCCAATTAGGGGTAACCAAGACCGGTGCCTTAGTTAGCTTGTCCTTAAGAAGATTGAAAGATTCAAGACACTCTTTAGAAAAGATAAAGGGAGTATCTTTTTCCAAGAGGTGGGTCATCGGGCGAGCGATTTTAGAAAAATCTTGAATGAATCGACGGTAGAAGCCCGCATGACCAAGGAAACTTCACACACCCTCACGGTTGAAGGTGAAGGCAATTTAGCAATATCATCGACTTTAGCACGGTCCACTTCAAGACCGACTTTGGAGATTGATATGAGTGATTTTACTCATATCAATATTATCTAAAAACGATGAATAAGTGCATAAAATGTATCAATATTGCCTTGTATTTGCATGTTTCTTGTTTTTATGTGTGTAGGTACCAAGATCGCGAAAACCGGCAAGAACGACACGAGTTTGAAGAAAAAGATCAACAATGCCAAAAATCGAGCTCGTCTTTAGCGGAATTAATCTTATATGGAGTTATTGGGCTTGTGGTTCCCACATTTGGGTAAATGGGCCCAAAAGCCCATTTATGGAAATCATCTACTTACCCTAAGCCTTTCATCAGCCCAAAACCCTTTAAAAGCCCTTTTAAAACTTACTAGAGACGGATGAAATAAAACTTTGGGCCCAAGCCCAAAGTCTCATTAGCTTGCTTTAATACGAATGAAAGAAAAGTCCAATAGGGTTGCTAGACTTAAAAGCAGTCACAAACGAACAAGAAGTGAATTATAAAAACATTTGTTCACGTTATTTATCCACCACACACACAAAACAATTTCGATACTCTCTATGTATCAAGTTTTATCCATCTTCTCTCCCAAACCAAATAAAACCAGTAACATCCACTCACTATTCATCAAAACCCTAGCAAATTAATAGTTCAAATAACTTGGGGGTTTTACCCAATACATGTAATTCACACGCGCCTAATATAAATCCCCAAGATGTAAGGAAGAGAGGATGGAGAGAAGTGTTCTACGTGGCATCATATGATTGGAAGAAACAGCTCATCCAGCCTAATCCACCAATAATTATTCTCCACCTCAGCAATCAACTAGCACAAGAAGCACAACGGATTGCCACGTTGGCAATCCGTGTGACGATGGACTCATTTCAGCCCTTGGATGATTAATAGAAAAGAAAGAGAAAGAGGAGAGAAGATCGAAGGGTCAAGATCAACGCATCACCAATAACCCCTACCCTCGGGTTTGCATATAAAATCCCCATCATTTTCACTGTATATTCATTCTCTTTCTTCTAGCACTGTTATTATGTTTAAATGTAGTTAGAATCTTGTAATTTTCTTTTTATAAATAATGTAATGTTAGTTTGATTAATAAAAAGTTGTTTTCAGATTATTAATCTCCTGGTCGACGTTTTATTTTACTGAGTTAAAGTAGCTTGCAATTTTCTTTATACAAATTGAATATAGTAATTGATGGATTTGTTCATTAAGCTCTAATAATAGCTTAATTGAATGAATATGTTAGAAAAAGAGAATATTAATTATTCCCACTGAGTTATTAAAAAAGATCTAAAGTTGTTGGATCGAGAGATCTGTTTGGTTCACGTTAATTATTTTGAGTGGCGATTTGAGATTAATTGGTGATTTGTTTTGGTTCGATGGTGGTTTGATTGTTAAATGGTGGTTTATTTGGTGTCGATTTAGTCTAAAGGTGGCTCAGCGCCCAACCTTCATCATCAACAGTTTCATCAGATGACAGTAAAGCTCGTTTTCTCTTTAAGATTATTTTTATTTAGTTTAATCTATAGTTTAATTTGTTCGTTTAGCAAGTTATATGAGTTTGCTTTAATCTGATGAGTTAATTTGAGTCTATATGTTTAAGATTTGTGATTTGAATTTTCTTTTTCATGTGTATGAGATGGTTTAGTCTGCTAAGAATTCTTGTTTGTTACTGTCTAATGGTATTGGTGTCTGATCTAGCTCGATTAACATAGTCTGTATGTTTAATTGAGTATTGTTTTAAACTATCTTCAAAATTAGTCTTTGTGTAGCTATTTAAGAATATTGTTTTAAATATTACTGTGAGTTTGTTGTTATAATTTAATATTATGAGTCTGCTTGAATTAAACTGATATTAAGTAGTTGGATCTTGATTTGTTGAAGAGGTAATTGTTTCTGGAAACTGATTTGGGATGCCTATTGATTTTGATTTTGTTTTCTGATGATTGGATTTGCTGAATTATGTTTGTGTTTTGATTTTGCTTGAACCTGAGTAATTTTCGTATCTATTGCTGAGTGATTTTGGTTTTACTTTATGAATAACTGAACTATATAACTTCGGTTTTCACCGATGTTTCTAAAGTAGTTTGTGATTTGTTCAACTGTCCATTTTATTTATTACGGTATGCTGCTGTTTACTGCGTGAATTTGAGATTGTTGAAGTGCTGTAATTTTTGGATTTCTTTGTTCCTGAGATTTTAGGTTATATCTTAACTGTATTGATTCATCTATTTCTTTAGTGTGTATTGCTGTTTGTACTGTTACATATCTGCTTTCCAAACATTTTGTTTGGAAAATGCTTTATAATCTGTCGCAAATACTTTGTCCAAAAACATTAACCTCCAAAAATAATGTCCCTTAAGGGACTCGAACTTGTGACCACGAGGTCATATGCCAAGGGACCTAACCAACTGGCCTAGCTTTTATTTGTGTTCAAATATTGTCACTTTAATTAATATAGTTACTTTACAGGTGGCTGTTAGCTTTTGTATAAGTATAATTACTCAGTTTTTAACTTTGTTTAAATTTAAATCAATTTACATAATTCTAAAGTTTTTAAATAATAAACAAATAAAAACAAAATAAAAATGTTTTATTAATTTTAGGAATTTTAAATTAGTTATTAAAAAATTAGTTTTAAAATAATTAGATTTTAGTTAGATTAAAATAAATAGAATTTGTTTAGTTTAAAAGTAAAAGTTATTTTTTAAATAGAATTGATAATTTTTAATTAGTTTTAATAAAATTTTAAATTAGTTTAAATAAAGTTTTTTTAGCGATTCATGCACTTTAGGATAAAATTAAATAGATTTAAAATTGGTAGCATTAATTTAGTTAAAAACCGAAAACCAATTCAAATCAATTGTCCAAATCGAAACAAAACGTCTCAAATTTACTCGATCTTCTTGTACAACGAACTTGGTTCACCCACGTGTTTAATTGAATCCGTCTTTGGTGATTTTAGTCTATTACTTTTTCCTAAAGGTAATTTACTAATTTACCATATAACGTATCTAATTATCACATATACTATCATCGACATATAAAAAATTTTGGCGCCGCTGCCGGGGATCTAGTGTACGATTCGTCTTTATGAGATTTGTTGATCATTGATTTGAAGACCCTTTCCGTCCTCGGAAAGTTTTGTTATTTTTCTATTATATAGCATGTAGCGTTTTTTTGTCAATCTTTGATTGATTTATGAAAAATACCAAAAATAATCTTCTTAATCCTCTATCATGTTTAATTCTTTTTCTCCTCACCCTCTAATTTTTAATTCTTCCATGAATTCCTTCGTCGACTGTGTTGGGTGTGGAGAACCGTTATATGGTCTTTCACCATGTCGGTGGTGTACGTGTGAGCGTTGTGGAAATGACTTACGTCACGATATACGAGTTGGATTTTGTCCTTCTTGTAATGAAATTACTTCATGTGGAAATCCGAGTTTTTCAAATAATTCTCTCGATTTTTACCCACCTCCACACCCTACATACGAGACACCCTCGTGTGAGATGTGTGGAAACGATTCTCATTTTGGTGATGATTGTTCGCATCGATTCTCGCTTAATTACGAGCAAGAACCGAGCTACAATCAAAACTTTAATGATAATTGTTATCCACAAGATTCGACGATTTTATCACAACAACATCCTTGTTGTGAGTATTGTGGAGGTCCTCACGAAAGCTTTAATTGTCAACCGAGGGATAATAATTTTTATGAGCCCTTTTCTTGCGTTTATGAAAATTTTAAACGACTTGAAACGATGTTCCAACAAATAATGAATCAAAGAAATGTTGAAGTTGTTGAAAAGAGCATTGAAGATATGTTGCTCGAAAAGAGACAAATCAATCAAGAGATTAATGATATAACTAATGAATTAGGAAGTCGACGATTTTATGGAGAAATTATTGATGAGGGATTTAAAAGAGATTGTGAACTTAAAATTAGACAACTTTCGCAAGATTATAATGGATTAAGCATTGAAATTCGTGAGAAAGAACGAGCTCAAGCGGAAGCAAAATATCTTGCCAATCGTGAACTCGAGCGTTCTCTTCTTTTGGATGATGACGAGGATAGTACTATTTCTTTGAGAGATCTTATTGCTCTACATCCTTCGTCTAGTGCAATCGTACTTCCTTTTCATGTGTTGCCGGCTAAGGAGCCCGAGTATTCACCCATCCTAGATGATGAGGAAATTTCTCATGACATCACCACTCCTATTCATGATTCTTCCACCGTGGAACCCTAAAATTCTCTAAGTGAGGGGGACGAGCATATTAGCACTATTCCAGACACGGAATCGGACGAATTAATAAAGTCTAGTGTTGAGATTCTTGTCCAAAACCCAAGAGAGTTTGACGGTACTTCCGATGAGATGTGTGATTTGCCACATTGTGATGAATCTACTTCTTCCATTCACTTTGATATTTTCTCCAATTCTAATGATGAAAATTGTGATGGAAATGAAGATTTTGAGGATGATTCAACTTCTAGTGAATTTTCTAATGAGGAGTTCTCCGATGAACTTTCTTATAAAGATGATATTCACGACTCGGATTTTGAGAGGTTTACCGATGAACCTACTCTTCTTCAACCATTTCCACCGGGAAATGAGGATGATAGTGATCCGGTATTTGAGAGGTTCACTTTTGAACTTTCTCCTTTAGAACCATTTCCACTGGGAAATGAGGTTGATTTGACTATTCCGATCCTTGAGAAGTTCACCGATGAACTTACTCATTTAGATGTGGAAGACGTGGTTCTTCGTGAGAAGTTATCAAACGTCTATCTTCTCATATCTAAGATCGAGGCTTTGAATTCTAAGCCTATTAGAAAGTCTTTCTCTCCATCTCCTATTCCCGTTGAGGATAGTGATCCGCTTATGGAGGAGATTGACACTTTTCTTGCTTCTAATGATTTGATACCACCGGGTATTGATGATCTCGACCCGGAGGGGGACACTCTCTTTTTAGAGAATTTACTTGATGATGATTTCGTCCCAAGTCCTCCTCCCACCCACTTTGACCTGAATGTGCGGGTTTTTCATGTATCTCATATTGAGTACCATGACCCGATTGATCACATTTCTAAGGGTGAAATGGTTGTTAAAGCAAAGAATGTTGATTCCACTTTGGATGAAACTTTTATCCCACCATTACCATTTGCTTTCTATGATCTTGGATTAGCATGGGGGACGACACCGTGTTGTCCATTCCTTTCTCTCCCGAGGACGAGGTATTCGATCCCAGAATCGTTGATTTAGGGAAATCTCGGCCTTTCACCGATGCAATAATTGAAAGACTTTTTAATCATCTTGGTGCGAGTTTATCTCGTGGAGCATGCTTTATCCATATCGTGATTTGTGACTACCATCTCTTTTTAGAGATTTATGTTGGAGTTTTATCCTTTCGTTTGTCATCCGACAACGAGGATGAGATCTTTGACCCCGACATCGCGCTTTATGTTGGATTTAATTCCATTATGCTGGTTTTCACCTTTTTCCCTAAGGACCAATGAATGCGGGGATCGAGTCGAGCTCATGACTCGGTTAACAAAAATGAGGTGCCTCGTGGGGGAGTCCCATACATTCTATCTTCTTTCTATTTTCTAACCACTAATAAGGCTTGATCTTTCAAGCTCGTGCTCGTGTTTTGTTGTGTTGTGAATCTTAGGTATGACCCTTATCATTGAAGACTCTCGTGTTCGGTTTTTGCCGGTCCACTTGATCTTCCCTTCTTTGATTGCCAAAAAGGGGCACACTCTTTATCCTTTGATATTTATTGACTAACGTTTTATCTTAAGGCATAATTAATAAACAGCTTATAGATTTGCGTGCTCTTTCCATGTTAGGATTTTGCATTAGACTCTTCGTGTTTTAGCAAGGGGGTGTTACTCTTGAGCTAAGAAACATTGAGGACAATGTTTGGTTTTAGCATGGGGGAGTCAATCGATATAATCGCTTGCTATTGCTTTTGTCGTGTCTAAACGTAATTATTTTTCTCGTTTTTCATAAAAATTCTAAATTTTTAGTGTTATTTTTAAGTTTTAATAAAGAAAATAAGTGCTTTTGACACGAATGTAGGCTTTCCGTTGGTGAAAATAAAAATAGTTTTTGACTCGACTCGGTTTTTACCTTAGCTTTTCCTTAACGTATTTGAATTAAGTTTTGCTAGGCTTTTATATAGGGAGCTTTAAAATGAGAAAGTCTTAATTCATACGGGTTAAGAACAAGAACTTTTCGCAAGTTCCTATAATTGATCCTAGAAAGTCGTTTATCAAGGGAACTTTAAAACGCAAATTCTAAAACTTGAAAGAGTATAAGAAGATGTAAGATCCTATAGATGACTTGAAAACCCAAAACTTTGATTTAATAGGCTAAGTATCCATTGATTTCACATTTTTGGAATTTTACAATATGGAGAACAAGAAATGATAGAATTCAATCATAAGTTTCTAAAATTAACTCTTCTTTGTGCAAGTATTTTTGTGTTTGATTTAATCTCCTCGTATTTCCTTTCCACATTTGAATAATAATTGCTTAATAAATGAAGTTTTTAGCGGTTTAGGCTTGATATCTTAACTCGTAACTCCTTCTTTTTCTTCCCTTGTAATTAAAGTGAGAACACATTAAGGGTGTCAGCGTCATGGACTTTTGATCATGGGATTGTGGAAATTTGGCTTACTGTAAATATCATATTAATAAAGAAGAATAAATAAAAACATGTTCTCTAGGATCCTTCGGGTGAGAGTCATGTAGCACTAACCTTGTCATTAGAGCCTTAGGGTGTATGGCGAGGGGACGTGTTGAATAAAAATTGCTTCATCATCATGAGCCATAAGGTGGGATGGTGATGTCAATTCCCTTATTTTTGTCCAATGAGCCTCCGGGTGTGGATTTTAAATAAGGAGCACAATTACATCTTAAAGAGCCAAAAGGTGTTATGATGTGATTGCTGCTAACTCTATTAATAAGGTCATAATTGACTTTGGAGGTTTTATTTTTGCTTTTAAGTAGCCATATTAGCCAAATTTCGTGTCCGGGGATTTATCCCTCAAATCGTGTTAAGTTATCCTTGATGTGGGCTTTCTTTAGTGACAACGGTTTTTGAAGTCGAGGTTAGGTTTTGAGTGTTGAGTTTACACCGTTCTTGCCTTCATTTTTGGACTAATAAATATCAAATAAAGTCAAATGACCCTTTGGGTGAATGACAAATAAAATCTAGAGATACAATTAGGAATAATAGGAGATTGAGTTTAACACAAATTACTTGTATGAGTTGGATTAATTTTGGGACTTATGATTGACAATGATCTTGTTTTTGCACTTGGCTTGGAAAAGTGAAAAGTCGGGAACGATGAATTTATTTGAGTTTTATGATCCTTAAAGTTATTTTTCGAATAATGAAAGCAATACATTATGTCTTTGCAAAATAAAGTTTAAAAAGTTGAATAATGGAGTAGTTAGTGTCTTATTTTATCATTGCGTGAGGACACTGCAATTGCTTAGCAAGGGGGAGTTTGATATGAGTAATTTTACTCATATCAATATTATCTAAAAACGATGAATAAGTGCATAAAATGTATCAATATTGCCTTGTATTTGCATGTTTCTTGTTTTTATGTGTGTAGGTACCAAGATCGCGAAAACTGGCAAGAACGACACGAGTTTGAAGAAAAAGATCAACAATGCCAAAAATCGAGCTCGTCTTTAGCGGAATTAATCTTATATGGAGTTATTGGGCTTGTGGGTCCCACATTTGGATAAATGGGCCCAAAAGCCCATTTATGGAAATCATCTACTTACCCTAAGCCTTTCATCAGCCCAAAACCCATTAAAAGCCCTTTTAAAACTTACTAGAGACGGATGAAATAAAACTTTGGGCCCAAGCCCAAAGTCTCATTAGCTTGCTTTAATACGAATGAAAGAAAAGTCCAATAGGGTTGCTAGACTTAAAAGCAGTCACAAACGAACAATAAGTGAATTATGAAAACATTTGTTCACGTTATTTATCCACCACACACACAATAAATTTAGATACTATCTATGTATCAAGTTTTATCCATCTTCTCTCCCAAACCAAATAAAACCAATAACATCCACTCACTATTCATCAAAACCCTAGCAAATAAATAGTTTAAATAAATTGGTGGTTTTACCCAATACACATAATTCACACGCGCCCAATATAAATCCCCAAGATTTAAGGAAGAGAGGATGGAGAGAAGTGTTCTACGTGGCATCATATGATTGGAAGAAACAGCACATCCAGCCTAATCCACCAATAATTATTCTCCACCTCAGCAATCAACTAGCACAAGAAGCACAACGGATTGCGACGTTGGCAATCCGTGTGACTATGGACTCATTTTAGCCCTTGGATGATTAACAGAAAAGAAAGAGAAAGAGGAGATAAGATAGAAGGGTCAAGATCAACGCATCACCAATAACCCCTACCCTCGGATTCGCATATAAAATCCCCATCATTTTCACTGTATATTCATTCTCTTTCTTCTAGCACTGTTATTATGTTTAAATGTAGTTAGAATCTTGAAATTTTCTTTTTATAAATAATGTAATGTTAGTTTGATTAAATAAAAAGTTGTTTTCACTTTATTAATCTCCTGGTCCACGTTTTATTTTACTGAGTTAAAGTAGCTTGCAATTTTCTTTATACAAATTGAATATAGTAATTGATGGATTTGTTCAGCTCTAATAATAGCTTAATTGAATGAATATGTTAGAAAAAGAGAATATTAATTATTCCCACTGAGTAATTAAAAAAGATCTAAAGTTGTTGGATCGAGAGATCTGTTTGGTTCACGTTGATTATTTTGAGTGGCGATTTGAGAGTAATTGGTGATTTGTTTTTGGTTCGATGGTGGTTTGATTGTTAAATGGTGGTTTATTTGGTGTCGATTTAGTCTAAAGGTGGCTCAGCGCCCAACCTTCATCATCAACGGTTTCATCAGATGACAGTAAAGCTCGTTTTCTCTTTAAGATTATTTTTATTTTTAATCTGTAGTTTAATTTGTTCGTTTAGCAAGTTATATGAGTTTGCTTTAATCCGATGAGTTAATTTGAGTCTATATGTTTAAGATTTGTGATTTGAATTTTCTTTTTCATGTGTATGAGATGGTTTAGTCTGCTAAGAATTCTTGTTTGTCACTGTCTAATGGTATTGGTGTCTAATCTAGCTCGATTAAGATAGTCTGTATGTTTAATTGAGTATTGTTTTAAACTGTCTTCAAAATTAGTCTTTGTAGCTGTTTAAGAATATTGTTTTAAATATTACTGTGAGTTTGTTGTTATAATTTAATATTATGAGTCTGCTTGAATTAAACTGATATTAAGTAGTCGGATCTTGATTTGTTGAAGAGGTAATTGTTTCTGAAAACTGATTTGGGATGCCTATTGATTTAGATTGTGTTTTTTGATGATTGGATTTGCCGAATTATGTTTGCGTATTGATTTTGCTTGTACCTGAGTAATTTTCGTATCTATTGCTGAGTGATTTTGGTTTTACTTTATGAATAACTGAACAATATAACTTTGGTTTTCACTGATGTTTCTAAAGTAGTTTGTGATTTGTTCAACTGTCCATTTTTTTTATTACTGTATGCTGCTGTTTACTGCGTGAATTTGAGATTGTTGAAGTGCTGTAATTTTTGGATTTCTTTGTTCCTGAGATTTTTGGTTATATCTTAACTGTATTGATTCATCTATTTCTTTAGTGTGTATTGCTGTTTGTACTGTTACATATCTGCTTTCCAAACATTTTGTTTGGAAACTGCTTTATAATCTGTCACAAATACCTTGTCCAAAAACATTAATCTCCAAAAATAATGTCCCTTAAGGGATTCGAACTTGTGACCACGAGGTCATATGCCAAGGGACCTAACCAACTGACCTAGCTTTTATTTGTGTTCAGATATTGTCACTTTAATTAATATAGTTACTTTACAGGTGGCTGTTAGCTTTTGTATAAGTATAATTACTTAATTTTTAACTTTGTTTAAATTTAAATCAATTTACATAATTCTAAAGTTTTTAAATAATAAACAAATAAAAACAAAATAATTTTTTTTATTAATTTTAGGAATTTTAAATTAGTTATTAAAAAAAATTAGATTTTAATTAGATTAAATTGTTTTTAAATAAATAGAATTTGTTTAGTTTAAAAGTAAAAGTTATTTTTTAAATAGAATTGATAATTTTTAATTAGTTTTAATAAAATTTTAAATTAGTTTAAATAAAGTTTTTTTTAGCGATTCATGCACTTTAGGATAAAATTAAATAGATTTAAAATTGGTAGCATTAATTTAGTTAAAAACCAAAAACCAATTCAAATCAATTGTCCAAATCGAAACAAAACGTCTCAAATTCACTCGATCTTTGTGTACAACGAACTTGGTTCACCCACGTGTTTAATTGAATTCGTCTTTGGTGATTTTAGTCTATTACTTTTTCCTAAAGGTAATTTACTAATTTACCCTATAACGTATCTAATTATCACATATACTATCATCGACATATCAGAGATTTTATGTCCAAGAACAATGCCTTCTTTTACCATGAAATGACATTTTTCCCAATTTAGAACAAGGCGAGTGTCTTCACACCGCTTAAGCATGCGTTCCAAATTGGCAAGGCAATGAGAGAAAGAATCACCATAGACCGAGAAATCATCCATGAAGACTTCCATAGTTTCTTCAACCATGTCATGGAAGATAGCCATCATACACCTTTGAAAGTCCCAGGAGCATTGCATAAGCCGAAAGGCATTCTTTTGTAAGCAAATGTTCCATAAGGACAAGTGAATGTGGTTTTCGCTTGTCTTGGGGATCGATGGGTATTTGAAAATAACCGGAGAAACCGTCTAAGAAGCAATAATAGTCATTACCCGCTAGACGTTCAAGCATTTGGTCCATAAAAGGAAGGGAAAAATGATCCTTTCTCGTATTATCATTGAGTTTGCGATAGTCTATACAAACTCTCCACCCTGTAACGAGACGAGTAGGAATCAACTCGTTGTTTTCATTGGGCACAACGGTGATTCCGCCTTTCTTAGGCACATAATGGACCGAACTAACCCATGGTGAATCCGAGATAGGGTAGATCATTCCCGCATCAAGAAGTTTGATAACCTCTTTTTTGATAACGTCATGGATCTTGGGATTCACCCTTCTTTGGTTTTGAATAGTGGGTTTAAAGTCGTCCTCCATGAGAATTTTATGTGTGCAAAAGTGAGGATCAATTCCACGAATATCAGAGATTTTCCAAGCAATCGCTTTCTTATGATTCTTCAGCACGGCGATAAGTCGAGACTTTTCATCCTCTTTCAAGTCCTTTGCGATGATGACGGGTGACTTCTTATTGTCTCCACGGAACACTTATTCGAGATGAGACGGTAGGTCCTTAAGTTCCAAATCCGGAGGATTTTCGATGGACGGCGTAGTCAAAGTCGGATCATCGATAGATATTTCCTTAGGAGATGGTGGAGAAATATGGTCCTCATTGAGAAGTTTCTCAATGGTACGAATGTCTTCATCCCAATTGGAGGGAGAATCGTCATATTGTAAATCCACATCTCCCAAAGTTGCTTCAAATTCTTTCAAAAGGATATCACTTTCTCCAAATGGAGTCAGTGATGGAGCGATAGAGGCAAAGGTCTCAACAATGGGTAGAGAAGAAGAACCACTTTTACAAGCGTCTTTGAAATGCTCTTCACAAGCCTCATCAAGAACGTCAATGAAATTAACGCTCTCGTTTTCAGAAGGCTGTTTAGAATGTTTACCCATGTTGAAGACGATTTTATCGTCACCAACTCTCATGATTAATTCGCCCGCGGCTACATCAATGAGAGTGCGACCGGTCCTCAAGAATGGACGTCCAACGATTAATGGAACACGGGGATCCATCTCGTAGTCAACGACAACAAAATCCGCCAGGAAGGTGAATTTGTCGACACCGACGAAGACATCTTCGGCTATCCCCACCGGATAAGCAACCGTACGGTTAGCTAATTCCAATGTCATTCTTGTGGGGACTAGCTCGGGTAGAGATAATTGTTTCCAAACACTTAAAGGCATTAAGTTTATACTAGCACCTAGATCGGCTAGGGCCATACAATTCTCTACCCCGGGGAAGTTGCAAGGGATTAGAAAGCGACCGGGATATCGTAACTTAACCGGTAATTTTCTCAAAAGAACGGCAGAACAATTCTCATTTAATTGGGTATCGGCGATGTCGAGCAATTTTTCCTTATCACTTAAAAGATCCTTAAACATCTTAGCATATTTAGGCATGTGAGCGAGAGCCTCAGCAAAGGAGATGTTGAAATTCAGTTGTTTAAACATTTTAAGAAAGTTAGAAACCTGAATATTATCCTTGTTTTTCAACTTCTCTTTTCTCAACCTTGAAGGATAAGGTATATTGGGTTGAGAGGAAGGCTTTGGAATGGAATTTTCACTCACATCCTTGGGTGGTGGAGGGGTAGAAGTGGAAGGTGGAGGAACCGGTTTTGGAATCAAAAGTGTGGTATAAACTTGAGGTATTGGTGGGACATAAGGTGCAGACGAAGGCATAACGGGTGGTATATCACAAGTAGAAGGAATCTCGGGTCCTTGGGTAGTTGGTGAAGAAGAAGGTTCAACGATGATCTTACCGCTCCTAGTTGTGATGACATTAACGTTGGCCCTAGCATTGGTCACAGTGTTAGAAGGGAGAGTACCTTGGGGTGGGCCTTGGGGATTAATGGCTTGAAACATTAGCATAAATTTCTTATCACTTGATTCTTGCATAAGAGACATGATTTTCTCATGTTCACTCAACTTATCAGTCAACTTTTGAAGAACCAATTCCATTGAAGGGGAATTTGTGTTTTGCCCTTGATTTTGAAAACCTTGATTTGTATATTGTTGTTGATAAGCATTGTTATTATTAAACCCTTGGTTAAAGTTGTTATTTTGAAACCCTTGGTTTTGCCCATTAAAAACCCCTTGATTTTGACCATGAAAATTCCCTTGATTTGAGTTATAATTCCTTTGATTATTAGAAGAATTCCCTTGGTAGTTACTTCTTTGGCCTTGGTTCCTTGGTGGGTATTGTGTGTTGTTCAATTGAGGTGGTGGTGGTCTATTATGGGATTGAAAACCGGGTGGTGAAAGAAAGTTATTCGAACGATAACTAAGCAAATTGCGGTCACCTTAAGGACGTGCTTGATAGCTTCCCATAGAAAAGTTACCGTTGGCGGCATACACATTTTCTGGATTTTCATGAGTATAAGGACAATTGGTGTATGAGTGAGAATCCCTGCAAATCTTACAAGACGTTGTTACAGCTTTAGCTTGTTGTTGTTGATTCGTTGCTATAAGTAGAATATTTTTGTTCATTTCGGCCATCATGTGAGTGAATTCGGTCATATCTGGGGTTGCTGAAGTAGAAGAAACATTGACTCTCGGGTTTGATCTTGAGGATGCGGATGAATCCCAATTTTTGTGGTGAGTGGTCATGTTCTCAATCAGCTCTCTACACTCCTCAGGTCTTCTCTTCATGAATGTACCACCGGCGGCAGCATTAATCGTGTCACGATCACGAAAAGTTAAACCATTGTAGAATGTATCAATCAAAGTAACGGGGAGCATGTTATGGTTCGGACAACGTTCGATCAAGACATTATAACGTTCCCAAGCATCGAAAAGTGACTCATCAGGTTCTTGAGTAAATCCACTGATTTGGTTGCGAAGACTAGTGACCATGGATGGTGGAAAGTAGTGCGATAAAAATCGTTGAGTCATGTCATTCCATGTATGAATTGAGTTTTTGGGAAGACGATCAAACCATTTCTCGGCATGGTGGGATAAAGTGTGTGGGAAAAGATGTAGGCGAAGGAAATCCATAGTAACACCGAGAAGTTTCATGCTTTGGGTGACGGCAATGAATTTGTCGCGGTGTTTGTTGGCATCATCATCGGGTAATCCGCGAAAAGGACAAGCGTTTTGAACTTGCTGGATCATGTGATGCTTCAACGAAAATTCAGGAGCCGTAATTTGCATCGGCGCAATCGGTCCTCCGCGTCCGTTCATGGTTGGTTGACAAAGCTCCTCCATTGTTCGTAAGTCGGGTGGGGGAACATTGTTGTTGTTGTTATTATTATTTAAATTGGGTAGAGGTGGGTTGTTATTGTTGTTGTGCACACCAGCCATATCTAAATCTTCACGAGTCTCGGGCTCTGGATAAGTTGAAGATCTAGTACGCATACACCTGCAAAAAAAAGAAAAAGATACCAAAGAAACAAAGAATATATATGTACTTGTAAAAGTAAAAATAAAATCTTTTTGGTGCAAAACTTTGGAAAAGAAATGTTTATTATGATTTTTTAATGTTTTTGTATTTTTGAATTTTTTTTTAAAATTTTTATAGATTTTTTGAAAATTTTTAAGCAAGGAAAATAACGTTCACGAATGAACGGATCCCAAAATCCAACGCATCTCTCACTAAAAACCGTTAATCTTAACGAAAAGAGCCAGCAACGGCGCCATTTGATACAAGGGTTTGCCTCGTATGAAAGTTCGTTGTTCCGATCTTTTCGAATTGATTACCATTAATTAATGTGACTCAGTTGTTCTTGGTGGAAAATAATATGGGTGTTTGATTATCTATTTTAAACTAAAAGCAAATATGTAAATGTCGTTGAGTAAAATAAAAGCTTTAAAAATTAAACTAAAAATTCCTAGAAAAACACTTGGTAAAAATAGAGATTTCGGGAAGCGTGCAATTTTTGGAAATTAAAACGTAATGAATTTAAAACTTGAAAACTTTGTAAAAACAAGAAATTAAACCCGTCGGAATGCCTAATCAGAATCCAGTCGGAATACAGTAATCGGAATGTTATCGGAATGCACCAAAAGGAATATGATCGGAATGTCTTAATCGGAAAGCAATCGGAATATGGCAAAAGAAACCAATCGGAATCCTGTCAGAATAAGCGTCATGGTCGGAATATGCATCGGAATCCTTATCGGAATGCAGTAAAAGAAAGCTGTCGGAATAAGGCAAAACTGATCCAATCGGAATATATCTAAAACCCTTTTCCGATCAAACGATCAGAATACTAGTGACCCAGATCGGAACAAAGAGCTCTGGTCGGAATACCCAACCGGAAAGGGTTTACCCTTTTCCGATGGAATGTACTTTGCAATAAGCCAAGTTTATAAGCTATTTTTATAAGCTCAAACTAAAACTTAACCAAATTTACAACGAAAAGAACTAATAAGCACCAATAAGAACTTTTTAAACTTTAAATAAGCAAAACTTTTTAAAACAGACTTTAAAAAGACGAACTTTTTAGAAAACTTTAAAAGATAAATAAGCTAAGTACCAAATAAGCCAATAAGCATAATAAGCTCAAAGCTCAATTTGCACAAAAACTTAGATATGATAAAAAAGATAAACTTTTTAATCACATAAACATCAAGATGAAACAATATAAAAAAAATGATTTCGGATCAAAATTAAAGTAAAAATCAAGAAAGGTAGAAAGAGATTAAAGATGAAAAACTTAACTAGAACTTGTAGATTAATGATTCCAAAATACAAGATCAAATCAAAGCTTAAACATGAAAGGAAAGAAAAGATGAAGTTTTAGTGAGAGAAAGTTAAACACTTTCTCTCTCTAAAAATAAAATTACTAAATTGAAAATAAACTAATTAACTAACTAACACCCTCCTAATGTGTCATTAGGAGGGTATTTATAGGAGATGGGGAGGTGCATGTGCTTCCTTCTTTCTTTCTTCTCGAATCGATTTTAATTCTTTGTCTTTCTCGACGTCGTCTCGGGATTTGTCATGTAAATTGAACTCGTCTCCTAATTTTCTTCTATAATTAGACTTGAGTTCTTCGACTTCATTAAACTTCCGTCTTTAGACTTTTTACTCGATAAATCTTCAGAATAGGCCTTAGACTTCTGTTCTTTTTGCACTGTTGATCTTTTGACTTCGTCTTTTCTCGTTTTCTTTGATAAAAGCCCGTGATAGCCCATGTTTTCTTCCTTTTTCATCTTTTGGTCCTAAAACACAATAAAAACACAAACCACGCATAATTCCGACTTTTACGACATAAAATATACATTTTGGTCTTGTTATTATTGGAAATAAGTGGTAAAAGAATAAGTGTTTTCACACTTATTAAAACTCCATTAGGAGATTACAAGGGAAAAACAAACAATACATTTTAAACGTAAAATAAAAATTCATGAGCTTCTTCATTAAGCTTCTTGGCCTTTTGGAAGCTTGTAATGTTCAACATTCTTTGTAAACAACATTCTCTACACAAATAAAAAGATTTAATTCAATTTTCAAGCGCATAATCATATATGATATATTTTATCATATATGATATATTTTATCATATATAATATATTTTAACATTCAATTTTCAAGCGCATAAGCCATATATGTTGGAGAATCCCACTGGAACTGAGATTGAGCAAACGTATGTTCTTGGTAAGGAGATCGGTAGAGGTGAGTATGGGATTACGTATATGTGTACTGATAAGTCTAGTGGAGAAGTGTTGGCTTGTAAGTCGATATTGAAGAAGAAGTTGAGGACTAGGGTAGATGTTGAGGATGTTAGGAGGGAAGTTGAGATTATGAAGCATTTGCCGCCTCATCAAAATATTGTGAGTTTGAAGGATACTTATGAGGATGATAGTGTTGTTCATTTGGTTATGGAGCTGTGTGAGGGTGGGGAGTTGTTTGATCGGATTGTTGCCAGAGGGAATTATACTGAACGTGTGGCTGCTAGTGTTACTCGCACTATTGTTGAAGTCATTCAGGTGATGATCTATCTGTGTCTGCTTATAGGATGCATTTATGTAAATGTATATTTAGGCAATTGGTTCTGTGGCAGGACTTAGCTTAATGATATGTTTTCAGCTCTTAATTACTGTACTCTGGATATGGAAACAATTTGATTTCTTATTTTTTTAAAAATTCTGATTCTGTAATTGACTTTACTAGTTTATTCAAGGTGTAACTAAATGGAGGTTTTCAGTACTCTGCTAGTCTGCTTATGCCTTGGTATACTTAACCCAAAACATTGTTTGACACATAAGATATTTGGTTAAGTCCATATAATATGGAGATACTAATTGAAATGTACAAATATCATACGTGTACTTAAAAACCTACCAATATCGTATACATACTTTCAAATTCCGTTCTATTATTATCACAAACTTAGTTTTAACCTATTAAAGTCCACTTCATCTGCCATGTGTACATGCCACGTCACTACATGCCACATCATTAAGTGCCATGTTGGATTTTCTTTAGCTACTGATCTGTTGTTCAATTTGAAGGATGCTTCACCATTTTTTCAGCATACAGAATGTGTAAACAAGAGAAAAACAATTGTTACAGAGAATTATTGATACTAATAAATGAAAATTTGATAAAGAATCCAACATCAACAATACTGTTATCAGAAACTTAGTTGTTTCAATTATTTAGACTGAATCTAGTTCAACTTTTTATAAAGAGGTGGCAAAACAACCACATTACAGAACATAACATTAATTAAGCTGCCAAAAGCAACAAGATTAAATAATTCATTTAGAATTCAAAAGCCTTATCACTGCCAGATGCATTCATTCATTATCACAAGAGAGTAGATTCTTCATTCTAGTCACGTAACCTCTGTGATGGATGTCTCATCCTAGTAGTTCTTCTAACCTGCTGACTTTGTTGAGTAGTAGCATCATCAACATTTTCAGGTTCCAGTGGTCGAGTCACATGATAATTAGGGTTTCAGTTATGAATGTGAGTGCATGTGGAATAATATGAAAGTTACAAATCAAACCTCCACATCACTAACAAAAATATAGCCGCGTAACATATTTCTTTGCTGACTGGACATGCCACATCATTTAAGGTATGATATCGAAACGATATTTGAAAGTACGTATGTGATATGGGTATTTTTTGAAGTTCGTGTATGATATTTGTACAATTGTAAAAGTATCTTGCTATTATATAGACTTAACCCTAAGATATTTGATAAGTTGTTGCAAACATTGAGAGCACGTCCTTAGAGGGAAAATAATACATTTTAGAATAGTCTCTTAGTGATAGGTCCTTTGTATCAGATTAAGATGTCTGGATAAAAAGTAAAGGAGTCTGGATAGCTCCCATCCAAATGCACGTACTCTCTTAGAAGTCCTAAGATCGTCCCTGCGAACCTGCCGTTTGGAAACATGAAAGGAAACTACGGCTGAGCATAACGCTCAGTGGACGGATATAGCATGATAATAATGTACAGAAAGTAATGAATTAGAAGACAACAATGAAACTATAAGACTGATATGAACATGTGGTAGAACTCTGCATAAACTTTGAAAAACCTGATTCATATATACTGATACTGACATATAACTATAAATTCTGAAACATGCATTTACTGTATTTTATTTGCCAGAGCTTATATAGGTCACGTGCTGTAACAACCGTGCATGAATAACTGGAGGGGTGACCTCGTCATGCTGTAGAGGGGTGACCTCTAAATAACTGTGCTGGGTGGAGGGATCAGCTCCAATGTGAAGGATGTAGAGCACACACCACATTCACCCTGATAACTTGTAACACATATAAGCCTAGGATGCATCCATACGCCCCACTAAAAATACTGATAAAATGGCCAAGCTGAGCTGAGTGGGACGATGCAGGATATCACTCTCCTGCATGTGAGTCACGACACCGGTGCCTCCAGTGCCGTGGTTACGGTACCTCCGTAACTAGTACATAAACTGGTCGTGCTTGTATATAATGCTCAGGCAATTTATTTAATTATTAATATGATTACTAAAAAACTTAAACATATACTGGGGAAAAACATTTGGCTGAAGACGGAAATCCTAATCATGCATAGAAAGGAAAGAAAGTCCTTACTGAAAGGACGGGAAATCCGTACCTCTAGTCCAGTAACTGACTGAATGAAAGACTGAACGAATACTACTCGGGCTTCACGCGTGCTACATAAATAAAGGACGCGAATAAGTTAACTGATATTCGTTTATGGAATTTTACTGATCTTATTGGCTTCTTATTTATTCATTTTATTTTGATTCTGAAATTCTGTACGTATACCAACTGATAAATATGAACTTATATTAATTCATTTTAATGTATTATTTTCTACTATTAATTATGGTACAACGTATTTCTGACGCTATAGCATTGCTATATTAAGAACCCCGCTAAAATAAAAAGTTTCTTAATTTAGAAAGTTCTCAAATAATTTAATTCCTTTCCTAAAAATATACCCTTTTTAAATATTAAAGAACTATTTTAATTTAATACACTTAAAATATATTTTAAATATTTATAAAACAATTTAATATAAAAAAAAGTATGATATAAGAATATTTATTTTATTATTGATAATAACGTCCCGAGCCTACCGAGCCCATCTCGGTCGCACTAACAAATCAACATATGATACAAAATCTGCTCACAGCCGGATTAGCGACATAATTTTCTGTCGCTAAACCGTCGCTAAACTGTGACCAAAACTGCCTATAGTAACTGCGACAGAATATACTGTCGCTAAACTGTCGCTAATCTGAATTTTTTTAAAACCAACCGGACCCCCTGCTGTACCAATATATCCACCGAGAGCCTTATGCTCTCGGGTTTCCCCTGCTCTCCTGTTTTACCCACCGTTATACATTAAGACCCACCGAGACACTTGGTGTGTCTTGGTTGCCACTGACCTCAACAAAACACCCCTGTTTTGGCTTGTGTTTCCCACGGTTTGATACACAAACACCCCTGGTGGTTTTGTTTTCGGCTGACAACATAAGGCTACCATCGAGAGTCCTTGACTCTCGGTTTTTATCATGAAACTCAAACATAAACCCGACACCCTTGTGATTTAATTACTTTTTATACTTATAAGATGATGTGTTCCACTTTTAAAAGTATTAATTCGTGATTAACAATGATTTTAAGGAAGAAATAGATTACCTATATGCGTAATTGGGTAAGGACTACAAGCACACAACCCGAACACAATGAAAATCAAACTCTTGCTCCTTGTTTTTGGGTTCCCAGCCGGCGGCACATACACATGAACAAACCCTAATATTTTTTTTTGTTCGACTGTTTTTGGAAAAAGGGGAACTCCCGTTTGGTTTTTGTGCAAACAACATGGGCTAAAGCCCATTATCTCCTTTTTTTTTATAACCGGCCCTCACTCTTTCATTTATTTATTTATATATATATATATATATATATATATATATATATATATATATATATATATATATATATATATATATATATATATATATATATATATATATATATATATATATATATATATATATATATATATATATATATATATATATATATATATATATATATATATATATATATATATATATATATATATTTTAAACTTGTATGTAATAATATTTGTATAATTTTCTTGCGTTGATTTCGCTAATAATTTCTACGTAATGATTTAAGTAAATAGACCGCGTATTTACATTCCCGATTTAAATACGGGTTTTACAATTCTTTCCCTCTAAAAAGAATAATTCGTCCCCGAATTAAGGATACGGCCGTACTGGGTTTTACAATTCTTCCCCTCTAAAAGAAGAATTCGTCCCCGAATTATAAGGTATTTAAGCTGACTGGAGTAAAAGCTGAAATGCTAATAAGCTGGAAAAACATAGAAGCTGAAAGGACATACCCGAATCAAAACTGAAAGTGAGGATAAGAAGTCCGTATAGACTCCTCTGTTTCCCAAGTGGCCTCCCGCTCGGTATGGTCCCTCCACAATATTTTGACGAAAGGAATGGTCTTCCTTCTCATAACTCGATCCTGGCGATCTAAAACTGCTTCGGGTTCCTCAATATAAGATAGATCCTCCCGAATCTGATCGAGTGGATAATTTACTTTGTGAAGCTCATGATAGTTGTACCCCCTGAGTAATGATACATGAAACACGTTATGGACGTGTGAAAGCTGAGGTGGTAACGCCAATCGGTATGACACTTCACCGATACGTTCAAGGATTTCGAACGGTCCGAGGTAACGAGGGCTGAGCTTTCCTTTGAGGCCAAAACGTCTGACACCGCGTGCGGGTGATACTTTGAGGAACACACGATCCCCAGTCTGAAAAGATAGATCTCTGCGATGCTTGTCGGCGTAACTCTTCTGGCGAGTACGCGCTTCTTGCAGTTTTGCCCTAGCGATGGCGACCTTTTCATTGGTCAGTTCTATCAGTTCAAGTCCTTCAATCAAACGTTCTCCAACCTGATCCTAACAAATAGGAGCACGGCATTTCCTGCCGTATAACATCTCGAATGGAGCACGCTTGATACTATCATGCCAACTGTTGTTGTAGGCAAACTCAACCAAGCAAATATAGTCATCCAAGTGTCCTGTCCATTCTAATGCACAGGCGCGTAGCATATCCTCTAAGGTCTGGATGGTACGCTCTGAATGACCGTCCGTCTGTGGATGGAAAGCTGTGCTGAGCTTGAGCCTAGTTCCCCAAGCTTTATGCAAACCTTCCCAGAAGTGAGAAGTGAAACGGGGATCCCTATCTGATATAATTTCAGAAGGTGTACCGTGTAATCGTACGATCTCCTCGGTGAATAGTTTCGCTAATTTACTGACTGCGAAATCTTTGCGAATAGGAATGAAATGTGCTGACTTGGTCAAACGATCGACAACTACCCAGATTGCATCATGTCTCCGCTGAGTCTGTGGTAGTCCGGTGACAAAATCCATAGAGATCTTGTCCCATTTCCACATTGGAATATCTAATGGCTGGAGAAGACCACTGGAACGCTGGTGCTCTATCTTAACCTGCTGACAGGTTAAGCATTTAGACACAAATGTTGCGACATCCTGTTTCATGCCGCTCCACCAGAAATGCTGCTTAAGATCGTGGTACATTTTTGTGGAACCCAAATGGATAGAGAACGGAGAGCTGTGAGCCTCAGTCATTAAGGCTTCTCTGAGCGCAGGGTCTTCTGGAACGCAGAGTTTGGTACCCTGCCAGACGATACCATCGTCATCGATGCGAAATTCGGTCTGCTGATCAATGTTCTGGACAATCGCCCAGATTTCACCATCATCCTTTTGTGCGGCTTTAATCCTAGAGAGTAAATCTGGTTCTACCCTCAGACTAGCCCAGTATCCCCTCTGTCCGCGTACTAAGAGCTCAATATCATACCGCTCTAAGTCCCGAATAATTTCTTCCTGGACTTTGATGCCATTTATCATACCTGACTTTCTGCTAAGGGCATATGCTACTACATTTGCTTTGCCTGGGTGATACTGGATATTAGTGTCATAGTCTTTTAGCAGTTCTAACCATCGCCTCTATCTCATGTTCAGCTCTTGCTGTGTAAATATATACTTGAGACTTTTATGATCGGTGAAGATATCACACGACTCACCGTATAAATAATGCCTCCAGATTTTAAGGGCGAAAACGACTGCTGTGAGCTCTAGATCATGAGTAGGGTAATTTTTCTCATACGGCTTCAGTTGACGCGAAGCATAAGCAATGACTTTCCCATGCTGCATAAGAACACAGCCTAAGCCCTTTCCTGATGCGTCACTGTAAATCTGATAACCACCTGTACCGGCTGGAAGAGTGAGTATCGGTGCTGAGATCAATCGATGCTTGAGTTCCTTAAAACTCTTCTCTCTCCTCGGTCCATATAAACTTCTCACCTTTCCGCATAAGTTGGGTCAATGGTAACGCCAAACGTGAGAAGTTTTCCACAAACCTGCGGTAATAACCCGCCAACCCAAGAAAACTACGTATCTCAGTGACAGACGTCGGTCTTGGCCATTTGGTGATAGCCTCCACCTTCGCAGGATCCATAGTGATTCCTTCCACAGAAACAATATGACCTAGAAATGCCACTGTATTCAGCCAAAACTCGCACTTCGAAAATTTAGCATATAGCTTTTCTCGTCTGAGAATCTGCAAAACTGAACGAAGATGATTCTCATGTTCCTCTTTGGATTTGGAGAAAATAAGTATATCATCGATGAATACAATCACAAACTTGTCCAAGAATTCGTGGAAGAATCTGTTCATCAAGTCCATGAATACTGCAGGCGCATTCGTGAGACCGAATGGCATAACAACAAACTCGTAATGACCGTACCTCGTGCGAAAAGCAGTTTTGGTTATATCCTGCTCTTTTACACGCAGCTGATGGTAACCTGATCGTAGATCGATTTTTGAGAAGTGCTTGGCACCCTGAAGCTGATCGAATAAATCGTCAATACGAGGAAGTAGATAACGGTTACGAATAGTGAGCTTATTCAACTCACGGTAGTCAATACACAATCGCATACTACCATCCTTCTTCTTGACAAACAAAACTGGAGCGCCCCAAGGTGACACGCTAGGACGAATGAAACCCCTTTCTAGAAGTTCCTGAAGTTGATCTTTCAATTCCTTAAGCTCTACAGGAGCCATACGGTAAGGAGCTTTAGATACTGGTTCTGCACCTGGAATGAGATCGATACCAAATTCTACCTCTCGCATGGGAGGTAAACCTGGAAGTTCCTCTGGAAAGACATCTGGAAAATCTGACACCACTGGCTGATCATGAATTGAAGGTGCCTCTGAAGTCGTGTCATGAACTGTAGCTAGAAAACCCTCACAACCATGGTATAGTAAGGTACGCGACTGTAAAGCCGAAATGATCTGAACATGTTTTCCTGGTAGGAAACCGTGGGTGAATAAACTCTGGTGTCTGGACATCACCAAAGATAACCCGGTGAGCATGACAGTCTATAGTGGCACGATGAACCGACAACCAATCCATACCCAGAATAAAATCGAATTCACACATATCTAAAGGAAGTGCACTGACTGGACGGATTTTATCATCAAACTCAAGAGGGAGATCCTTATATACTTGGGTAATGAGTACAGAGTCTCGCATGAGGGTAGATATACTAAGTACACTGTCTAGTGGCGTAGGGGTCATGTTTATTTTAACAGCATATGAAGTAGATATAACTGAGTGGGTGGCGCCTGTATCGAAAAGTACGCAAGCAGCATGTCCGTGTATAAACAAAATGCCAGTAATGGTACCTGTGGTCTTATTTGCTTGTTCACGGGTAGTAGTGTAGACACGACCAGTGGTTGGTGGTATCGGTGGTGGTGGAGGTAAAATCTGAGGAATCTGGCCTGATGTACCAGCAGCATTCCCGCTCTTGCAATCCCTCTTCAGATGGCCCGGCTGGCCACACTGGAAACAACCACTTGTACCACGACGGCACGGTCCCGTGTGTTTCTTTCCACATGCGATGCAAGTGGGATAAGTATACACAGTAGAAGCAGCTCTTGTTTGCTGAGAACCTGATTTATGATGAAAAACACGTGTCACGATTCTGATATCTTAACCTGAAATAAGGTTGTCTGACTGAAATTAAAATTACCAGAATTTGCCGGTCGGGCAACCTGGTGACCCCTGTTGTTTTGGTCACGCCCCTGTCCAGCATCTCTGTTGGAATTTACAAAAATTTTAGGTCTGTTTTACACGATAGTTTAGTATTTCTGGAGCTTAAAGACTCACCTGTAGCTGCCAGATGAGTTGGAGCTGCCGCGGTAATTATCACCGCCGCTCCTCTTATCTGACCGATTACGGTCATATGACTGACCGTGGTTCCTGTAGTTCTGATGCGGAGTAGCCGATTGGGATCGGTCTCCTCCTCTGTGTCTGTAAGATTATAATTGGATAAGTCATAACATATAAGTTGACAAGCAATAATGGGGCTAAATTGTTTAAGTCTGTTGGGTGAGATGTACCTCTTCTCCGGACGCTCTACATTCTCGAGCTCATCCCTCTCGAAAAGCATCTCGACATCCCGAGCTGCATTAGCTACTTGTGACACATTAGTGAATGTGGCACTCATCAGTCTATCTGCAGTCCTAGAGTGAAGAGCCCAGCGAAATTGCTTCGCTTGCTCTTCTACGGTACCCGCAGCCTCCCCTAAGAATCCAGCCATCCTCAGGTATCGGTGCATGAACTCTATACTGTTCTCGCCATGATTCTGACGAATAACGTGGAAGTCCCTCTTCATCTTAGCTTGCTCCGCATGCGGGAAAAACTGGTCATAGAACATCGTTTTGAAACGTGCCCAGGTCAATGTAAGCTCCCAAGCATCTCCCCCATTGGACAGTTTCTGAGACCTTCACCAATGCAGAGCAGGACCCTCCAGCTTGTAAACTGCAAGCCTAACTTTGAAAACATCACCACAACCCATAGCTCCAAAAATTTTCTCTATATGGTAGATCCAGTCTTCCGCGTCAGTTGGAGCTACAGTCTGCTCAAACAGTCGGGGTTTCTGCTTGTTAAACAGATCCAGCCAGGCGGGTAAAGTGGCAGGTGGTGGAGCAGGAGGGTTGTTATTCTGCTGAGGTCCATTTTGATATTCAGCTCAGATCTCATCACGAATTTGGGGTAACATGGCCTGTATAGCAGCCTGAACAGCAGCAGCAATGGCAGCTGCGTTAGGGTCATTCTCGGTTTCGCGTCTGGGTGGCATCTGAAACAAAAGAGGATAAGTTGATAAAACTGCCAAAACCTGGGGTAATAAATCTGAATATGCATAGTGTAATTCATGAAGGTATAGCCAATAAAATATGACATGAATACTGGTGAACGCCTAGGGTCAGTTCACAAAATGACAATTACTGAAACATAAATCCGACAAGAGTAAGGATGAACGCCTATGGTCAGTTCATCCATACAAAATTTAAACTGCAAGGGTGAACGCCTATGGTCAGTTCACCAAAACGAAATGTTCGCTGAAAAGCACATGCGATTAAGTATGGCCAGTCCTGTACCAACCGTTTACTTAATCAAAATTTTGAAAATCCGACTGATAAAATTTATGAGTAGCATGGAAAATAACGACGCCAAAATACAAGAAGTTCTTGGTGACTACCCACTAGTCACAGGTCAAGTTTTAGAGCCTACAGGTCGAACCTTGCGCTCTGATACCATAATTGTAACACCCCACTTAGATAAATGGACCGTTACGTGTATTTATGGCGTGTCATCAAAGCATGCAAGGCAATGTATTAAACATTAACTGACCAAACAGAAGTACCGAATCAAACATCGGTAGTCCAACATAAGCCCAAAATATAAAGATTAAGTACTGAAAGAAAAAGGACGAAACAGTGTCCAAACAACCAAAGTAAAGTAACGTAAAGTGTGCATAAAAAGTAAAGGAGTCTGGATAGCTCCCATCCAAATGCCCGTACTCTCTTAGAAGTCCTAAGATCGTCCCTGCGAACCTGCCGTTTGGAAACATGAAAGGAAACTACGGCTGAGCATAACGCTCAGTGGACGGATATAGCATGATAATAATGTACAGAAAGTAATGAATTAGAAGACAACAATGAAACTATAAGACTGATATGAACATGTGGTAGAACTCTGCATAAACTCTGAAAAACCTGATTCGTATATACTAATACTGACATATAACTATAAATTCTGAAACATGCATTTACTGTATTTTATTTGCCAGAGCTTATATAGGTCACGTGCTGTAACAACCGTGCATGAATAACTGGAGGGGTGACCTCGTCATGCTGTAGAGGGGTGACCTCTAAATAACTGTGCTGGGTGGAGGGATCAGCTCCAATGTGAAGGATGTAGAGCACACACCACATTCACCCTGATAACTTGTAACACATATAAGCCTAGGATGCATCCATACGCCCCACTAAAAATACTGATAAAATGGCCAAGCTGAGCTGAGTGGGACGATGCAGGATATCACTCTCCTGCATGTGAGTAACGACACCGGTGCCTCTAGTGCCGTGGTTACGGTACCTCCGTAACTAGTACATAAACTGGTCGTGCGTGTATATAATGCTCAGGCAATTTATTTAATTATTAATATGATTACTGAAAAACTTAAACATATACTGGGGAAAAACATTTGGCTGAAGACGGAAATCCTAATCATGCATAGAAAGGAAAGAAAGTCCTTACTGAAAGGACGGGAAATCCGTACCTCTAGTCCAGTAACTGACTGAATGAAAGACTGGACGAATACTACTCGGGCTTCACGCGTGCTACATAAATAAAGGACGCGAATAAGTTAACTGATATTCGTTTATGGAATTTTACTGATCTTATTGGCTTCTTATTTATTCATTTTATTTTGATTCTGAAATTCTGTACGTATACCAACTGATAAATCTGAACTTATATTAATTCATTTTAATGTATTATTTTCTACTATTAATTATGGTACAACGTATTTCTGACGCTATAGCATTGCTATATTAAGAACCCCGCTAAAATAAAAAGTTTCTTAATTTAGAAAGTTCTCAAATAATTTAATTCCTTTCCTAAAAATATACCCTTTTTAAATACTAAAGAACTATTTTAATTTAATACACTTAAAATATATTTTAAATATTTATAAAACAATTTAATATAAAAAGTATGATATAAGAATATTTATTTTATTATTTATAATAACGTCTCGAGCCTACCGAGCCCATCTCGGTCGCACTAACAAATCAACATATGATACAAAATCTGCTCACAGCCGGATTAGCGACAGAATTTTCTGTCGCTAAACCGTCGCTAAACTGTGACCAAAACTGCCTATAGTAACTGTGACAGAATATCCTGTCGCTAAACTGTCGCTAATCTGAATTTTTTTAAAACCAACCGGACCCCCTGCTGTACCAATATATCCACCAAGAGCCTTATGCTCTCGGGTTTCCCCTGCTCTCCTGTTTTACCCACCGTTATACACTAAGACCCACCGAGACACTTGGTGTGTCTCGGTTGCCACTGACCTCAACAAAACACCCCTGTTTTGGCTTGTGTTTCCCACGGTTTGATACACAAACACCCCTGGTGTTTTTGTTTTCGGCTGACAACATAAGGCTACCATCGAGAGTCCTTGACTCTCAGTTTTTATCATGAAACTCAAACATAAACCCGACACCCTTGTGATTTAATTACTTTTTATACTTATAAGATGATGTGTTCCACTTTTAAAAGTATTAATTCGTGATTAACAATGATTTTAAGGAAGAAATAGATTACCTATATGCGTAATTGGGTAAGGACTACGAGCACACAACCCGAACACAATGAAAATCAAACTCTTGCTCCTTGTTTTTGGGTTCCCAGCCGGCGGCACATACACATGAACAAACCCTAATATTTTTTTTGTTCGACTGTTTTGGGAAAAAGGGGAACTCCCGTTATGTTTTTGTGCAAACAACATATGCTAAAGCCCATTATCTCCTTTTCTTTTTTTTATAACCGGCCCTCACTCTTTCATTTATTTATTTTTATATTTTTTTTAAAACTTGTATGTAATAATATTTGTATAATTTTCTTGCGTTGATTTCGCTAATAATTTCTACGTAATGATTTAAGTAAATAGACCGCGTATTTACATTCCCGATTTAAATACGGGTTTTACAACACGCCTAACTGCTCAAGAAGTTCTAGGTAAAATCCAGAATATTTTGAGGAATAATTTATACACCAAGGCCGTCCAAATTCCAATTATCAAATATCCAAATGCATACATTAGCCGTTATTTTTATATTCACACTTTACTATTTTGCAATTTTGCCTGAAATATATAATGGTGCTTGACATTTCTAATGTAAAATATTTTGTCTAACTTATTGCAGATCATCCGTGGATCCAAAACGCCAAGAAGGCACCAAACGTTTCATTAGGTGAAAATGTTAAAGCAAGACTGAAGCAATTTTCGTTCATGAACAAGCTCAAGAAAAGAGCACTACGGGTAATGAATATGTTCAAGATTTTCGGTTATATCCACTTCTTTTTGTTGATGTTGTATTGAAGTTATTGGATCATGAAATTATAGGTCATTGCTGAGAGTTTATCAGCTGAGGAAGTGGAGGGGATAAGGCAAGGATTTGATCTAATGGACACAAAGAAGCAAGGTAAGATAAACATCGCTGAGTTGAAAGCTGGTCTGCAGAAACATAGCCATCAGATTCCCGATTCGGATCTTCAAATGCTTATGGATGCTGTAAGTATTATATTTCAAATAAATGTTATTAATCATAATTCATGTGTAATATATAAATAGTAACAGAAGACGTGTTTTTAGGGTGATGTGGACAAAGATGGCCACTTGAACTACGGAGAATTTGTTGCAATTTCCGTTCACCTAAGGAAAATAGGGAACGATGATCATATTAGAGGATATATATTACAGTCATATGCAAGTTGTCAATTAGTGTGTCATTATCTTAATTAGTGTGATAACAATTAGCTGTCAGTTAGAATGTAATTAGCCATAATTAGTGGGAGCTATCTCATCTCTTGTATCATATATATATCCATAGAATGAATGAGAAAGCACACGAAAAACATTCTATCATTCTATCTTCTTTCATGGTAATCAGATCCATTTAGTTCTCTCATAATATTTCTCCAACTCTCATCCTCAAATACTCCATCTTGCAAAAAAAAAAGAAAACTCCACCAGACATCACGTCTTATTCTTTCCTTGCTGATTGTGCAAAATCATTCTATCTTTTTTTTAGTTTATCTCACTAATTGTTACATACTGTTTTGTCCTATTCATTTCCAAGGAATAAGGTGATCACATTATTTTAGTTTCTACCGAGCTTTGCTTCAGTTTGTACCGAGCCGTCTTTTCATTCATATCATTTGGTAAATATTGTAGCAACAATACTTTAAGGTAAAAAAAAAGGAAGAAGAAGAAAAAGAAGAACATAAAGAGAGATTTTTGATTATGGCTTCTCGTGATCAATAATGGTATATGGATACCGGAGCAACCTCTCACCTTTCATCTCACACCGGTAATCTTCAAACTTCTTTTCCTAATCGTAATTTTTATTCAATTATTGTCAGAAATGGATCATCTATACCCGTCACCCATTCTGGTCATGTACAAATACCTAATCCATATCGACCACTCCACCTTAAAAATGTTCTTGTCACACCCAATATAATTAAAAACCTTGTTTCGGTCCGAAAATTCACCACTGATAATAAATGCTCCATTGATTTTGATCCCTATGGTTTCACTGTACGAGATTATCAGACTCGTCAAACCCTACTTCGATGTGACAGCAAGGGTGATCTATACCCTTTGCATGTTGCAACGTCGGCCTTTGCTCTACTTACTAATAACCATTCCCTTTGGCATCAACGTCTTGGCCACCCCGGCGACTTTGTTATTCAAACACTATCGTCACGAGGTCTTGTGTCTTATAATAAACAAAACACTCAACACTTGTGTCGTGCATGCCAATTAGGGAAACAAACCAAACTTCCCTTCCAACGATCTACCTCTATTGCCACATCTCCTTTTGACATTATTCACTCAGACCTTTGGACATCTCCGGTTTCTAGCATGAGCGGATACAAATACTATGTACTTTTCTTAGATCACTATTCACATTTTCTGTGGGTCTACCCACTTCACAGAAAATCCGATGCGCAGTCAAAACTGCTCCACTTTCGTGCATTTGTAAAAACCCTATTCAACCGTGAAATTAACGCTCTGTTCTCGAGTTATTTTTTAAAAGAATGGAAAGGTAATGGAAGAGAAATCATAAAAATTTTGTGTTCTCAAGTTTTTTTAGGAAGGGAGGGTAGAGGACGGGAATGGGAAAGGAATGGAAGACATGGGCTTTTTATGTATAAAGTTGATCCATCCAATTTTGGGATGATCAGAAAGGGAAGCTTGTGATTACACCATGAGTTTTTGCTAAATTACATTTATATCCCTTTTTTATATGCACGTACTTCATCAGATAACCTAGTTTCAAAAGTGACGGCATAGTTGCAAAAGTGTCGGCATAAACAAAAAGGAGCAGTTTTGAACGATCAAGAACTATCAACAGTTAAATATTGTTGGCTCAATATTTTAATAATTGTTTATTTGTCTCTGGGCACTAATATATAACTTATTTTGTGACTTTGGATTGGATTTGCAGGTGTCAACAAGCGAGCATATGGATCAAAATAGAACATATAAAAGTAACCTCTATACATCCACGACCAAAATCTCATGCATGTTCATGACACAACCAAATGTAAGACAATAAATAACATCAAAAACTAAAATCACCCCATGGAAGAAAAACTGCACTACGAGGGGACATGCATATTTCAATATCATTTTTGCTATCTTGCGTAACAAATAAATATACTTCTACCACAACTATATGATTATATGTTTTGCTAGTTTTCTTTTCGTTGATTTTTTTCAAATCGCAACGTTTATCGCTCAGCCAATAAATTTGGTGCAGCTTCATCTCGTCTTATTCACTTGCTTAGTCTCGTCTTATTCACTTTCTTTTCGTTTTATTTTCCAAATATCTGTCTTTATCTTCAGTTTTACTATATACTCGTGACCAAACAAAGACGCAACTAAAAAATGGGGATAATTTAGTAATTATGTTTGGTTTCTATTCTTTTCATTCCTACGAAAAAATAAACTTGAGAACATAAGTTAATGCACATGCTCCCTTCCTAATATGATCCACTCCCCTCCCCTTCCTGTCCCTTCCCTTTCTATTCTTTTAAAAAACAACTCGAGAACAGAGCGTAAAGCTTTCCAATGTGATCGTGGTGGGGAATTTGACAACAAGTCTCTCCATGAACTATTTGCCACTAATGGAATTCAATTTCGTTTATCATGTCCACGTACATCTCAAGAAAACGGAAAATCTGAACGAATGATTCGCACTATCAATAATGTTGTATGTTCTCTCCTCTTTCAAGCCCGTCTTCCTCCCGAGTATTGGGTTGAAGCACTACTCACTGCCGCTTATTTACTTAATATCCTCCCCTCCACCTCCATCAACAATGACATACCTTACACTAAATTATTTAATAAACCCACCTCATACACTCACCTTCGCACGTTTGGATGCCTTTGTTACCCTTACGCATTTCCACCTCACAAACTTGCCCCCCCGCACAACACCATCTATCTTTCTTGGGTACCCTTACAATCATCGCGGATATCGGTGCCTTGACCTAAACACCAACAAAATCATCATTTCTCGTCATGTCACATTTGATGAATCTGTCTTTCCATTCGGCTCCATGACTCCAACTCAACCCCCTTCATATCAGTTTCTAGATGATAATATCGACACATCCCCCATTGCACTTCGCCTACTTACCAAACCTACTTCTCCTCAACAACCGCTATCACAAATCACACCACAAACAACTCCAATACCAATATCTACAACACCCCATCACTAAACACCCCACTAGCACCCTCACCACAGTCACAACCACCATCACCTGCACATTTACCGCCACCACCGCCGCCGCCACCACCACCACTACCACCATCCACCTCGCAACACCCTATGGTCACACGATCTAAAGTTGGAACTATAAAGACTAACCCAAAATACAACTTTCATGTTACCACCTCTTCCCCTATCCCTAAGTCTCCTTTCCATGCCCTACGAGACCTCAACTGGAAACATGCTATGTGTGACGAATATAGAGCTCTCATCGACAATAACACTTGGGTACTTGTTCCTCGCCCATCAAATGTCAACATTGTCCGCTCCATGTGGTTATACAAACACAAATATAATGCGGATGGGTCCTTAAGTCGTTACAAAGCTCGACTAGTTGCAAATGGCCGTAGTCAACAACAAGGCATCGACTGCGATGAGACATCTAGCCCTGTTGTCAAGCCTGCTACCATACAGACTGTTCTTAGTCTTTCGGTTTCCCGACAGTGGCCTATTCATCAATTATATGTGAAGAACGCATTTCTTCATGGTCATCTTAGCCACCCGGATTTACTGATTCAGCTCATCCTGATTATGTTTGTCTTCTACAAAAGTCGCTTTATGGTCTTAAGCGGGCCCCTCGAGCTTGGTTTCAGCGTTTTTCTAGCTATGCCATTCGAGCCGGTTTCCATCACAGCAAAACCGACTCATCTCTTTTCATCTTTCACAAGGGGCAGAAACAGCTTACTTACTACTATATGTGGATGATATCATTCTTACAGCTTCTTCTACTGCCCTAATGCAACGTATCATCTCTTCGCTACATGGAGAATTTGCTATGACAGACCTTGGCCCGCTCAATTATTTTCTCGGTGTATCTGCCACACGTACGGCCTCTGGCATATTCTTATCTCAACAGAAGTATGCTACAAAGATTCTTGAGCGAGCACAAATGCTTAATTGTAATCCTTGCAGGACTCTGGTTGACACTGAGAAGAAACTTGGACCTGAAGGATCACCTGTCAGTGACCCTACTTTATATCGCAGCCTTGCCGGAGCACTTCAGTATCTCACCTTTACCCGACCTGATTTGTCATATGCAGTTCAACAATTATGTCTTTACATGCATGATCCTCGAGAACCACACCTTAATGCTATGAAGCGTGTTCTCTGTTATCTTCGAGGAACCACTGATCTTGGATTATAACTATTTCGATCTACTACATCACAACTTATTGCCTACTCTGATGCTGATGCTGATTGGGCAGGTTGTCCGGCTACGCGTCGGTCTACCTCTGGGTACTGTGTTTTTCTTGGTGATAACCTCTTGACATGGTCTTCCAAACGCCAAGATACGTTGTCTTGTTCTAGTGCCGAGGCTGAATACCGCGGGGTTGCAAATGCTGTAGCCGAGACATCTTGGATTCGCAGCCTCCTTCGTGAGCTTCATGTCCCACTCTTCACAGCAACTTTGGTCTACTGTGATAATGTGAGCGCCGTATACTTGTCTGCAAACCCGGTGCAACATCAACGCACTAAACATTTAGAGATTGACATTCATTTTGTTCGTGACAAAGTAGCATCAGGTCATGTTCGAGTTCTTCATGTCCCTTCAGGATTTCAGTATGCAGATATCTTCACAAAAGGTCTCCCGTACCCGCTATTTGCTGATTTCAGATCCAGTTTGAGCGTTTGCAAATCTCCCGCTTCAACTGCGGGGGCGTATTTGAGGATATATATTACAGTCATGTGCAAGTTGTCAATTAGTGTGTCATTATCTTAATTAGTGTGATAACAATTAGCTGTCAGTTAGAATGTAATTAGCCATAATTAGTGGGAGCTATCTCATCTCTTGTATCATATATATATTCATATATATATATATATATATATATATATATATATATATATATATATATATATTTGGATCAAATAAGAACTTTTTAAAGTCAAAAATATAAGAACTTAATAAAAAACTGACAAGTGGATATTAGCTAATTAAATATAACAAATATAATAATAAGTAGCAAAGGGTATAATAGGTATTTGTCGTCTTCAAACCCTAATAACTACTATTACTCTCTCTCTCTCTCTTAAAAATAATAATTAGAAAAGCTTCAATTAGAAAAGCTCTCTACACCAATTTCTGATGACTTAATCCTGCCGCCACCCCATCAAACCCGTCGGAAAATATTAAACCTTATGATGGCGTTTTTCGTTACCGTGAAACAGCCACGATGACTATTATTTTATCGTCAAACAGTTCAGATGGTCGGTCGTACATCAGATATGGGTTTCATCTTTTCAAGTGAAAGATGATACATCTTGTTGTTTGAGTTTTTGGTCCATCGATTTTAATCGATTATGCCATCTTCTAATGTATCGAGGCTGAAATATGATACATCGATCATGCTAAAGAGAGGGTACCACAACGTGTGTCGAGGCCAAAGTAATGCATCAACTATAATAAAAAAATATGGTAGAACGACGTGTATCGAGGTTGAAAAAGATAGCACATCGATCATTAGTTGGGTTTGTGTAACATGTTTTGGTACTCATGTAAACTGATAATCTGATGTATCGTTTTAACGGAGTCTGATGGTAGCGGGTTGATGATAGTATCTGATGCACCATGTACCAACTTGTGCTGTCTTTTTCTTATGTACCATGTACTCATGTAAACAACTTGTGCAGAAAGTTAAAAGATCAGCTTTAATTGTATTTTTGAGTTGTATTTTTATGGATGTATGAGCTGTACTTTATGTTTGGATGTATCCACGCTATTTGTGTTGAATAGCAGTTGTATATTTCGTATCATTTGCATCAGTTATGTATGAGATGTAATTTATAGTTTATACACATGTTTGTTTACATATCAAGATATGCATGAAACTGATGCAAATGAGCTTTGATTGTTTGTGTACCAGATTTGATACATTCATTTCGGTCTGCAAGTCGGCTTTGATTTGTTTATGCACCAGGTCTAAAACACAATATATCCGATGTATTAGAAGCTGCTGCTATTTGGCTTCGACCTGTTTATGTATCGGATTTGATACACAATATGTCTGGTGTACCACAATCTGCTAGTATGCGGTTTTGATATGTTCTTGATACATAGTAGATGTGTTGATGTAAGAGATAGTAGTTTATCCGATGGGGTCCGTATGTTTTAAACTTAAGTCCTAGTAATGTACTACGTATGAGTTAATAATATTATTAGATAATATGTCATGCGTCATTTTTTCTTATATACGATTGCCTAAATAATGCTAGTTAATGATATTATTGAATGTATCATATGTATCAATATTTAACATTTCATCGTAAAACGGTGTATGCGGCATGTTTTCTAAAATCACGAATGCTAAAAAGGTGATATTAAATACCAAGAAAGTAAAATGGTTGGTGCATTAAAAACAAAATAAATGAGCATTCAATTTGGTCATATTAATGTGCCTAAAACCCTTATAATTTGTGTTAATTACACATATGCCATTAATCTTATCTAACACTAATCAATAAATCCAATGGCCTATATTAGTTCTTATTCTTTTAACTTTTAAAAAGTGCTTACAATAACCACACTCTATATATATATATATATATATATATATATATATATATATATATATATATAGAGTAGCGATCCAGTAAGAAGAGAAATAAAAATAAGAAGAATAAGAAGAACTCTAGACCACACATTTTAAATAAGAGTGAAAATTTTAAGGGGAGATGCATGAGATTTTGTAGGTGCATCTGAAATGAGTGGTTATGGTTTCTTCTCATCCTTCTCATTTTTGTTAATCTTCTTATTAGATCCTAACTCTATATATATATATATATATATATATATATATATATATATATATATATATATATATATATATATATATATATATATATATATATATATATATAGGGGCGCGCTATTTGCAGAACCTCTTTTTTGGTACAGAACCTACAGAACCAATTTTTTATTCCTTATAATGCATGGTGTACAATATGTTGATGCATGATGGCAATTATGAAAATATCTACTACTCATTTTAGGAAAATAAATTAAATTATGGGCAAAATAGACATTTTGGTTTCCATAACATTTTGATTATTTTTGAATTTTTAATTAAAAATACGCTATTTTAAATGTTGTATTCTGAGATTCATTTTTATAGTCTTACCTTCTTTCAATATTATAATTTTTTAATGAAAAAGGTGCGTATTTGAAATCGTTAAATGTTACGGTATCATTTTAAATACGTTCTTTTTCATACATTTTTTATCCAAACTTGATTTTGACTTAAAATGAAAATTGCATACATGTTTGTAAGGTATATTACATTCGAAACAAAAATATAAAATGCATCTGATCTTTAAATCTATAACATAAAAAATAACATAAATCACAATACATCTCTAATATAACATAAAGAAATAACATATATCCACATCATTTAAAATATTTGCAGACTTAAAAAACATATATGTACGACTCCAAAAACATGTATGTACGGCTTTGAAAACATGTATGTACGGCTTCTAAAACATGGCTTCGAAAACATGCATGTACGGCTTCGAAACATGTATGTACGGCTTCGAAAACATGTATGCACGCCACCTAAAAGGACAAGTGTATCCATCGATCCTCTTCATCACATATGATTGAGCTATCTGCCCTAAAACAAATAAAGAAACAAACATAAGACTAGTAATATCAAATTAAACCGTAAAACTAGTTGATAAAATAATACCTAAACAAAAAAATATGTCACTGAACTATACTACTCTAATTTACATTGATAGTAATATTATTCTCATTAAGAAATTACATACACATTACAAAAAGAACTACTCTACATAAAATGTCTAACATATGACAAGGCACTTGTTAGTTGTTATCATATATTAAAAAAGCAATTAAGTAATCGCATTTACAATGAAAATTGAAATCTAAGAATTGATTTTTTAGTTTTAGACAGAAAAGAAGTATGGCATGATACTTCCTAATACTTATATCATTTGATGGCTATCTGTCTTGTCAAGAACTTGAATTTAAAGACACACTACCCACTACCCACTGAAATAAAGCTATTAGATATCATCTTAAGAAGATGATATAAAATAGTAAGACATTCATTAATTTATAAAAAAAGATGTAGGCATGAGGACTAACTTTAGACCATCATCAGCATCTTGAATGCGCAACGTGTCCAGTCTTCGAAGAAAAAGCATGTGCGGCTTCGAGAACACATCTGCACGCTATCAAGAACATATGTGCACGGCTTCGAAAACATATATGTACAACTTCGAAAACATATATGTCCAACTTCAAAAACATGTATGTACTTCGAAAACATGTATGTACGTCTTCGAAAAAAATAAAAAGACAGCTATGTAACTGGTTTAAAATAGTACTAATAAAATACTATTAGCAAGGAAATTATAATGTACTTACTGTGAATGAATTTTAGAGCTCCGTCAATGTCAAAAAATGAGGGGGAAAGAGGTACTCTTTTGTTGGATCGGAAAGGAAGATAAAGAGAAGAGTATTAGTTGCCTGTGGTTAACACGAAATTCAATAAGATTAGACAGAGTAATAATAACAGACACTTACGAAGCATAACGACGTTGGTACCAAAGCTTCATAAGACTCGTTGAGGGTAATAACACCACCAACACAAAGCTCATTCAATCGAGGAACGTCCTTCGGGAATGGAACAACACTTAACATAAGAAACTGTATATATGAAAAGAACATGTTTAGAACAACAAATATCATAAATATCGAACCTCTAATATAATTATGAAAGACACATTCAAACTAGGGGTGGAAATGAGCCGAGCTGCTCGTGAAAAGCTCGGGATCGGATCGGTAAAAAGCTCGAACGAGCCGAGCTTAAACGAGCTCGAGCCCGAGCTCGAGCCTAAGTTGTAGCTCGTTTATTAAACGAGCTCGATCCCGAGCTTTACGTACAAAGCTCGTTTGGGCTCGCGAGCCTAAACGAGCCTAATGTTTTATATACGAGTTTCTTAACGAGCTTAATAACAAGGTTATTAACGAGCCTAATTTAGGTATATTACGAGCCGAGCTCGAGCCAAATTTTACGTTTATATTGTAAAATCGTATAAACAAGCCGAGCTCGAGCCGAGCCCGAGTTTGTCTAGCATACCACGAGCCGAGCCCGAGCCTAACTAATAAGGCTCAAAACGAGCCGAGCTCGAGCTCGAGCTTTGTAAAACTTAAACGAGCCGAGGAGAGCTCGAGCTCGGCTCGGCTCGTTTCCACCCCTAATTCAAACATATATGTACGACATCTAAAACATATGTGCACAGCTTCGAGAACATATAAGCACTTCGAAAACATATTAAACCACAAAGTTGTAGACCATGAATCTTCAACTTAATTACTTCATATTATATAAACCATCACAAAAGCACAATAGGATTCATATTCAAAGTGGAAACCAACTAAGTTTGTAAAATAATATTGGCAACAAACTATAAGAAAAGTAGTATTAGCAAAATCACTAGTTTATACGGTTGGTATTGACATCAATGTTATATAAAACAAATATGTACCAATAACTAAGTGACTAATTTGGATTTTTTATATTTTAACAACCTCTGTGGTTCCAATTGAGTTTTAAACAACAAAGAGTAATTAATAAAAAGCTTACCAAGCCATTGATAATTTTCATCACATATCCACACTAAAACAAATTCAAACCAAACATAAGACTAGTTATATCAATATAAACCGTAAATCTAGTTGGTAAATTAATACTTAAACAAAAAAATGTGATTGCACCATATCATTCATGAACAAAGTAATGTTGACATGTCATCAGTTTGTGTTTTATTGAACAAACTTTTTATCTATTAGATTAGATCTAATCTTTCCTATATAAATAGTACTATGTTTTGTACGACTAAGTCAATCACATGTTCCTATTTTACATCAAGTGCCAAGATAACAATTTAATTTACCAATAATCATTTGTAGTTTCATCAATCTCACCATTACCGGATCCAAGAACATGAGGCAACTTCAAATCATAACTTGAGATTCCATGGGCATAACAGCCGAGTAGTGATTTAAGAACTCGGTCTGTTAATAAAACCGAATATTAAAGTCGTCAGGGTAATTTTTTTCTAAGATCTAATGAGAAAGAGAGGCGGCGATTTTTTTCTGGTGGGGAAGTAGGTTTAGAAGAAGTCATGTAAATATAGTATATCAATTTCTAGCATATTTTAAGGAGTGATAAAATACCTGATTTGCCCTTTATTTTATTATTTTTATAAAAGTGAGTATTTCATATTTTCAAAACTGCCATCTTGCTTTAATATAATGTACACCATGCATTAATAAAGGTTCAAAGCTAGTTCTGTAAGTTCTGTACCAAAAAAGTGGTTCTGCATATAGCACTACACTATATATATATATATATATATATATATATATATATATATATATATATATATATATATATATATATATATATATATATATATATATATATATATATATATATATATCCATAGAAAGAATGAGAAAGCACACGAAAAACATTCTATCATTCTATCTTCTTTCAGATCATCTGAAAGAGGCATTTGAATTTTTTGATCAAAATAAGAACGGATTCATAGAGCTTGAAGAGTTGAGGGAAACTCTGGCTGATGAAATTGAATCCAACAACGAAGAAGTCATTGCTGCTATCATTCAGGATGTCGACACAGACAAGGTTTGTTTAGTTTACTATGTTTCTTTACCTCATTCTCGACTGCTTTAATAGTTTCATTCATTTAATCCTGACATTCTCATGGTTTCAGGATGGACGGATTAGCTATGAGGAATTTGAAGCGATATGATGATGAAGTCGGGAACTGATTGGAGGAAAGCATCTCGACAGTACTCAAGAGAGAGATACAACAACCTGAGCTTGAAATTGTTCAAAGATGGTTCGCTAAATCTAGGCAACACATGATCAGGTTGTTAATACGGAAATAGTTATTTTTTTGTTGTTGTCGGGTCATATGCTTTTAACTTTGTATTGAAAAATAACATCGGCTATTTCAGAGGTCCTCCTTTTGTTGTTTGTTCTCTTTTATACTAAAGTTGTGTTTGGTATGATGTGATCATGAATAGTAGATGAGATGTAGAGACAAACTGTAATATATAATTTTCCTGCGCATTTTTTGTGGTTTACTCGAGTACTGTATATCATATGAAGTATACTCACAATGTTCCGTTTGCTTTTTTTAAACCAATGTTGTGCATGTGCGTTTTATTTATTTTCATGTCTTAGTGACAAAGCGCGCGGTTTAAAATTTAGTTCAGTGTTATTCCCGGAATCCAAGTGTGGTTTGACGACATGTTTATGTAAAGATTGGTGTTATAAGTTACAACACTGCACGCTCTTATGAATAAGGTATATACATGTTATCAATGTGTTGAGCTTACGAGTTTTGTCAATAAAACCCATAAATAGAACAGTCAAGTAGTCAACAATAAAACAATGTGGAGAGGCACACGGCTCATACAAAAAAGGATCAAGGCGTAAACAAACATACAAAAACCTATAAAATCGGGTACCCATTGTACGTATTTATACGTACAAAAACATATAAAAACGTACAAATATCGTGATAGAGCATCTTTGGCCCTTTACCTTTCTTCTTAAAAGTGACCCAAACCGATCTGAAACCGACTCATTTATAGATGTTTCGAATACTCATCTAGAACCGGACTCGTTTAGACCGACCCATCTCTTTAGACACATGCGTCTGTAACTAATAAAATACCGTGGTATAAACGGATCCATAAAATTTATAGATCAAGTAAAATTTCAAGTACTTTACATAAATCAAGCAAAAACGGTTGCGCGTGTGGTGACACACTTATACTCCAACAGAAAATAACAAATTCCCGCCATTTTAAACACATAATTGACTATAAATTTTGATAGATTGATCAGTTAAAACTCACCATAACAAACTTTCACCTGTTACAAATAAACACCTTTCTCTTATTATTAAGACACAAGAATGAATCAAATCTTTACATTTAATTATAGTCAAATGTACAGCTATAATGTAGTTGGTAATTGCTAGTTTAGCTCCTAAATTATCTCCTAGCCAACTGTGAATCACGGCTATATAGCCTTCCTTGTAAATCATTTGTATGTACTAAAAACATATATCATAAAACCCTAATACCTTTCATGGTATCAGAGCAGTAATTGCTCGAAAGAGTCGATCCTCTTTCTCTGCTACACTTCCTCTGCCTTTCCAATGGCATCAAAAACCACAACTCAAATCACTGCTGCAACTCACTTTCCAATCAGACTCACCGCCAACAACTTCCCTGTTTGGCGCCGTCAAGTTGAATCAACCCTAATAGGGCTTGAACTTGATACATTCATCATTGGCAAGCAACAACCTCCAAAACAATTTCTCAATGACAAAGATGGTTCTAAATCGAACCCGGAATATCTCCCCTGGTATCGCCAAGATCAAATAATATTCAGTGCTATTCTCGGCTGCTGCTCGGACTCAATTCAACCTCTGATCTCATCAGCTACTACTTCACGGGATGCGTGGGAACGACTCAATGCCAGTTTTGCCAGTGGGTCTAGATCTCGCGTCATTTCCCTCAAGTCTAAACTTGTCAAAAATCCAAAAGGTACCCGTTCAATAGCTGAATATCTCCAGGATATGCGAGCCATTGCTGATGATTTAGCGCTTGCACAAAGTCCTGTTACAGAAGAAGACTTACTAGTTCATATTCTATCACAACTCGGTGATGACTATGGTACTATTGTTGCTGCTATCAAAGTGCGTGAAACACCACTGTCTTACTCAGAATTATTTGACAAACTAACTGATTTTGAGCGAGCTCTCAAGGAACAAACTGCAGTCCCTGAACCCGTGTTAACCACTGCCAATTACACTTCAAGACAGTCCAACCGACAACCCGGGCGATCAGATGGTTTCAACCAGCAACGTGGCACTTATAGTCGCTTCTCCAATCAGCAACGTAATCCAACCAATCGCACTCAATGGTCTTCTTCATCCTATGGAGGAAATCGACAAAACAGGTCCAACTCCTCGTGTCAGTTCTGTAATATTCAAGGTCATATGGCTCGTGATTGTCGCAAGCTAGCTCGGTTCTTACGAGAAAACAATGTAACTGTCAACACCTCTCAGTCAAATGCATCAAATGCTCCCGTCGCCAATGTCACCATGTCTGGCTCACCTTCTGTTTCACCAACATGGCTATTTGACAGCGGCGCTTCCAATCATGTTACTGGTGATCGTTCCACACTCCAAAATGTCTCAGACTACGGCGGACCTGATGAAATCATCCTTGGGAATGGTAACAGTTTAAAAATTTCACATATTGGTTCTAAACACATTGGCACACCACTCAAGACACTACGTTTACCTCATGTGCTATGTGTTCCACATTTGCAGAGGAACCTTATTTCTGTGGCTAAATTATGCAAAACTAACCGGGTTTCTGTTGAATTTTTTCCCTCTCATTTTTTTGTGAAGGATCTTCGCACGGGGGCGCGTCTAATGCGGGGGGAGAACTTTGAAGATGTCTATTATGCCAAGCTACCATCCACATTACAACTAAATGTCACCACCACAACTTCACCTCTTCAATGGCATCATACCTTCGGTCATCCATCCACCAAAGTTTTCAAGTCTCTTCTTTCAAACTTAGGCCTTACATCTAATCTTTCTGATATGCATTGTCCATCTTGTTCAATTAATAAAAGTCACAAGTTGCCTTTTGGCTCCAATTCATTTGTTGTTACGAAACCTTTACAACTGCTATATTCTGATGTGTGGGGTCCGGTCCAGCGTTCGATTGACCAGTTCACTTATTATGTTATTTTTGTGGACTATTTCTCAAAATATGTATGGCTCTATCCAATGAAAAAGAAATCTGATGTTGCCACTTTATTTCCTCAATTCAAACTACTTGTTGAAAAGTTTTTCCAAACACCAATTATATCTATCTTCACTGATAATGGTGGCGAATACCTTGGTCTTTCACCATTCCTAAAAACACATGGTATTTCTCACTACACCACTCCACCTCACACACCTGAGCAGAATGGCGTTGCTGAACGGCGCCATAGACACATAGTTGAAACGGGTCTCACTCTCCTCCATCATGCAAAACTTCCTTTAAGCTTTTGGTCTCATGCCTTTCAAACTGCGGTTTATTTGATCAATAGGCTGCCAACCCCTATTCTTAAAAACCAAACTCCTTATCAACATCTCTTTGGCCAACCTCCTAATTACACCAAACTTAAACCCTTTGGCTGCTTGTGTTACCCATGGTTGCGACCCTACACCACTGCCAAGCTTCAACCAAGATCTAGTCCTTGTCTCTTCCTTGGATATTCTACCTCAAAATCAGCCTACAAATGTTATGATCCGACCACCCATCGCCTGTATCACTCTCGTCATGTCCAGTTTGTTGAAAGTGTATTCCCCTCCCAAACCGACTTCACCAAGCCCTTGCCTACACCTGATGACTTCCTCACCCGTACCTCATCCCCTCAATCACATTCCATTCCTCAATCACTATCAAACACCACAGACACTAATTCTACCACTACAACATGTGCCCCGACCCCTCCTCCCCATCCTACTTCTTCATCACCCGCACACACCACTGACACTACTACCAACACTTCTCCCACAAACCATTTTTCCTCTTCCATACCAACTTCAACACAACCTAAAACTCCCTCTAACTTTCGCCTAACCTACTCACGACGCACAACAAGACCAATATCACCTACAACACAGCCTACCACTCCTATCCACTCAATTTCACCGGAGTCTTCTCCCTCTACCACCCCACCATCTCAAACCCCAACCCAACAACAACCATCCCTCTCAACAGCCTCCCCTACACTATCACCAAATACCATTTCCACTCATACTTCTACCGCCCCTCCCACAACCCTTCCAACGGCCCAGCCCGTGCGCAGAAGAAAACAAAACTCCAAATATTTCAATGACTCCTTCATTAACACCACAACTCTTCACCCAATTCCCGTCACCATTGAACCTCATACATATAAACAAGCCCTCAAAGACCCTAAGTGGCGCCAAGCAATGGATGAAGAATTTAATGCTCTCATGCAGAATGGGACATGGGAATTAGTACCATGTGACTCCCATAACCCAATTGGCTGTAAATGGGTTTTTCGGGTTAAACGAAATCCAGATGGTACAATATCCAAATACAAGGCCCGTTTGGTCGCCAAAGGCTTCCTACAACAATATGGAAAGGATTACTTTGATACTTTCAGTCCAGTTGCCAAACCCGTTACCATTCGAATCGTTCTATCGTTGGCTCTCTCCCACAACTGGAACCTACGCCAACTTGATGTGAACAATGCATTCCTTCATGGAACCCTCCAGGAGGAAGTCTTCATGACCCAACCACCGGGGTTCACTCACCCTCAATTACCCACCCATGTTTGCAAACTCCGGAAATCCCTTTATGGCTTGAAACAAGCACCACGGGCGTGGTACATGGAATTGACATCCTTCCTTCTAAATAGTGGCTTTCGAAAATCACAAGCGGATGCATCACTTTTCATCTATAATCATGATAGCAACTTGTGCATTTTCATGGTCTATGTCGATGATATTGTACTTACAGGTAACAACAACACTTTTCTTGATCAATTCATTAGTACCTTAGCAAAACGGTTTTCAATCAAAGACTTGGGCCCCCTACACCATTTTCTTGGCATTGAAGTTATCCCTACCACCAAAGGTCTATTCCTGTCTCAACACCGTCATATCCAAGACCTCCTAACTCAATTCCGTATGGATGGTGCTAAAGATGTGGCTACTCCACTACACTCTTCTATAGTTCTCCACCCCATGGACGGGTCACCAAGCGTCGATCCAACACCGTATCGAAAACTGGTGGGTTCCTTGCAATACTTAGCCTTCACAAGGCCTGATGTATCCTTTGCTGTTAATCGGTTAGCTCAGTTTATGCACTCTCCCTCAGAGATTCATTGGCAGGCATTAAAACGAGTATTACGTTATCTGAAGGGTACAATACACCATGGGCTATATCTTAAACGTGGTTCCTCCATTGATCTAAAAGCCTTCTCTGACTCTGATTGGGGAGGTATCTTGAATGGAGGCCGTTCTACCACCGCTTACATAATTTATCTCGGCTCCAATATTATTTCATGGAAATCAGCTCGTCAAAAATCTGTTTCTCGGTCCTCCACAGAAGCAGAATACAAAGCTTTAGCAAATGCAGCCGCTGAAGTTTCATGGGTTCAAAACTTGCTCACTGATATGGGTGTTAAACAGTCCTTACCACCCACACTTTTTTGTGACAATACAGGTGCCACTTACCTATGTGCTAATCCCGTTTATCATTCTCGCATGAAGCATGTGGCCTTGGATTATCATTTTGTACGTGAAAAAGTAGCTGCTGGTTCCTTGAAAGTTCTGCACATAAACTCAAATGATCAGCTTGCTGATGCACTTACCAAACCTCTGAGTCGGAACCCGTTTCTTCGTTTACGTTCCAAGATTGGAGTCTCTGATGGATCCTCCATCTTGCGGGGGCGTATTAAGACACAAGAATGAATCAAATCTTTACATTTAATTATAGTCAAATGTACAGCTATAATGTAGTTGGTAATTGCTAGTTTAGCTCCTAAATTATCTCCTAGCCAACTGTGAATCACGGCTATATAGCCTTCCTTGTAAATCATTTGTATGTACTAAAAACATATATCATAAAACCCTAATACCTTTCACTTATCACGTACATCCAACTTACAAATTCTCACTCATCTTCAAGTTTCGGTAACCATTCATTTAGCGATTGATACTGCTACATTCGTTGATAGGTAATCACACTATATGAATGCATGGTGTTCTTTACGGTTTTGAATCTTGTTACTCTAACATGATCAATGATGTATAGAATTCTTTGGATTCACGTTTCTTGGGCATTATAGTTTGTTAGTTGTTACTTATGAAGAATCTTGATGAAAGTTTTGATTAATTAGCAGTTCTAGTTGCATGGTGTTTGATCATTACGGTTTTGTTAAGTTTTTTACTACATTCGTTAGTTGAAATTTTTTATTAAATAGTATTTCTTGGTTATGTTGAAATTTTTTAGCTCTTTGTTAAGATGTTCATGAAGATATATACTAGTAGTAGCATTAATCAGTTTAATTGCTCTTCGTCAATCTGTTAATATGCATCATTTTCTTTATGGTTTTTATTTGAAATTTATTATCAGAACAGTACTTTTAGTTTCACATTTTCTGGGTAAGATAGTTTGTTTCATGTTAGGAGTAACCATGAAGATCGATCTTGATCAAAATTGTTCTCAATACGTTGCATTTGTTTTTGCTTAATTGGTTCTTTGTGGTCTTGTTTGATGATAAGATTATTACTGTAGTTAGTAAGTTCTTTGTACGATTTGTTTCAAATTCATATTTCACATGATTAGCAGGTATATATATGTTAGAAATCATGAATTCTCATGAAATTAACCGTTTCATACTATCTGTGGCTATTTGAGTTTGTTAACGTTTGATTCTGCGTATTCTTCTGCATTTGTTCTTCAAGGTTTTGTTTAACAGCAAAAGTATCAATTACTAAGTTGTTTATATCGCATTTGTTTTGGATTTTGTATTATTAATGTGTGTATTACAATGTTAGGGATAATGAAGAATTGGTTAACAGTAGTTAGATCTTTGTGAAGATGTTCATAAAAATCGCGTGTTTTTAATTTGGTTGTCACATTGATTCTATTAGTCCTGTTTGTTTATGTTCTTCGTCAGCCAATCACTGTACTATCTGTCGTGCTTGGCTAATTAGTTTTATATCTTAGCGTTTCACGTTGTTAACGCATAGTTTTTTTTATAGTGGGTTCATATTGCATTTGTATGACGAGTTAACAGCTTCTTTGTAATTACGATGTTTGTGAAGATCTAAATCATTTTTTGTGTTAGCGATTTCTGATTTCGTCTGTCACATTGATATTGATCAGGGGTATATTTTCAGTATAATTGCTTGACTACGGTTTGGTTTAAAATAGTATGAATTACTATAGTTGATCTCACATTCTTGTTTGAGTTAACTTTGTCAAGAAATTAAAATGATCATATAATTCGATGTAGTTTGATAATGATTTATAAGATGAGGTGATTATGGATGTGTTATATTTTCGTCATGGATTTGATCCATTAAATATGATTAAAACAATGAAATAAATCAATGTCAACTGCTAATATAACCAATCTGTTCCTGTTTGTAACTTCTTTGGTTTCAGGAACTTGGCTGTTTTTTAACTATCTTGTTCAAGTTTTCTCTGGTTATATAAAGTACTGTTGAAAGAATATGAAGTCAGACTCAAATACTGAAAGTGATGAGAAGATGAAGTCGGAGTCCACTACCGGCAGTGATCAGAATATGGTGTCAGACTCAAATACGACCGACACTGAAGAGAAAAAAGATACAGTTCCAGAGTTAAAATCTGCTGGCAAGGGCAAGAAGCCGATAAAAGTGACAAAGAAGACCCGAACAGAAGTGGATAAGCTAACACGAAGAGCTAAAGGATTGACACTTGAAGTCCCAAGAAATGTCAGGCCTCCTGTTGTTAAAAGTTCGTATGATCTAAGATCAAGCAAAAAAGGGATGGATGTGATGGATGAGGATGTTGTTCCAACAAAAGAAGCTGGCCAAAAGCGTAAAGGAAAGGAGAAGATATCTGATGCTGAAGTTGTTCTCGGAAGTGTGAAAGCAGATACTGAGGAAGTGTGTAAGAAGGTTAAGAAGGAAAGAAAGCGTGATGATGAACCTGATAAGGATGGAGCAAGAGCTGCAGCTGGACCACGAGCAACTCGTTCAAGTCCAAGAACTAGGATGGTCAACCCCGTTTAGAGTGCTGTTATTTGTTACTTCTGGTAGTATAGTCGTGTCGTCATGTCTCAATGTTTTTGTTACTTTGATTGTTTTGAATCTGAATGTTGCCAATGGTTGCGAGGTACAGTAGGTTGTAGTCCAAGTTTCCTGTGTTTGGCTCTGGAATCTGTTGAATGGTACTTGGAGATTGTTTTGGTTTCTTTCGTCACATAGTTGTGCATAAGAGTGCAAGATTTTAAGACCTTAATTACTTTGATGTTGTTTTGTTCCTATTTTTGAATGCTGAAATACTTGAAAAGTACACATTCGATAGGGAGAGCTGAGAGAGCACACCACTTATATGTTTCATAAATCCGCTGCAGGCATGAGAAATGCTTAGGTAATGATCCCCATTTCTGAATTGCAGCTGTAATCCAAGTGTTTCTCAACTTTAATTTCTTTTAGTTAAATTTCTCAACTCAGTTTCTTATGCAGGTCAAGTTATATCCACATGGTTCATAACGTTTGCAGAATTTCACTGTCACACTTTGAGCTAACATACTTCATGTATATACTTAACCTTCAGTTTTTTTATAACGGCGGAATTTTATTAGAACAAGAATCTAGCAAGAAGCTAGAAGCAACAAAAGAATACTTAACCTTCAGTTATTTGGGGTTAAGTAAAATACAGAACAATATGCCCTTTCACTTAACAGCCATTACATATTTTCAGTTATTTAGTGCTAAATAACATAGTGACATTGACCATTACTAACCAAGTGCTAAATTTGACAATGAAAAGTTAGTTTCGGCATGCAATACCATAATCGTTCATTAAGGAAATACATATCCTGTAAGCAAAATCCTCAGCAGCATCACATGACAACACTTGATGTCTATTTATGTTTCTGAATTTATGAGATCGACAGATATGTTATCTGTCAGAGAACTCACCTTACCGCACTGATTTCCATATCAGCAGAGCTATATGCACATCCAGTGACAGGCGCAGAAAATTGGACAGTGGGGGGTAAATTTTTTTTTTGACTATAGCAAGGAAAAAAAAAAGTTAAAATCCAAATAAAAAACCATATATTTTAACTTAAAAATAGAGGATTTTTAGGTTTTAGAGTGTTAAAAGATGGATTTCAATGTGTTAGTGGGGGGCAATTTGTGTTTCCGATGGGGGGCATGGGGGGCGCCGCCACCCCGGACCTAACAAATAGGTCCGCCCCTGTGCACACAGAAAAAGCTTGATATGTTAGCCTCTGCTACCCATGATCTCATTACATGTACTTAGTGTACGTATGTGTTCATTTGTCTACACACACTTTAATATGCAAGATAATATTCATATATTTCGATACACAACACAGAATTCAATCAATATCAGTCTCAGTCTCAGCCATTATGAACTAACAAATTCCATTGTATCTCATGGTCTTAATCCCATAGCCACACTATTCTCAGTTTTGAAATGCCAGAATTCATTACAAGATATTACTAACTACATCTATCAACGATATCATCAATGAACGTGTGAATCAAATCCAATGTACACTACTCATGTACTTACGGTACCAGAAAATAGAATCAAGTAAATTGCTGTCAAATGGTTTATAACCCCTGAAAGAATGCACAACCAAAACAACATCACATGCTAGCCAAAATTCTTCTGCAAGTCATCCTAAGCCTGAATCGATCGACCTGCATGTGCCCCAGCTCCAGTTCCTGCACCATCTGCACCTCCATCATTATCATCTGAGTCATCATCATTGTTCCTGTTCTTTTTGAGTCTCTTACACGCTTCCTCTGTATCTGTTCCCGAATCACTGAAAACATCTGTTTCTTTCTCATTTCCTTTGCCTTCTGCTGGCTCATCATCTGAAGAAAAACTGTAACCAAGATCATTCAGTCCTGATCTTAGCGAAATCGACCTCTTGAGACCTCCACTTGCTCTCTTTCGTCTCTTGCCAGCAACAGCAGTAGCAGGTGCTTTTCCTTTACCAATTCCAGTTCCTTGCTTTTCAATCACAATTCCTTTGGCTTGTCGTGATAAGAAATCCACTGCATCCATGCACTTCTTCTCATCCTCTTCATTATTGCTGCTACTGGTTGTAGAACTACTTTTCACATCATCATCAGGTTTTGGCTCTGACTGTGTCGTTTCTTTCTCTTCTCTTTCAGTATCTGACTTCAACTCCTTATCTTTTCCTGATTGACTCATTTTGTCTAACACCTAATTAACCAAAATATCTTGAAAACTTGTAGATGGTGCTGATCCTGTTACAGAAAGTTCCTGAAATAGATACCGAGTATCATAAGAAGTTGAATAAACAAATCCATTCTGATACAAACTTTTCTAAACCTTATACGAACAAGATAATGGAAATCATAGAAGGACCACCATTTATACTTATAGTGCAACAAAGCATGAATTAACATCAAACAGACAGATAAAGCAGCTAACAAGGGAACATTATCCCTTTATCTTGTAACATTCCATTGTCTTTCAGCGCTAGTGACGTCTAAAGAGGAATATCATATTATCTTCCAGTAAAATCAATACTCTCAGTCAGATGATTAAATCAGTTGTGCTAATTCAATTTTCTTAACTTGTACATCGCAAAACCGTATTGTAATATGAAAACGAGATTGTGATCCGAATCAACATAACAAAAAGACAACTATGTGCAGAAGAACCTAAATCCTCCTCAAGAAGCTAAAATTTGTATTAGAATCTCAGCTAAGATTAAAGAATTGATAATACTGGATAACAAAGCAGAGTTCATCATGTACGCAGTGTCTATCTCAACAAAAGTAATACGAGTACATATTATTTGTTCCGATTCAACAAACTATATAAATAAAAATGTCGATCATGTAGAATAGATTCAATAAGCTATAATCACGAATCACTACTCATAATATCAGTTCATCAACAAACTAATCGAAATGTCGATCACGGATCAGTAGATTCAGTATTAATCAACCGGTTAATGGTTAATGATAGTAAACACTAATCGCTAATCAAAATTATCGCTTCATCAACAAACTAGCATGATAATTCATTATTTCGATCACAGATCCATCAAACTCTAATCACAATGTCAAAACCCTAAACAACATAACGAAACATAAAATCTGTAAAACAATATGATATATGATCAGTAGATTCAGCATTAAACATGCGATTAATGATCGTAAATAACATGTATAATGTGAATAAACAAACAGCAACCAAAACTCCGTAAACACTAATCGCTCATCACAATATCGATTCAACATCATACAAGCGCAATAATTCATAATTTTGATAGATGTCTATAACCTAATAAATTCGGTTACAAACAGATCAAATCATACGATTGCGATTGCGATTAAACTGCATAATAAACAGCAATCAGAACTCAATTCGTTAAAACTAAGCGCGAGAATCGTAAAAGACGTAACGCAAATAACGAGATAAGTGAAGCGAAAGTTCAACAAACTTTAATCGAAATGCCGTAAACCTAATCGCTAATCACAATACCGATTCATCAAGATACAAGCGCAATAATTCATTAATTCGATAGATGTCGATAACCTAATCAACTGATTTATAAACAGATCAAATCATACGATTGCGATTAAACAGCAATCAGAACTTAATTCGTTAAAACTAAACGCAAGAATCGTAAAACGAGAGTTCAACAAACTCTAATCGAAATGTCGTAAACCTAAATAACATAACGATAATGCGAAGCAAAACCTAATCGATTGATTGCTAATTGAAAAAGATAAGGTGCGATTAACGATATCATAAACAACGTAACACGAATAACGAGACGAGTGAAGCGAGAGTACGTACGGTTAACGATCAATGTGAAATGATGAGATCAGAATGATGATGATTATTATGTTTGTGTGTGTGAATTGATAAAAAGAAAGAAATGAGAGTTTAAGTAACAAAAAGCGGGAATTCAAGTTTTAAGTTGTACACGTGGATTGATTTTATTGGAGGATGATGAGTTTGTTACGCGGAAGGTTCTAGAAACTGCTGTACAGTTGAGGGGATTAATTTAGATATTTTTGGGTTGTTACTTTTTCTATTCACCGTCTAGTAAATTGTGTCTCCAAAATATCTGTAATGTACACATTTTAGATTGTTAGCGTGGCGGGTAATCGATGACTTACGAGGCTAACAAATGTTACATTTTTTATTCATCAATTTTAATTTTACATTTAGATTAAAATTGAAGTTGTACAAAATTGAATCAAAATAGAATAAACTCACTAAAAAATAACTAAAGTAATAAAATATATTAAAAAAATGTTAGATTAAAGAGTATTAAATTTTACATACAAGTTTTAAGAAAATAATACATTAAAAAAAATAGATAAAAAAAATATTTCCAAGTTAAAAATAAAAATAATACTTAGTAAATCTTGTTAGAAATGTATATTTCCATAACAATTAAATTTAAAATCTTAATTTTCAAACTTTTTATAGTAAAATAAAATAAGATAAAATAATAAAATAAGACAAGATATCATCTTGTTTGATTGACAATGTTTATAAAATATTTTAAAAATTACTTTTTAAATAAATTGTGTAGTTTTAGTTTTGTTTATAAAATATTTTAAAAATTACTTTTTAAATAAATTATGTAGTTTCTTTCCATACAACTTCATGTCCAATCGAGTTAAAGTGAAACTCGTTAACAAACATCCTTTGAAGGAATTGGACCTCGTTATGTTATGCGGAAATAATAGTTATGTGCACTATCGTTAAATGGGTTTTGCTAACCAATGCCTAGTGGGCAGAGGTTTAGGGTTGTAAACGAGCCGAACGCACGTGAACGAATGTATGTTCATGTTCGTTTATTTAATTTTACCCGAACAAATAAACGTATGCGAACGCTTAATCGGACAAAAATTGTTATTCATGTTCGTTTATTTAGATTTGAACTTGTTCATGTTCGTTTATGTTCGTTCATATAACTTAAACGAACGTAATCGAACGAACATAAGCGAACATAAATGAACGTAAACGGTGATATATAAAAGTAAACGGGCTAAACGATCGTGTAATTAAAGTTGTTACTTTAGACGATCCACATCATCATCTTATATACTTATATAATAATCATATCCTAAAATATTGTTTCTTTTTCATCTAGCCATGTCTTTAAATTTTTAGCTCTAATGTATAATTTAAGAGAAATTATAAATACTTTGTAACCAAATACTATATTAGTAATATATTATTGTTAGACATTTAAAATATTTGTTATGTAGTTTATTACTTTTTTAACATTTAAGATATTAATTGAACGTAAACGAACAAATAAATGAACGTAACCAGACGGACATAATCGAACGTTCACGAACGTAAATGAATGAACGAAGCCTTTGTTCACGTTCGTTTATTTAACTAAACGAACCAAAAATCTTGTTCGTGTTCGTTTATTTGTTAAATAAACGAACATAAACGAATTTTTTGGCGAACGGTTCGCTGAACGTTCAGTTCATTTACAGCCCTACATAGGTTAGTGTCTAATTAATGAATGCAAACTTTCTTAATTTATGTCAAAATGCATTAAATATACATTAAATAAACTCAGTAATTATCATATTTGAAAATGATTTTCAATAGAATTAATATGCATTTAATGCGTATTATTGTCAATAAGGAAAGTTTGCAATCATTTATTGTACGCTAACCTCCGCCCAGTGGGTATTGGTTAGCAAAACCCTAGTTAAATGGCTGTATTATATACATAGGGTGTTAACGGTCAGGTTAGTCATTCAGATTAATTTATTATGCAGCTATAACTTCATGTAACTGGATTAAACTAGTTACATGATTTTTTTTAAGAGTAAAGTGCAAAAATTATCCATGTGTTATGTCAAAAGTTTGAATTATATCCCTCATTAATATTTTACGTAATATACATTCTTCTGTTTGTAAAATGGTGCACCATAAATCTCTGAGGACGGATGGTGAAAATAGTTTTCAGTTAAGGGTTAAAAGTTTTTGTCAACTTAAGGGTGTTTTAGAACTTTTACAATTCAGGGGTGATTTTTGCACTTAACTTTAAAAACAAAAATTAGAAAAAGTTACTTTTTCAAAAAAAAATTTGAATAAGTGATTTCTTTTTTCAAAAAATATTCAAAAAAGTAAATTTTTTTTTCAAAAAATTTTGAAAAGAGTTTTTTTATAGAATATAGTTTATCTTCTTAAATTTTTCGAAAAGGTATTTTTATTTTAAATTTCGAATTTTTTTTTGTTTTTCTAAAATTTTTCGAAAATAGTCTTTTTTTTTTAAATTCGAAAAACTATTTTTGTTTTCAAAAAATTTTCTAAAAAAGTTTATTTATAATAGAATTTCGAAAATTATATTTTTTCAATTAATTCTAATAAAGAGTAAAATATTTAAAAAAAAATTCAGTGTTTAGAAAGTTGTAATTTTTTTCGAAGAATTTTTTTCCAAAAGAGAAGTAGATATTAAAAAAATCTTTAAAAAAATTTAGAAAAAAACATTTTTCAAAAATTTTTGAAAATTATTTTTTGAAAAAAAAATATGTTTTCAATTTTTTTGAAAAAATATACTTTTTCGAAAAAAAAACTTACAAAAACACTTTATTCGAAATTTTTTTGAATTTTTTTTTTTTTGAAAAGTTAAGTGCAAAAATTACCCCTGGGTTATAAAAAGACTAAAACACCCTTAAAGTAACAAATAAACTATTTGCACCACCCGTTCTCAGGGATTTATTGTGTACCATTGTACAACCACAATGATATATGTTGCGCGAATTATTAACGAGGGATGTAATTCAAACTTTTGACAAACCTGATAGGTGTGTAAACACCCATCCTTTTTACCACTTAACTACAATAATAACCAAGCCAAAACGTGTATTTTATGTCGTAAATGTCGGAATTATGCGTGGTTTGTGTTTCTGTTGTGATTTAGGACGAAAATGTGAAAAGGGGAGAAAACACGGGCATTCACAGGCTTTTATCGAAGAAAAAGACGAAAGACGAAAGACGAAGTCAAGAAATCAAGAGTGGAAAAAGAACGGAAGTCCAAGACCAATTCTGAAGATTTATCGAAGAAAAAGTCAAAAGACGGAAGTTTACTAAAAGCCGAAGAACTCAAGTCTAATTTATTGAAGAATTACAAGACGAGTTTGAAGAAATCCCGAGACAAAGTCATTAAAGCCAAAAGATTAAGAAGACAAGGACTTAATCATGCAATTAAAGAAAAAAGAAAGAGGGGAGGAAGCTTCCTAAGAACCTCCCTAATCCTCCTATAAATAGATGATTAGGATTTCATTTTCATTTTGTTGGCTAAGTGTGACAATTAGTCTTCCACCCTTTAATTACTTGTTCTTTAATTACATGTCATTTAATTAATTGTCTTGCACCTTAAATACATTTAATTTCAAGTAAGTTTCCTTTTAATTCTTGTCAATCTTTACTTTTATTGTCAATCTCCTATCTTCCTTTCTTCTTTGATCTTAATCTTTAAGCTTTATTGTTCATGTTCATGTTTTTGATGTTTTTATTGATTTGATTAAAGTGGGTTTTGATTATTGTGATTAGTATTGTTAGTTTTATTGATTTGGATTGTTTGTTTATGATTAGTAGATGTTTATTGATTAGTTTGATTTAATCTTATGGTTTAATTTGATTATTTTTGGTTAGATTCATGTTCTTTCTTTTCTCTTTGTTCTTCGTTTCTGTTACTGTGTAACACCCCATTTTGATAATGGAATGTCACGCGTAATTATGGCGTGTCATCAAAGCATACAAGGATAAATGTCTAAAACATTACATGACCATAGGGATAACCGGAATCAAACATCGGTTCCCAACATAAGCCCAAAACATAATAAAGCAAAAGAAATGAATGAAAGACTAAACAAGCATAAATATATGAAGGCAAAAGGAAAAGAAGTCTCTAGCAGCTTCCATCCTATGCACGTCCTCCAAATGCTCGAGTCTTTACTAGGGTACCTGCCGTTTTGGGACATGGAAAGGAAAGTAACGGCTGAGCAAAACGCTCAGTGCACGGATATAGACATAGTATGAATGAATAAGCATAATAAAGACTTAATAGCAGCGGAAATATATAAGTCCTGGAAAAAACCTGGAACATGTTCATAAAACTGGTTTTATAGTTTGAAAAGCCTTATATTTATCTTATGAAAACTGTTTAACATATTTTACCATTAGCCAATATAGGTCATGAAAATCCACCGTGCATGAATACTTGGAGGGGTGACCTCATCATGCAAATTAGAGTGGCTGCCTCTAATTTAATATACTAGTTCTGGGTAGGAGGGATCAACTCCTTGTGAAGGATGCAAGGCACACACCACATTCACCATGAAATCCTGAATAAAACATGCAACTAGGATGCACCCATACGCCCCACATGATAAATATAAATAAATGGCCAAAAGCTGAAGGGACGCCACGAGCAATCACTCCGCCGTGGTGAAGTCATAACATCAGTGCCTCTAATGTTATGGTTATGGTACCTCCATAACTAGGTGAAACTGGTCATGCATGTATATGGCTATAGGTATTCTTAATTAAACATAAGCAAATCAAACACGTAACTAATACTACGGGAAAACATTTGGCTGCATACGGGGACTCCTAATAAGGAAAGAATGTCCATACTGAAAGGACGGGAATCCGTACCTTATGTCCAGTGAACGAAGAAGATGAACTGAGAGAAATCCTACTTCCGAATCACTAGTGTTACATAAATACATACATGAATAAGTATTTGCTTACTAAATACGTAGCTGGTTTCGTGTCATGTCTTAGCTTATTTTATGTGTTCTTACCATGTTTTACTGTTTTTTAAGCCTTAAACCGTGTTTATCTTATATTCTGTTTAATCTGATTAAGTATTTTTGGTACTTCATGTGTGATTATACTTACTGTGTAATAATAAGTAACTTTCCAAAAATAGCAGGTTTCCTAAAATAGAAAGTTTCCAAAAATAGAAAGTTACCAAAAATAGAAAGTTTCCAAAAATAGAAAGTTTCCAAAAATAGAAAGTTTCCAAAAATAGAAAGTTTCCAAAAATAGATTTACTGCTTAAAATAGATAAGTTTCTAAAAATAGAAAGTTTCCATAAATAGATTAGCTGCCTGAAATAAATAAGTTTCTAAAAATAGAAGGTTTCCATAAATAGATTAGCTGCCTTATTTAATTAAGTTTCTAAAAATAGAAAGTTTCCATAATTAGAAATATGCTGGTTAAATAAGCTAAGTATATAAGCCTAAGTGTTTTCATGATTATTTTCTAAGTCATATGATATAATGTATAGTTTAATAATTATTTCATGTAATTAAATTAAACTATAGGTTAAAATATTTAATTAAAGTATAACGTGTTTTTAATTAAATAAAGTTAAATACTTAGGTTAAAACATGTATTATTATATATTAATAATATAACCTAAGTCATGTTAATTAATTAATTATAGTCATGGTTTTTAAATAATTAATTAATTATAAGTCTAAAATATAAAATACTTAGGTTAATTAATTTCATGATTATTAATAATTAAAATAACCTAAGTCATGTTATTAAATTAATCATATCATTTTATTAATTTAATTTTTAACATAAGATCATAAAAACATAAAAAAAACTAAACATACACCATGAACCGGATCTAGACTAAAAAGCATGAACCGGACATGAAATCGACACCGTATCCCGAACCAACTCAGGGTACCCCGTGCCTTGCTGCTGCCGTGGGACCCACACACACCAACCAAGACCATACGGTCTTGGTGGTGGTCGGTTGGCAAACCGAAACCCCCTTGGGGTTCGGTGCAGCCTGCGGCCAAAACAAACACCCCTTAAAAACATACTTTTGATTATTAAACTCCAAATCATGTTAGATCCATGTTTATTTATTAGGTTTTTGTAAAAACATAACATGTTCTTGATTTATTGAAAGATCAAAACAAAAGAAAAGGTTTAAAAAGGATTTACCGAATTCGTGGATCAAAAGGATGAAGAACAAACACGATCACCAACTAAATTCCAAGATCCAAGATCAACAAACACCTCCTTATGGTGTTTTTAGGGTGGCGGCCAAAAAGAGAAAAAGAAGGAGGAGGAGGATTTTAGGTTTCTGTAAAATTCTTCTGTAGAAAAAAAATGAGTAGTGTAATTTTCCTTAACCTCCTTTTAGTAAAAATTGATGGGCTAAGCCCATCCTCCCTCTTTAATTTCGTGGTAATGGGGCCCACAAGGGGTAACCCGAATGTTTTCCGTGTCTAATTAATAAGTGTGTTCTCGTGTTCGTGTTTTACGTGTTTGTTCGTGTTTATTTGTGTTCGCGTTTTGTGTGTTCTCGTTAAATAATTACCGTGACCTAATATATTTATTTACGCTCGTAATAAATATATATATATAATTAATAATAGTTCGTGATTTAATTACGTTCGTGATTTCATGATCGCATGCTCGTGATTAATTATCGTCAAATAATTATTACGTGATCGTGCGTAGTAAATACTTATCGTGTTCTAACACGTACGTAATACGTAAAATCGTAACACGTAATCGTAATCATGCTATATTAGGAAAGTTTTAATCTAGTACGTACGATCTTAAGGGTACTATTCATGGTAAAAGCATGCGGGTTTTACAACTCTTCCCCCCTAAAAAGAATAATTCGTCCCCGAATTATAGATAACGTAACTGAAAGAGAAACTTACCCGAATCAAACCGAGATGGTATGTAAGATAAATGAACGTGCAGGTGACCTGGCAGAAAGAACGCGGAACGTGACATGTCTTGAAAGGACATGGAACGTGACGTGACTGAAAGGACATATCTAATTGATAAGAGAAAAACGGATAAGAAGTTCGGATGAACTTGTCCGTTTCCGAGTGGCCTCCCTCTTGGAACGGTTCCCTCAGAAGATCTTGACACAAATGATAAATATTGGTCCTCCTGACCTTGACTTGGAATACGAAGAAATTCTTGGTTATCAACGGAAGGTAGATCCCCTAAATTCGATCGACGAAAATAAGAGTTAACGTGCTAGGGTAACTGAAACGTTACGATGCAAGACAATCTGACTTAACTGATAATTAGAAACGATGCGCGAGACATAAAGAAACGTAGTACGTGAAAAATTTTGAACATGATACGTGAAAAATTTTGAACGTGCTACGTGGAGATATGGCGAGTGTAGTATGAGTAAACATATCGTGATCCATGATACGTGTAACATATCTTGATCATGATATGAGGAACGTGGAATGAACATGACATGTGAAACATATCGTGATCATAGAATACAATGGCGGTAACGCCAAACGCTACAAGGTGAGACGTGGAATATGACGTGAAACGTCTATCTGATGATGGAGAGTTATACTAAACTTGGGTATGGTCTCTCAAGTTCTTGCAAAACTTCCCAGAACGAAATGAACGTAAAATCGTAAGCCCAGATACGATCATGAACGTGAATAGTGTCATGAACGCGAGCGCGAAAGCAAGTCGTGAAATTAGGACAAGGACGTGAAGTAAATAAGGGGCACAATTACGAATATTTGTCTGACCCGATAACTGAGAAATTGCCAAGTGATCGGATGAGCCTTGGCTGGAACATGTCCGATCAATCTGTTGGTTCTGAAATCCTTGCAGATGTAAGGATTCTGCAGACTTGATCAAACTGTTTGTGATAAAACAGATAGCATCATGCTTCTTTTGAGTTTGCGTTAGCTGGTAACCAAAATCCGCGGAGATCTTGTCCCATTTCAATTCACAATTTCAGATGATGAAAACATCCCAGTCTGTTGGTGTCCTATCTTAACCTGTTGGTATGTCAGGTACCTAGATATGAACGTATCTGTATCTTGCTTCGTAGAACCTGATACATAGGAGTTTGCAAAACTCTGAGTCTATGAATCTAGAATTCTCTTAGCGTAGGATTTTCTAGAACACCTAATGTAATGTAGGGTTCTCTCCTTTACGCATAAGATGAGTCACGGTAAGATTAACCATGCAATTCCATGTGATCCAGCGTGTCACTGTAATCAATCAAAATTGATATTGGAAACTTTTCCAGGGTGAAACTTCTCTTGTCATAGAATTTGCAACATGGTGCAGATTTGAGGAAATCAGGTTATCCTCAATGAGAACGCTGATGAATTTGCTTATGAGTTCATGGAAACTCATTTTATAATGGCGTTGGAGCATTGATGAGACTAATTCAAAATTATAAATCTAGCATGACCGAGTCGTGTACGAATAGCAGTCATGGACATGTCTTGCTCTTTCACCCGTCACTGTTGGCAGCATGATCATGAGTTCAATCTTGGAAAAGTGATTAACACTATAAGGTCGATTGGGCATGTTGTCAATACGTGGAGGAGAATAACGGTCATGAATGGTGATTTGTTTACGCTGAAGGTAGTCGACACATAATCTCATGGTACCGTCCTTCTCCTTGTAAGTTCTTCTGGAATGTATGGGAAGATTTTGGAATAATCAACTGGCTATGCGTAAAAGACTTAAGTGGTCGTGTCTTACTGACAGCTAGAAAATTTTAGCGACCATGGCTAACAACGCACATGCTTGTAAGCATAGATAATTTGTACAGATTTTCCCGATGGAAAATCAAGCTGGATGTATTCAGGAGCCCGAACATTACTGTACATAATTATGAATCGTAGCATGGTGTGCTTTTCATAGTACATAATTAGGATAAAATTCATCTCGTGTCTGTCTGAGGAAATGCGTTAGCAGCTTGGATCTCATCATTAAGCTGAAGGAAAACCTTCGTAGACGTGGGAATACGAATGGCGTCCTTCATGGTCATGAATATATGAACCATGGTGAAATAAATGAAAGTGACATCAGCAACGTGACAGTTCTCACTGATGCGCCGATAATGGTATAGAAATTCTTGTGGCCTGATTAATACATGGCACAACAAAATGGATATACCCTTGGAGGGTACCCTGAATTTCTTAGAAATGTTCCATAGTTGGACGTGAGTCATGTGTCTTGACTCGTGTCTTGGAACTATAAGCATGACATATGTCTTGACTGGTGTCTTGACATGTGTCTTCAGGAGGTATACGTGAGACATGTGTCTTGACTGATGTCTTGACATGTGTCTTCAGAAAGTATACGTGAGACATGTGTCTTGACTGATGTCTTGACATGTGTCTCGAGATGTGAAACAAATATAACCACAATATTAGGTTATAATATCAGAATTGGCGGATCGGTTGGACTACTAATCCTTGTATTTTTGATCACGTCCGTGGCCAGAGTTTCGGTTGCGATTTCTAGGATAGTTGCTTTCATAGTAGTGGTTACTATCGTCCTGTCTGTCAGTTCCATGATGGTCATTGACCGTGATTCATGTAACTATTCAGCTGAGTGGCCGGCAGGTACCGGTTTGCACTCATATGGCTAAAATGACAGCCGAATGACGTGTGACATGTAACTAAGAATTAGGGACAATGATTGATGGGAATCGTCTGATGGTGAAGCATATTCTCGTCCAATTGCTTTGCTCCGACGCCTTTGTCTTCGTCTTGTAGGATCTCCAGGTTGTGAACAGCATCCGCATCTCGTAGCGTCTCCGAACGTCAGCAACATCAACCTTTAGTAACATCTCCCAGTTATGAGCGGCATCAGCAATCTTGTAGAATATCAGCAATTGAAAATATGCCTGAGGTGATTCAGAATCGACTAGCGAATACTCGTGAAGTATTGCAAGTGGAATACACATGGATCAAGGTACGTGTAATACACATGAAATACGGTACGTGGAGTACACGTGGAATGCGCATGAAATGATCGGTATGTGGTCGATCTTTTATCATGATTTAAGGAAAGTAAATCGGTGAAACGGTTAGGAAAACCATCATGATAACCTAGCAGTATTAGCATAGACATCATTCTGGTTATAACGGAAACGTTAAAGTGTGGTTACACAAAATTAAACGATAATTTGCCTGACAGTATGATCAATGAAAACCAACCATGATTATCATGAAAGCATGATTCAATGAAATCTAACAATGTCTTGCAGGACAACGTAAATAACAAAAGAGGCGTAAAACATAATCAACATGAAAACGGAATTATCATGAAGAAACATGAAACCATCTATCATGAAGAAGTGTATAACATAATCAGCATGAAACTGAAGTTAACCATGACAGTATGAAAACATACTTGACATAAAAACATAGTAACTTATGAGGGGACATGAAAAAAAAATTTATGCCAATTTAAATCATGAGAAAAATTTTATGCATGAAAAACAGTGCATGAATGCGTAATGTAGTTTATAAAAACCTTTATATGTGCGAGGGGACGCCTATGGGTCGGTCCCAAAACAAAAGACACGGCTAGGGGACGCCTATGGGTCGGTCCCGAAGTTAAAAGTTTCGATAAAAGCACATGCGATTAAATAGGGCCAGTCCTGTACCAACCATTACTTAGTCATAATCCCTGCAACAATGATACATGAACATAAATAAATGAAAATCATCCGTCAAAACTTATCAGAAAAAAAATTTTATGTGACTAATTATGAACTACTGGGGTCCAGTCCACATAGCTACAGTTCACGAGGAACATTATGCATGAAACAATGACACATAACTAAATATGAAAGACGGTTGTCCATCCATATTAGTAAAACAATATCAATGAAAACATCAAGGTTAAAACCTCACGGGGCTGAAAACATCATGGTTAAAACAACAATGCGCTGAAAACGTCAATACGTAGAATGACAAGCGTTGGCTTAGGAAGCTCCTGGTGACTACCCACTAGTCACAGGTCGAGTTTTAGAGCCTACAGGTCGAAGCCTTGGCTCTGATACCATAATTGTAACACCCCATTTTGATAACGGAATGTCACGCGTAATTATGGCGTGTCATCAAAGCATACAAGGATAAATGTCTAAAACATTACATGACCATAGGGATAACCGGAATCAAACATCGGTTCCCAACATAAGCCCAAAACATAATAAAGCAAAAGAAATGAATGAAAGACTAAACAAGCATAAATATATGAAAGCAAAAGGAAAAGAAGTCTCTAGAAGCTTCCATCCTATGCACGTCCTCCAAATGCTCGAGTCTTTCCTAGGGTACCTGCCGTTTTGAGACATGGAAAGGAAAGTAACGGCTGAGCAAAACGCTCAGTGCACGGATATAGACATAGTATGAATGACTAAGCATAATAAAGACTTAATAACAGCGGAAATATATAAGTCCTGGAAAAAACCTGGAACATGTTCATAAAACTGGTTTTATAGTTTGAAAAGCCTTATGTTTATCTTATGAAAACTGTTTAACATATTTTACCATTAGCTAATATAGGTCATGAAAATCCACCGTGCATGAATACTTGGAGGGGTGACCTCATCATGCAAATTAGAGGGGCTGCCTCTAATTTAATATACTGGTTCTGGGTAGGAGGGATCAGCTCCTTGTGAAGGATGCAAGGCACACACCACATTCACCATGAAATCCTGAATAAAACATGTAACTAGGATGCACCCATACGCCCCACATGATAAATATAAATAAATGGCCAAAAGCTGAAGGTACGCCACGAGCAATCACTCCGCCGTGGTGAAGTCATAACATCAGTGCCTCTAATGTTATGGTTATGGTACCTCCATAACTAGGTGAAACTGGTCATGCATGTATATGACTATAGGTATTCTTAATTAAACATAAGCAAATCAAACATGTAACTTATACTACGGGAAAATATTTGGCTGCATACGGGGAATCCTAATAAGGAAAGAATGTCCATACTGAAAGGACAGGAATCCATACCTTATGTCCAGTGAACGAAGAAGATGAACTGAGAGAAATCCTACTTCCGAATCACTAGTGCTACATAAATACATACATGAATAAGTATTTGCTTACTAAATACGTAGTTGGTTTCGTGTCATGTCTTAGCTTATTTTATGTGTTCTTACCATGTTTTACTGTTTTTAAGCCTTAAACCGTGTTTATCTTATATTCTGTTTAATCTGATTAAGTATTTCTGGTACTTCATGTGTTATTATACTTACTGTGTAATAATAAGTAACTTTCCAAAAATAGCAGGTTTCCTAAAATAGAAAGTTTCCAAAAATAGAAAGTTACCAAAAATAGAAAGTTTCCAAAAATAGAAAGTTTCCAAAAATGGAAAGTTTCCAAAAATAGATTTATTGCTTAAAATAGATAAGTTTCTAAAAATAGAAAGTTTCTATAAATAGATTAGCTGCCTTAATTAAATAAGTTTCCATAAATAGATTAGCTGCCTGAAATAAATAAGTTTCTAAAAATAGAAGGTTTCCATAAATAGATTAGCTGCCTTATTTAATTAAGTTTCTAAAAATAGAAAGTTTCCATAATTAGAAATAAGCTGGTTAAATAAGCTAAGTATATAAGCCTAAGTGTTTTCATGATTATTTTCTAAGTCATATGATATAATGTATAGTTTAATAATTATTTCATGTAATTAAACTAAACTATAGGTTAAAATATTTAATTAAAGTATAATCTGTTTTTAATTAAATAAAGTTAAATACTTAGGTTAAAACATGTATTATTATATATTAATAATATAACCTAAGTCATGTTAATTAATTAATTATAGTCATGGTTTTTAAATAATTAATTAATTATAAGTCTAAAATATAAAATACTTAGGTTAAATAATTTCATGATTATTAATAATTAAAATAACCTAAGTCATGTTATTAAATTAATCATATCATTTTATTAATTTAATTTTTAACATAAGATCATAAAAACATAAAAAAAAACTAAACATACACCATGAGCCGGATCTAGACTAAAAAGCAGGAACTGGACATGAAATCGACACCGTACCCCGAACCAACTCGGGGTACCCCGTGCCTTGCTGCTTCCGTGGGACCCACACACACCAACCAAGACCATACGGTCTTCGTGGTGGTCGGTTGGCCAAACCGAAACCCCCTTGGGGTTCGGTGCAGCCTGCGGCCAAAACAAACACCCCTTAAAAACATACTTTTGATTTTATTAAACTCCAAATCATGTTAGATCCATGTTTATTTATTAGGTTTTTGTAAAAACATAACATGTTCTTGATTTATTGAAAGATTAAAACAAAAGAAAAGGTTTAAAAAGGATTTACCGAATTCGTGGATCAAAAGGATGAAGAACAAACACGATCACCAACTAAATTCCAAGATCCAAGATCAACAAACACCTCCTTATGGTGTTTTTAGGGTGGCGGCCAAAAAGAGAAAAAGAAGGAGGAGGAGGATTTTAGGTTTCTGTAAAATTCTTCTGTAGAAAAAAAATGAGTAGTGTAATTTTCCTTAACCTCCTTTTAGTAAAAATTGATGGGCTAAGCCCATCCTCCCTCCTTAATTTCGTGGTAATGGGGCCCACAAGGGGTAACCCAAATGTTTTCCGTGTCTAATTAATAAGTGTGTTCTCGTGTTCGTGTTTTACGTGTTTGTTCGTGTTTATTTGTGTTCGCGTTTTGTGTGTTCTCGTTAAATAATTACCGTGACCTAATATATTTATTTACGCTCGTAATAAATATATATATATATAATTAATAATAGTTCGTGATTTAATTACGTTCGTGATTTCATGATCGCATGCTCGTGATTAATTATCGTCAAATAATTATTACGTGATCGTGCGTAGTAAATACTTATCGTGTCCTAACACGTACGTAATACGTAAAATCCTAACACGTAATCGTAATCATGCTATATTAGGAAAGTTTTAATCTAGTACGCACGATCTTAAGGGTACTATTCATGGTAAAAGCATGCGGGTTTTACATACTGTTTCCCAGATTATTCCGAACCAAAATTGTTCATTCGGAACATTCCGAATCAGTGTTTGTTCCGAACCAGTGAAAGTTCCGAATCAACTTGAGTATTCTGAATCAGTGGAAGTTCCGAACCAGTGAATGTTCCGAATCAAGCTAACATTCCTAGTGAAGAATTTGTTCCGGATCAAATCATTTATTCGGAATAATATTCCGGATCAAGGTCTTCATTCGGAACATTCCGAACGAAGGGTTTTGAGGGTTGTTCCGAATCAAGCTGTTTGTTCCGAATCAAAAGTTTGTTCATCCGTAATATTCAGTATTCCGGATCAAGGGGTACTCATTCGGAACATTCCGGATGAAGGTTGTTTATTCGGAATAATTAATTATTCCGGATCAGTGACACATTCCGAGTGAAGGGCTTATTCCGCACCAAGCACTTTATTCCGGATCAAGGGTTTTGATAGATATTCCGAGTGAAGAAGAACATTCCGAACGAAGGTGACATTCCGGATGAATGTTTATTCTGAATGAGGGTATTATTCCGAATGAGCTGTTTTCAGGTTATTTTAAGTTTCTGTTTTTTTTAAGTATTAATTTTTAAGCTTTACTTTTCCCGCCTTTTTACTTAGTCGCACTTTAAGTTTACTTGCCTTAGATTTATTTTAAGCTTGCCTTAGTTTAAGTTTTAGTTGCGTTTTAAGTTTGCCTTAGATGGATTTAAGTTTGCGTTATTTACTTTTAGTGCTATTTACTTTTCGTCACGCTTTTAAATACTTGCCATTTATTTTAAATTAGTTTTAGATTTAAATTAACGTCATTTACTTTTACGTCTTGCACATTTATTTTAAAACAACCAAAAATATTCTTTTTAACCAAAAACAATTGAGTCGCATTTTGAACCGGAAATCAATTCGAGAAGATACCGAGAAACGAACTTTTCAACCTAGTAAAATATAGTTATCAAATGGCGCCGCTGCCGGCTCTTTTCGTGAAGATTAACGGTTTTATGTGAGAGACGCGTTGCTTTTTGGGATCCGTTCACTCGTGAACGTTATTTTTCGTGTCAAAAATTTTCAAAAAAATCCAAAAAAAAACATTTGAAAAATCATAAATAGCATTTCTTTTTCAAAGTTTTGCACCAAAAATATTCCTCTTTATCCTCTATTATGTTTAATTCTTTTCTTTACCCCTCTTATTTATAATTCTTCATGGATTCGTCTTGCGTACGGTGTGGGAGACCATGGCATGGTTTTCAAACATGTCAATGGTGTACTTGTGAGCGGTGTGGTTTTAATATCGACGATACACAATTTGGATTTTGTCCATTTTGTAATTCAACAAATTCATACTTCTCCTCTTACGATACTTTCTCACCCTCTCCCATCTATGACAATACTTATCCTCAAGATGCACCGGGTTTTTCTCCATACCCGTGGTGCTATATATTTGTGGGGGCCCTCACGATGCTTCTTCTTGTGATCCGTCGAAGGTCTTTGAGAAAATTCCGTGCTATCATCCAAGTGTGTATAATTTTGATCCCCCACGTCACACCGTCAATCATCAACCCTTTTGTGCACTTCCTCCTGAGCAAATTGCCACACTTTTTGACAACTTTCAAAAAGTTCAAGAAGCTTGCAACAAGATCATCAAAAAATGTCAAGCGGATCAGCAACAAGAGCAAGTATCTAACCTTAGTGCTTATACTCCTCCTCTGGTGCCTCCATATTATTATGATGATGATGACGATGAGAGTCCTATTTCTTGGAACGATGAGAATTCTATTCTTTCTCCCGACTTGCCGGCTCTGGAGCCTAAGGATTCACCCATCCTAGGGGATGAGGATCTTAGCACAATTCCTGCAAAGGAATCCGACGAATTCATAAAGTCTAGTGCTGATAACCTTGTCCCAATTCCAAGTGAATATGAGTTGACATCCGACAGTGACGATGAGTATGATGCACTTTCTTCTGATGATGTTCCTTCCACCAACAATTTGGGAGAGGATTCTTTGGCTTTCTCTAATACTCTTTTTTATCAAGATGATGATTTTACTTCTAGTGATGACGAGTCACTATCCGATGAAGAAGTTCCGAAGGAAAATTTCAAGATTTATTCGAACCCTTTATTTGATTTTGATGACGCTTACATATCTAGTGAGGTGAATCCTCTCTTTGACGAAGGGATTGAGGACATTGATAGCTCTGCTTCTCTTGCTATTGATGGGCATACTTTGTTAGCCATGCCCCCTTCTATCGCAGAGGTGGAGAGATTTGACTCTACTGGAAAGGTGACACGGATAGAAGGTATTTCTTCTCTTACTTCTCATACTATATTGCCACCTCATCCTACTGCGTGCACGCCCAAGCGGGTGATGTATCAATTTCACTCTCCGGGAAATGAGGATGAGTGCTTTGACCTGGGAGGTGACAATGACCATTCTATGATTGATAACCTTACGGATTTGCCAATTGGTCAACATCCATTGTCTTTGGAGGATGACAATGTGATTCCTTTACCCACCCCACCTCCCGTGGATCAAGATTTCACATACTTCTCGTATGTTGAAAGGACCTTCCTACCATTCAAGACTTATCCTCCTGCCTCTCCTTTGTTATATTCCTTCGAGAACGAGGACAAGGTTTTTGATCCCGGTATTACATTTGAGGCTTCCCCATGGACCATTTAATTCGGGGACGAGTCAGGCTTGTGACTCGGTTAATATAAACAAGCGCTTTTTGGGAGGCAACCCAATTATCTATCTATCTTTACCTGTTTTCACCATAAGTGTAGGGGGAGCCCCGTGGTGTTTCTTGTTCTCTTTCTAATCATGTGCAGGGGTTCGAGCGCTCAATGATCCACTCTTGATGATTTTTGACGACCCGTGATTCCGTGTTTCCGTCTTCCCGGTTCTATCCTAAACTCTTTTTGATTCACTATTTTATATTTTCCAATATTAAAATAGGAATCTCGTTAGTTGTCTCTTTCTTAGCGAGATTTAAACAAAGTGCACAATGTCCTAAGTGTAGGGGAGTTTACTCCTACATTCTTAAACATTAAGGACAATGTTTATATTAAGTGTAGGGGGACTTCTATCGAAGTTAAGTGGCCTTTTCCTTGTATTTGTCCTCATTTTAACCGGAAAATCATTTTTTCGACATTTTTCAAAATTTTTGATCTATTTTGTCCCATTAGTTTTTCCCTTTGTATAGTTATTTTCCTTTGTTGCTAGAATAAATTTTAATAAAGTGGTTTTAATTTTCAAACGTTGTGAATCTTTTGACTCAACCCGAGTTTACTTATCTAAGTGTACTCTAGCTAGTATCCTTAACGTGTTTAAGTCAAGATTTGCTAGGCTTTTATATAGGGAACTATAAAACGCGAAAGTCTTAACTCTCACGGGTTAAGAACAAGAACTTTTCGCAAGTTCCTATAATTGATCCTAGAGAGTTGTTTATCAAGGGAACTTTAAAATGTGAATTCTAAAACTTGAAAGAGTCTAAGAATTTGCAAGATCCTATAGACGACTCGAAAACCCAAAAATTTGATTTAATAGGCTAAGCATCTACGAGTCTCATTCCTTGAGATTTTAAACTGTGGAGAACGAGAGATGATAGAGTCAATTATAAGTTTGGTATTCTTTCGTGAATTTATGTGAGTTAATTATGAGCCTATTCTCCCATCGCTTGCTAATAAATTTATCTGCAATAAATAAGGTTGTACGATTTGAAAAGTTACTTAGCTTCTAGCCCAAGATCGTTTAAAGTTGCTCGGTATGGATTAGAGTTCATAGCCAAGGCATAACTTATTGAAGCGGGATGCGAATATTGGCGAGTCCGAAAAGGCCCTAACAAGGCATGAGGGCTACATTTTGTTGCTAAAGATCCAAAAGTGATGTGAAGAATCATTTATCAAAAATCAATATGAAGGATCGAGACACACGACGAAAAGCAAAAACTCCCCAAAAGATCATGGAGAAGTCTATCCAAAAAGGCCCTAACAAGGTATGAGGATAAATAGATCCAAGTCCAAAAGGAGGCGGATCGTTGTATATCAAAGTCCAAAGTAAAGATTGGAGAAAAATGAAGAAGTCGTGGTCCAAGTATGAAGAATCTCTCAAAACTTCAAGTGAAGAAATTCCTATTATGAAGAGAAGACCATTATTTCATGAACGTCTCTCAAGATTTGAAGTATGAAGTCGCTGCCAAATATCGGTCCGAGAAAGGTCTCAAATCGCGAAGCGAGTTATGCCAAGATATGAACTTTATGAGGTCCCGAGAAGCAGTTTTAAAATATTTTTTCCTTTAGCTAACTATTGATTAAATCGTTCACTTTATTTTCAGCCTAAATAACTATCAAAATAAGTCAAAAATGCATCCTCGTGATCATTCAAGACAACAATAAAATATAAGAGATACACCTAGGAATAAGGGAGTCTAAGTGAATAATTGGCCCACATGAGTTCGTGTTAGTTTGCTAACTTATAATAACAATGATCTCGTTTTTAAGCTTGGTTTGGAGAAAGTGAAAACTTGAGGATGATGATCATTCATGGCATTTTCAAAACCCTAAGGTATGCTTTTGATTTCTTTACTTGTTTTGTTATTTTCTATCTCTTTAATAAAGGCCAAGGTGGATTGATTGTGATGAAAAGTGTAATCGTGCTTTGTGACTAATGCATTGCATGAGGACATTGCAATGGTCAAGTGTAGGGGATTTGATAGGTGTGTAAACACCCATCCTTTTTACCACTTAACTACAAAAATAACCAAGCCAAAACGTGTATTTTATGTCGTAAATGTCGGAATTATGCGTGGTTTGTGTTTTTGTTGTGATTTAGGACGAAAATGTGAAAAGGGGAGAAAACACGGGCATTCACGGGCTTTTATCGAAGAAAAAGACGAAAGACGAAGTCAAGAAATCAAGAGTGGAAAAAGAACGGAAGTCCAAGACCAATTCTGAAGATTTATCGAAGAAAAAGTCAAAAGACGGAAGTTTACTAAAAGCCGAAGAACTCAAGTCTAATTTATTGAAGGATTACAAGACGAGTTTGAAGAAATCCCGAGACAAAGTCATTAAAGCCAAAAGATTAAGAAGACAAGGACTTAATCATGCAATTAAAGAAAAAAGAAAGAGGGGAGGAAGCTTCCTAAGAACCTCCCTAATCCTCCTATAAATAGATGATTAGGATTTCATTTTCATTTTGTTGGTTAAGTATGACAATTAGTCTTCCACCCTTTAATTACTTGTTCTTTAATTACATGTCATTTAATTAATTGTCATGCACCTTAAATACATTTAATTTCAAGTAAGTTTCCTTTTAATTCTTGTCAATCTTTACTTTTATTGCCAGTCTCCTATCTTCCTTTCTTGTTTGATCTTAATCTTTAAGCTTTATTGTTCATGTTCATGTTTTTGATGTTTTTATTGATTGATTAAAGTGGGTTTTGATTATTGTGATTAGTATTGTTAGTTTTATTGATTTTGATTGTTTGTTTATGATTAGTAGATGTTTATTGATTAGTTTGATTTAATCTTTTGGTTTAATTTGATTATTTTTGGTTAGATTCGTGTTCTTTCTTTTCTCCTTGTTCTTCGTTTCTGTTACTGTTTCCCATATTATTCCGAACCAAAGTTGTTCATTCGGAACATTCCGAATCAGTGTTTGTTCCGAACTAGTGAAAGTTTCGAATCAACTTGAGTATTCCGAATCAGTGGAAGTTCCGAACCAGTGAAAGTTCCGAATCAAGCTAACATTCCTAGTGAAGAATTGTTCCGGATCAAGTCATTTATTCGGAATAATATTCCGGATCAAGGTCTTCACTCGGAACATTCCGAACGAAGGGTTTTGAGGGTTGTTCCGAATCAAGCTGTTTGTTCCGAATCAAACGTTTGTTCATCCGGAATATTCAATATTCCGGATCAAGGGGTACTCATTCGGAACATTCCGGATGAACGTTGTTTATTCGGAATAATTAATTATTCCGGATCAGTGACACATTCCGAGTGAAGGACTTATTCCGCATCAAGCACTTTATTCTGGATCAAGGGTTTTGATAAATATTCCGAGTGAAGAAGAACATTCCGAACGAAGGTGACATTCCGGATGAATGTTTATTCCGAATGAGGGTATTATTCCGAATGAGTTGTTTTCAGGTTATTTTAAGTTTCTGTTTTTTTTAAGTTTTAATTTTTAAGCTTTACTTTTCCCGCCTTTTTACTTAGTCGCACTTTAAGTTTACTTGCCTTAGATTTATTTTAAGCTTGCCTTAGTTTAAGTTTTAGTTGCGTTTTAAGTTTGCCTATAGGATAGTTTTAAGTTTGCGTTATTTACTTTTAGTGCCTTTCAATTTTTTGTCACGTTTTAATTACTTGCCATTTATTTTAAATTAGAGTTAGATTTAAATTAACGTCATTTTCATTTACATCTTGCACCTTTATTTTAAAACAACCAAAAATATTCTTTTTCACCAAAAACAATTGAGTCGCATTTTGAGCCGGAAATCAATTCGAGAAGATACCGAGAAACGAACTTTTCAACGAGTAAAATCTAGTTATCAAAACCACATGGATGATTTTTGTACTTTACTCTTTTTTAAAAACAAATAATTGGATTTCTATTTTTCTAATTATGGTTTTTAGTATTTATAAAGAAGAGTTATATTGGATACTTTGTATCATTTGAATACAAGGGGACCAATCCCCGCATTCCATCTAATATTAATTAAAGGCCCATATTAATCTTTATTTTTTAATTAAAAAAAAGCGGAGGGGTATTTTCATCATTTTACCCCTCCCACCTAACACCACCTACCACTCTCCCACGTCCCAGATCTAAATCGGTCGATGTTTTTTTTCTTCTCTCTAAAACACACACAAAAACACACACACATACACATACTCAAATCTTAATCTATCATCAAATACATCAAATCCATCGATAATCACATTCGTAAATCGATCATCACCATCATAAATAAGGTAAAATTCATTCGATTTGTTTTGATTCATCTTGTTATAGCTTATTCGATGTGAATAATTCATCTTATTCTTTTATAGCTTATTTGAGAAATTACGTGAATTTAACGAATGATAAGGTAACTTGTTAGATGATTAATGTGGATAAGCTTATAACTTATCATCATCTTTATTATCATGAATTATAAGCTAACTTATTAGCTTATTTTCATGAATTATAAGATTTTATGGCTTAATCTCACTAAACATATTTAGTATGACCTGTTAGTGAAGTCTCATATATGATATATGATATCATATATGATATAAACTAAAATATCATATATGATAAAATATACATATATGATTATGTGCTTGAAAATTGAATTAAATCTTATTTTTTATGGCTTAATCTCGTTGAGAGATTTAGTATGACCTGTTAGTGAAATATCATATATGATATACTATATCATATATGATATAAGCTAAAATATCATATATGATAAAATATATCATATATGATTATGTGCTTGAAAATTAGATTAAATCTTCTTTTTCGTGTAGAGAAGCCCGTTTTCAAGGAATGTTGAACATTACAAGCATCCAAACGGCCAAGAAGCTTAATGAAGAAACTCATGAATTTTTATTTTATGTTTAAAATGTATTCTTTGTTTTTTTTTCTTGTAATCTCCTAATGGAGTTTTGACATATATAGAGGATTTTGTAAACCATTGATATCTAATACAATGTCTTGTTAATATGGTTTAACTTTCTTGGTATTATGTCATGATGGTTTTGATAAATTAGTGATGGCCATTAGAATAGAAAACATGTTATCATTTTTCAAACATTAAGTATCATGGTTTTGATAAATTTGTGATGATAATATACTTGAAAGAAATCATTATATAACATAATCACATTCATGTAAGATTAAAAACAATAAAATTTAAGTTAAAAAAGAATTATAACATTTGTTCTTATTACAATCAAACATAAAAGAGTTTTTTAAACTACAATTTCTTCTTAAACAACAATGCAATGCTGAACCACAACTTGTTCTTGATCTTCAAACCTCTTATGGAACCTCCTCTTGTTGTAATCAAAACTTCACATAATAAACAAGCATTTATGTTCTTCAATCCTGAAATATAAAATGAATACAAATAATAAGTAAACTATTTTTTTTTGGAAAAAAAATATATGACATATATGTTGATCACATGTCATATACATATAACAAAGCAATATTATATATGATAATCTCATGTCATATACATATGACAAAACAATATCATATATCATATATAATATATGATATCATATATGATACCATATATGATATCATATATGATATCATATATCATATATGATATATCATATATGATATATAATATCATATATGTTGGAAACTCACTTTATGTGACGACATTTAAGAATTCCCGTTAGTTATCATAGTCACGCACATTTAGACTAGACTAGGCTCTTTGTAAAGTGCGTGACTATATATACCCCTCCTTAGCTTCCAAGGAGGGGTGTTGATTGTATTTTGTTCATTTGAGGAACACACACATTTCACATTCAACCTCTCTCTCTCTCTCTCTCTAAGCCAACAATGGTTTCCACCATCATCTTCCACCACATTAGACCACCGGATCATATTTAGCTTTTCTACATTTGGCATCAGAGCCACGGTTCCATCCTTGGATCGTGTTTACATTTTCGATTTTGGTGGTCTAATCTTTTTCTTGTGTCTCGTTATACGTATTTCTGTCCATTTTGTCAAAATTTGTTGTCACGTCATGCCATTGTTTTTGTCTAAACAGTTGGTTATCTTGTGTCGTATTATTATTTTTTGTCCAATCTGTCCAATTGCTTCTCGGTCCAAATCTATTTCACTGGTCAAACATGGTCAAATTATCATGGTCAAGTCATCAGTCACTTTATACTAAATTTGGTCATATTTGGTATCTTGGATTATCACTTTAGTCCTCATCTAACTATCTAAGTACTGTTTTTTCTGGGTTATATATATTTTTTTTTTTGAAGATGATGGTGATAAACTCAGATTTGCCAGAAAATCTGCCCAGAAACAAGATCCCTGAAAAAACGGTACAAGGACCACTTTTGGACTCTACACGGTACAATCGCATGGATTGCGATGGAATGGTATTTGACACATTCCGATGGGTTCGCCATACCCATTGCGATGGGACTCATTCCGATGAGTCACATTGCGATGGGTGGCTGACCTGTCGCAATGGCCTTGACATGACGTCATGCTGTCCGTTTGTTTTTAACATTGCGATGGTTGCTTCATTGCGATGGGTTTCTTTTAAGAAAACTTTGCGATGAAACTGGTTAATTTTTGCGATGCATTTTTTTATATAACAAGACTCATTGCGATAGCAAGACAGACAACATGAACCGGGACCAAAGTTGTGACCAAACCGACCCATCTCAACCGAGTCAACTCGGTCATTACCGAGTTGACTCAGTCAAACTCACTGAGTTGACTCGATACCTCCATCCTTATACCGCCTCAACACCACAAATCTAACCTAACCCTTCGTCTCCTAATCCCCATCTAGACTCAATCAAACTGAAAATTAAATAATAGATCTCAGATTTATTTTGTGCTCACACATGCAAGCCAAGATCCATTAAGATCAAGAACTCAATAAAAATATATCATCATCGATCTTTTTGGGTGTTTTAACCCTTTGATATTCGAACATTAAGGAGGGATTTTAACAATTTCTGTTAAATCCAAACCTTGTTTCGATTCATTAAATGAAACCAACATGCAACAACATATATACCTACCCGAGACCACTTTCTTATGATCTTGAAGCCAAGTCTTTAATGCATCTTCAAATCGTTTCATTTTAGACGACTCATCATCTGGGTTCGTCTAATATGAAATATTTCGTGGGATTAGCAGTGGTTTAAGAAAGATTGAGATGGGATTACATGATGATTATGTATGGGATTATTTGTATATTGAGTTTGATAGATGGAGTGGTTTGTATATTGTTTGCTAGCTAATCTGATGAGATTAGCAGAGATGATGAGTGAGTAGATGGAGGAGGATGGGGCGGATTCAACGAGGTTGGGTTGAGAGTGTTTTGGAGGCTGCGAAGATTGGGAGAGGTGTTTATTAGGTTAATTTGACCTAATTTTTAGGGTTATTGCAACTTATGTGTAACTTGATGGATCGGGTCACGTGGGTGCACCAGATATTGCATTTTATTTGGGTAAGAGTTATTTAACTCAATTGGTGATGGACCGGGTTTCAAATGGGTGATGGGCCATGAATTATTTTGTCAATGGAACTCATTTACTTAATATGGGCCATGGAACTCAATTTTGGTTAACCCATTGGCTAAGTTTATATGATTTTAAACCGTGTGTTTTTATAACACTTACACACAAATTTTTTAAAAATAAATTTGTTGTGTATTACGTTTTAATTCATTGTGACATCCGGTCGAGACAAAAAATGTCGAGAAATTGTTAAGGAGTATGGATGCTCAAACAAGCAAATTCCTTTTTTGAATTTGTAGTTTTTTTGTCGCATTTGTGGTTCTTTAGTTCTTTCTTGACACTGATTGGGTGACGAGAAATGTGACGCGACAAAATGAAGTGACAATTGTGACGAGAATTTATTTGAGACGAGACCAAGAAAGAATGGGCGATTTTTTAGTGGCTTCAGATTTTGTTTGATCGGGTATTAATTACGTGACGTTGAAGACGGATTTTTCGAAGGCGTGTATTTATTTTATCTTTTACTAGATAACTTGCTCGTGCTTAATCCTAGAATGAAGACTTGGTTATCTGGTTTCCGGGTTCGGGGTGGATGGTTGATGACTCGGATAACTATCACTTAAAGGGGTTACATTGTTGTACTCAGTGTCACGCGCGTAGTCGACGTGGATAATTTCAAGAGGTGTTGTGCTTATAGACTTCTTCAGTGATGCATTGAGTACTTAGAGATTTCTCCACCGTTCTTCATTCAACAATAGTGCAAGCTTAAGTCACAAGATCGAAGGATTTTTATTCAGCTTCACGTTTGACGTATCCGGTTCATTCTTTCAGTGGTCACTTCAAATTGCTTTCATGTGGTATGGTAAAGGTGGACATGGAGAGTTTATGAGAAGAGATTTCGATCAACAGCTGATTCTCACAAAATATATAATTCAGCTTATTTATTATTCTCACGAGATTTCAGGTTCATGTGCGTACAATTTATTGATGGTTCCGAGTTTCGAAACCATCAAGGGGGAAGAAGCAGACACATTGAACGCACAACGAGTACACGTGATGAACTTCATACCTTCTTTTGATTTGAAGATATTCCGGGATGACATTTGTCATAGCCGCAGAGAAATCAGTGTTTTAACTCGTGTCGTTATCAATCTCCAAACGGTACACTACTGATTCGAGGTTTAATTGTTTGATTGTTGCAATTAAACATCATCATTATCCTATATGCATTCCCGGGACTTAATTGACTCTGGTGCATCTCCGGAAGAAGACGTGTGCATTTCCGGGACTTAATTGACTCTGGTGTTACGATGTCAACTTCATGAATGGGATAAAGTGTCCACTTCAGTATTTGAGCTTCATAATTGGGATTGATTTACCTTCTTCAACTATGTGGGGGAAGAAGTGTCTTGATTCTTTCTGGTATGCATAACTTGAACTCTCAGGGGGAAGAAAAATTCAGAAGAATTATTCAAGCGTGAGATGAAAAGTTGTTGATCTACTTGGGGGAAGCTATTCAAAATGCTTCTACATCAAGTTTACGTGGCATGAATTAGGGGGAAGCTAATTCAGAAGCTTCTCCTTAACCAGAAGTGTATGGGTTACTTAGCTCGTGCCGTTACAGTATTTCTACTACAAGTCACTTTAAAGATGAGTCGTTTTGAAAACGAAGGCCTCAGAAGACTTCATCAGCATTGGATGCTTCATGGAAGCTCTTATTCTTAATTATTTTGTACTTGATAGGTAGAATATTGTAAGGAATTCTACACGTCGTCCCATGGGGGAAGATTGTTGGAAACTCACTTTATGTGACGACATTTAAGAATTCCCGTTAGTTATCATAGTCACGCACATTTAGACTAGACTAGGCTCTTTGTAAAGTGCGTGACTATATATACCCCTCCTTAGCTTCCAAGGAGGGGTGTTGATTGTATTTTGTTCATTTGAGGAACACACACATTTCACATTCAACCTCTCTCTCTCTCTCTAAGCCAACAATGGTTTCCACCACCATCTTCCACCACATTAGACCACCGGATCATATTTAGCTTTTCTACAATATATGATATCATATATGATATATGATACATGTTGATCAAAACCAACTTAAAATAGCTTATTGGTAACTGATAAGCTAAACACACCCTACTTCAGCTTAATAAGCTAGATAATAATTTATCAAAATAAGCTAATAAGCTTGCTTATAATCCATCAAATATATTTAGATGATGATGATGATGATTAGCTTATCACTAGCAACAATTATTCTATTTAATTCGTTCAAATGAGCTTAATGATAAGCAAATGGTGATAAATTAATAAGCTTATTCGAATCTAATAAGTTAAATAAAAAAAATACGAACCTGATGTGAAGGATATGATCGATTCATAATAAGATAATCAATGAAGATCAATCACACTTTTTGTGTTGATTGAATTATTAGTTGTCGATCGATGTAGAAAGAGAAATTTAGATCGGGGTAGAGAGAAATAAAAAGACGGAGTGTATGTTGTATGAGAAAGAAAAGATAAAAAAAGGTTTATATAGTGGATGGTGAAATGACCGAAATACCCCTGTAGTATAAAATGAGAATTTAATCTCAGCCATTAGATGGTGGGGAGATGGAGGGTGGGGATGAGTCCCCTCATATCTTAGATAAGTTTGGTATCCAAATGAACTTAAATTTTATTATAATTATGTTCGACTAACGTAGATGTATGCATTTTAAAAAGGTTAATCACAAATGTTTATACCGAAAGTTTACGTACCGGTTAAACTGGGGGAGTGGTGTAAAACCCACTCATCTTCACGTCAGCACCACATCATTATTTTAACAAACTCATTACAACTAACTCACACTCACTTTTGGAGGTAATGACACTCACTATAAGTCACTAAACACCACTCCCACTTTTTAACTAAATATTTTTTATTCATACATTTTATTAAAGCACGGGTACATATAGAATTGAAACACGGTATAAAATTAAAAGACGATACATAAGAAATTTAAAAACAACATTTAAAAAAACAAACTAAAAGGCCAAATCATATTTCGCCTTGATCTGATCTCGGTGCCAATCCACGGCTGCACGTTGAGCTCCCTCCAAATGTTTATACGACTGCATATAAAATCCAAGTCCCCGTTTTGTTGCTTGGCTCGGGATATTGCCAGTTATTCTTGCCGAATTTCCATCTCTTTCTTCTTCATTTCAAAATATGCGGCCTCTTGTTCACCCTGCATTAGAATGACCCGTTCTTGTTGTTCACCCATCCCCGACAACATCAACCTAGCCAAAGCCTCGTCGTTTGAACTCGAATCCATCGACCCTCTGCTCCTACTCTTAGCTTTGTCCCTGCCCATTGGACGTGGGATCGGTTCCACTTCTTCATTATCATCGCCCTCAACTTCCACAATGTTACTCGCATCCACACTGTTAAACGAAGTAGACCCAGATGACTTGTATCTCTTGATTTTTTTGAGAATTCCTAGTTAATTCCCTAGGCATTTCCCACTGGCGCCATTTCGGGTTGTCGTTCACAATCTCCCAACAATGACGAAATTTAAACGGGATCCCAACTTCAGCTTCATAATGCACCAACACCCGGTTAAAAAGATCACCATCCGCTGCACCACTTTCAGGCGCCGTACGCATCACGTTACTGATAGGTGTGTAAACACCCATCTTTTCTACCACTTAATTACAATAATAACCGGACCAAAACGTGTATTTTATGTCTTTATGTCGGAATTATGCGTGGTTTGTGTTTTTGTTGTGATTTAGGACGAAAAGGTGAAAAGTGGAGAAAACACAGACATTCACGGGCATTTATGGACTTTTATTGAAGAAAAGGATGAAAGACGAAGTCAAGAAGTCAAGAGTGCAAAAAGAACGGAAGTCCAAGACCAATTCTGAAGATTTATCGAAGAAAAAGTCAAAAGACGGAAGTTTATCAAAAGCCGAGGAACTCAAGTCTATTTTGTTGAAGAATTAAAAGACGAGTTCAAGAGAAATCCCGAGCCACAAGTCATTAGAGTCCAAGTTTAAAGAAGATTAGAAGGAAAAAGGACTAATGGTGTAATTAGTGAAGAATATATGCTTAAGGACCTAATGACGCAATTAAGAGAAAAAGAAAGAGGGGAGGAAGCTTCCTAATCCTCCCCTATATAGATTAGGATTTTATCATTTCTCTTGTTGGCTAAGTGTGACAATTAGTCTTCTACTTTAATTACCTTGTCATTTACTTTTCTTGTCAACTTTAAATACATGTTTTGCACCTTAATTACCATTTAATTCCAAGTAAGTTTTCATTTAATTATTGTCAATCTTTACTTTATCTTGTAAATCTCTTATCTACCTTTCTAAATCTTTGATTTTTATGTTTATGTTTGTGTTCATGTTCATGTTTTTATTTTGATCCAAGTGGTTTTTGATTACTGTGGTTAAATTTGTTTATTTTGTTGATTTAAATTGTTTGTTTATGATTATTAGTTGATTCGTTATTTAGTTTTAGTTAAATCATTGTGTTGATTTTGATTAATCTGCTTTAAATCTCTTTTATCTGTTATCCCTTGTTCTTCGGGATAGTTTGTTGTGTTTCTGATCTTTCCAGGAAATCTTCTGAATCAAGAGAGGGAGTCTGTTCATTCGGAACTTTCAAAGTTCCGAACCAAGGGCTTCATCCGGAAGTCTCAAACTTCCGAATCAAGGGAAGAAGTTCTTTCATTCGGAACTCAGAAGTTCCAGATCAAGTATTGTTCATTCGGAACTTTAAAACTTCCGAGTCAAGACCTTCATTCGGAACTTAAAAAGTTCCGGATCAAGCAATTCATTCGGAACTTTAAAAAGTTCCGGATCAATACTTCCGGACGAAGTTCCGAGTAAAGACTTCTGAACGAAGTTCCGGACGAACTTCCGGACGAAGGACAAAGTTCCGAGTCAAGCAGATCTTCCGAACCAAGTTCCGGACGAAGGACAAAGTTCCGGATCAACAACTTTTTGTTCATTCGGAACTTAAAAGTTCCGAATCAAGGGCTAAGTTCCGGATCAAGCTAGTTCATTCGGAAGTTTTGAACTTCCGAATCAAGGGTTTGTCGTCAGGTTCTTTTGGTTTTTCTTTTTAAATTTCAGTCTTTTATTTTTAAAGCTTTATTGTTCCTGCTTTTATTTTAATTGCACTTTAAGATTATTTGCCTTAGCTTTATTTTAGTTTTGCCTTAGTGTAAGTTTTAGTTGCGTTTTAAGATTGCCTTAGATAGATTTAAATTTGCGTCATTTACTTAAGCGTCCTTTAATTTCAGTCACGCTTTTAAATACTTGCACTATTATTTTAATTAGACTTAGATTTACTTTAAGAGCACTTTTACTTTAATTGTTTTGCACCTTTAATTTTAAACACTACAACGACACATCTTTGTTTCCACCAAAATAAGACTGAGTCACACATTAAATACAAGTTTTTCAATTCGAAGAGACACACGACAAAGAACTTTAATTTTTATACGGGCAAAAGCCAGTTATCAAATGGCGCCGCTGCCGGCTCTTTTCGTAAAGATTAATGGTTTTCTGTGAGAGACGCGTTGCTTTTTGGTATCCGTTCACTTGTGAGCGTTATTTTCTTGCCTTAAAAAATTCAAAAAATCATAAAAAATAAAAATTGATAAAAATCCATAAAAATTAAAAATTTCAAAAATCCAAAAAGATTTTATCTTTCTTGTGTATATATATTGTTTTTGTGTTTGGTTTCTTTTTCTTTTGTCTTTGTAGGTGCATGCGTACTAGATCTTCTAATTATCAAGAGCCCGAGCCTCAAGAAGATTTAGCTATGTCTGGTGTTAACAACAATAATCCACCGCATCCTAATAATAACAACAATGCTCTTCCACAGCCCGATCTTCGGACCATGGAGGAACTTTGTCAACCAACCATGTTTGGATGAGGAGGACCGATTGCGCCGATGCAAATCAACGCTCCTGAGTTTTCGTTGAAGCACCACATGATTCAGCAAGTACAAACAAACCCATTCCGTGGATTGCCTGATGATGATGCCAACAAACACCTCGACAAGTTCATTACAATCACCCAAAGCATGAAGTTGGCTGGTGCCACAATGGATGAACTACGCCTACAACTCTTTCCACACACTTTATTACATCATGCCGAGAAATGGTTTGATCGTCTCCCAAAGAATTCTATTCACACTTGGGATGACATGACTCAACGCTTTTTGTCGCGCTACTTTCCACCATCCATGGTCACGAGCCTTCGCAATCAGATCAGCGGTTTCATGCAAGATCCCCATGAATCTCTTTTTGATACTTGGGAGAGATATAATGTCTTGATCGATAGATGTCCAAACCACAACATGCTCCCTGTAACCTTAATCGATACTTTCTACAACGGATTGACTTTTCGAGATCGTGATACGATTAATGCAGCCGCCGGTGGCACATTCATGAAAAGGAGACCCGAGGAGTGTAGAGAGTTAATTGAGAACATGACTACTCACCACAAAAACTGGGATTCCTCTGCTTCTTCAAGGAACAACCCGAGAGTCAATGTTTTTTCTACCTCAGCAAACCCTGAGATGACCGAACTCACCCGCATGATGACTGAAATGAGCAAAAGTATTACGCTTCTCGCTTCAAACCAACAACAACAACAAGTTAAAGCGGTTGCTAATCCTTGTGAAACATGTGGCGGTCCTCACTCATACACCGATTGTCCTTCAACACAAGGAAATCCGGAAAATGTGTATGCTGCTTATGGTAATTATTCACCGGAAAATTACCAAGCTAGACAACAAGGAGATAGAAATCTGCTGAGCTACCGTTCCAACAATTACCTTTCACCCGGTTTTTCTCCTCAAAACCAAAACCCCGCCAACAACTACAATAGAAGCAACCAAATCCCACCAAGAGCTTCTAACCCTTATCAACCACCCGCCCAACAAACCCACCCATTAATACCGATGTTGAAGCCACAATGAGAACCCAAGGTGAGCAAATCAAGAATCTACAGAGCCAAATAATCAATTTGAAAGGAGATATCCTGAAGCAAGGTAATGACATTAGAACCGAGGTTCGCGATAATATTCAATCCTCCTTCAGCACTCAAACGACTGAATTAAAGAATCTGTTGGCTAGTTTCTTGCCCGCCACTCAACCTTCTACTTCAAGTTCTCTACCTTCAAACACCGTCACCAATCCGCGAGCTAATGTGAGTGCTATAACTACGCGTAGTGGAATTACCATTGTCGATCCACCTATCCCACCACCATCATCTACACCTCCTCCGCCACCATGTATCCCTACTCCTCCTACACCTAGTATTAGTGCACCATTACCGTCTCCGCCTCGTCATGATGATGTATCTCGGAAGGACCCTTCAACATCCCAACCTTTACCGACTACACCTTCACCTTCCACCTATAAACCTAGAATCCCATACCCCTCTCGCATAGGCAAGACCAACGAGCTAACCAAGAATGACTGTCAAGTATCGAAATATGTGGAAATGCTATCTCAAATGACCATCAACATTAGCCTTGTTGAAGCACTTTGCCACATGCCGAAATTTGTCAAAGCATTCAAGGAATTGCTTAGCAAGAAGGAGAAGCTGATTGAACTCGCCAACACACGCTTAAATGAAAACTGCTCAGCAGTTATTCTTAAAGAATTACCGGAAAAGCTTGGAGATCCCGGTCGTTTTGTGTTGCCTTGCGTGTTCAACAAAACTGAAGAATTTACTGCCCTTGCTGATCTCGGGGCTAGTATAAATTTGGTGCCACTGAGTGTTTGGAAAACACTATCATTACCCGACCTCACTCCAACAAAGATGACTCTTGAACTTGCAAACCGCACTCTCGCTTACCCCGTTGGTATAGCCGAAGACGTGTTCATCAAAGTTGGCACATTTACTTTCCCGGTCGACTTTGTCGTAGTTGATTATGAAATGGACCCTCGTATTCCTTTAATACTTGGTCGGCCATTCTTGAGAACCGGACAAGCTTTAGTGGATGTGGCCGAAGGTGAGTTAATCTTACGAGTCGGGGATGATTCAAAAGTTTTTAAAATGGGGAAGCTTACAGGCAAATCTTTTGGACGAGAATCAGTGAATATGATTAATGTGCTCGATGACTTTACCGTCTATGACAATCCTCTATTCGATTCTTCCATCGATAATCCACTCTTTGACGATGATGTGGATGATTCTCTCCTTACTTTGGAACCTTCTCCCATTTATGATTCTCCACCGGTCTTTGATGCTTATGATAATTATGATTCTAGCTCAGATTCGGATGATTTTGATTGTACTTCTGAGTATCCCGAGATGCCCACTTTTGATGATTTTGATGAGGCTGATACTCTTTCGAGCGATTCTTCACATAATGAAGATCCTCCGCCATCACTCGATCCTACTTTGGACGATTACTCATTTGAGGAAGATTTCTCTGAATTTCTCAACACTTACTTCCCTCATGAGAGTGATGCTCCTCCTTATGACTTTGAAGATTATCGTCTTGATCCTACTTTGGATTTGAAGAACATTCTGTCAAAGGAGAAGAAACCGGTTGACACCAATATCCGTTGCACATATGATTTGACACCTCTTTGTCCCCCTTCTAAGGATGAGGTTGTGCTTCTTTGCGGATCTTCTTCACACTCGGCTGAGCCTGAGTGCTATTTTCCCCTAAAGGAAAAGGTGTTCGACCCCGGTATTGAAGTCTTTAAGCCATCTCAGTATCCACCTGATGAAATAAAAGGAAAAATCTTTGGAAATCTTGAAGACATGCTTGCACCACTTCACCCTTGCTCCCACCGTGCTCCATCACTGCTTAAGGGAACCTTGCCTACTCTTCTTTGGCTTGCCTTGTTCGCCTTAAGCTCGTGCTTATTGATGGACGAAAACTATGTCTTTGATCCTGGTGGATATGTTTCATTCTTCTTCCGTTGATGATCAAGGTCGAGTCAGGCTCACGACTCGGTTAACAAAAATCAAGCGCTTCTTGGGAGGCAACCCATGCATCTATCTTTTCGCTTTCTTTAGCATAAGTGTAGGGGAGACCCTTTGGTTTGCTATTTCCTCTCCTCACTTCTTAATCAGGGATTCGAGCTTCAATAATCCACTTTTGATGATTCTTGACGACCCGTGATTCCGTGTTCTACTTCTTCCCGGTTCTATCCTAAACTCTTTTCGATTTACTATTTTATATTTTCTCAATATTTAAATAGGAATCTCTTTAGTTGTCTTTTCCTTAGCGAGATTTAAACAACGTGCACAATGTCCTAAGTGTAGGGGAGTTTACTCCCACATGCTTAAACATTGAGGACAATGTTTATCTTAAGTGTAGGGGGGACTTCTATCGAAGTTAAGTGGTCTTTTCCTTGTATTTGTCCTCATTTTAACCGGAAAATCAATTTTTCGACATTTTCAAAATTTTTGATCTATTTTGGCCTATTTATTTTCCCATTTGTATAGTTATTTTCTTTCTTTTATTAGAATAAATGCTTAAATAAGTGGTTTTAATTTTCAAACGTTGTGAATCTTTTGACTTAACCCGAGTTTACTTATCTAAGTTTACTCTAGCTAGTATCCTTAACGTGTTTAAGTCAAGTTTTGCTAGGCTTTTATATAGGGAGCTATAAAACGCGCAAGTCTTAACTCTCACGAGTTAAGAACAAGAACTTTTCGCAAGTTCCTATAATTGATCCTAGAGAGTCGTTTATCAAGGGAACTTTAAGATGCGATTTCTAAACTTGAAAGAGTCTAAGAATTTGCAAGATCCTATAGGCGACTCGAAAACCCAAAACTTTGATTTAATAGGTTAAGCATCCACAAGTCTCATTACTTGAGATTTTAAACTGTGGAGAACGAGAGATGATAGAGCCAATTATAAGTTCGGTATTCTTTCGTGAATTTATGTGAGTTAATTATAAGCCTACTCTCCCATCGCTTGCTAATAAATTTATCTGCTAATAAATAAGGTTGTACGATTTGAAAAGTTACTTAGCTTCTAGCCCAAGATCGTTTAAAAGTTGCTCGGTATGGATTAGAGTTCATAGCCAAGGCATAACTTATTGAAGCGGGATGCGAAGATTGGCGAGTCCGAAAAGGCCCTAACAAGGCATGAGGGCTATATTTTGTTGCTAAAGATCCAAAGTGATGTGAAGAATCATTTATCGAAAATCAATATGAAGGATCGAGACACACGACGTAAAGCAAAAACTCCCCAAAAGTCATGGAGAAGTGTATCCGAAAAACCCTAACAAGGTATAAGGATAAATAGATCCAAGTCATAAAAGGAGGCGGATCGTTGTATATCAAAATCCAAAATAAAGATTGGAGAAAAATGAAGAAGTCGTGGTCCAAGTATGAATCTCTCAAAACTTCAAGTGAAGAAATTCCATTATGAAGAGAAGACCATTATTTCATGAACGTCTCTCAAGATTTGAAGTATGAAGTCGCTGCCAAATATCGGTCAGAGAAAGGTCTCAAATCGCGAAGCGAGTTATGCCAAGATATGAACTTTATGAGGTCCCGAGAAGCAGTTTTAAAAGATTTGTCCTTTAGCTAACTATTGATTAAATCGTTCACTTTATTTTCAGACTTAATAACTATCGAAATAAGTCAAAAATGCATCCTCGTGATCATTCAAGACAATAATAAAATATAAGAGATACACCTAGGAATAAGGGAGTCTAAGTGAGTAATTGGCCCACATGAGTTCGTGATAGTTTACTAACTTATAATAACAATGATCTCGTTTTTAAGCTTGGTTTGGAGAAAGTGAAAATTTGAGGATGATGATTATTCATGACATTTCCAAAACCCAAGGTATGCTTTTGATTTCTTTATTTTGTATTTCTTTAATAAAGGCCACTATGGATTGATTATGATGAAAAGTGTAAACGTGCTTTGTAACTAATGCATTGCATGAGGACATTGCAATGGTCAAGTGTAGGGGATTTGATAGGTGTGTAAACACCCATCTTTTCTACCACTTAATTACAATAATAACCGGACCAAAACGTGTATTTTATGTCTTTTATGTCGGAATTATGCGTGGTTTGTGTTTTTGTTGTGATTTAGGACGAAAAGGTGAAAAGTGGAGAAAACACAGACATTCACGGGCATTTATGGACTTTTATTGAAGAAAAGGATGAAAGACGAAGTCAAGAAGTCAAGAGTGCAAAAAGAACGGAAGTCCAAGACCAATTCTGAAGATTTATCGAAGAAAAAGTCAAAAGATGGAAGTTTATCAAAAGCCGAGGAACTCAAGTCTATTTTGTTGAAGAATTAAAAGACGAGTTCAAGAGAAATTCCGAGCCACAAGTCATTAGAGTCCAAGTTTAAAGAAGATTAGAAGGAAAAAGGACTAATGGTGCAGTTAGTGAAGAATATATGCTTAAGGACCTAATGACGCAATTAAGAGAAAAGGAAAGAGGGGAGGAAGCTTCCTAATCCTCCCCTATATATAGATTAGGATGTTTATCATTTCTCTTGTTGGCTAAGTGTGACAATTAGTCTTCCACTTTAATTACCTTGTCATTTACTTTTCTTGTCAACTTTAAATACATGTTTTGCACCTTAATTACCATTTAATTCCAAGTAAGTTTTCATTTAATTATTGTCAATCTTTACTTTATCTTGTCAATCTCTTATCTACCTTTCTCAATCTTTGATTTTTATGTTTATGTTTGTGTTCATGTTCATGCTTTTATTTTGATTGAAGTGGTTTTTGATTATTGTGGTTAAATTTGTTTATTTTGTTGATTTAAATTGTTTGTTTATGATTATTAGTTGATTCGTTATTTAGTTTTAGTTAAATCGTTGTGTTGATTTTGATTAATCTGCTTTAAATCTCTTTTATCTGTTATCCCTTGTTCTTCGGGATAGTTTGTTGTGTTTCTAATCTTTCCAGGAAATCTTCTGAATCAAGAGAGGGAGTCTGTTCATTCGGAACTTTCAAAGTTCCGAACCAAGGGCTTCATCCGGAAGTCTCAAACTTCCGAATCAAGGGAAGAAGTTCTTTCATTCGGAACTCAGAAGTTCCGGATCAAGTATTGTTCATTCGGAACTTTAAAACTTCCGAGTCAAGACCTTCATTCGGAACTTAAAAAGTTCCGGATCAAGCAATTCATTCGGAACTTTAAAAAGTTCCGGATCAATACTTCCGGACGAAGTTCCGAGTAAAGACTTCTGAACGAAGTTCCGGACGAAGGACAAAGTTCCGAGTCAAGCAGATCTTCCGAACCAAGTTCCGGACGAAGGACAAAGTTCCGGATCAACAACTTTTTGTTCATTCGAAACTTAAAAGTTCCGAATCAAGGGCTAAGTTCCGGATCAAGCTAGTTCATTCGGAAGTTTTGAACTTCCGAATCAAGGGTTTCTTGTCAGGTTCTTTTGGTTTTTCTTTTTAAATTTCAGTCTTTTATTTTTAAAGCTTTATTGTTCCTGCTTTTATTTTAATTGCACTTTAAGATTATTTGCCTTAGCTTTATTTTAGTTTTGCCTTAGTGTAAGTTTTAGTTGCGTTTTAAGATTGCCTTAGATAGATTTAAATTTGCGTCATTTACTTAAGCGCCCTTTAATTTCAGTCACGCTTTTAAATACTTGCACTATTATTTTAATTAGACTTAGATTTACTTTAAGAGCACTTTTACTTTAATTGTTTTGCACCTTTAATTTTAAACACTACAACGACACATCTTTGTTTCCACCAAAATAAGACTGAGTCACACATTAAACACAAGTTTTTCAATTCGAAGAGACACACGACAAAGAACTTTAATTTTTATACGGGCAAAAGCCAGTTATCAGTTACCATAAACCCCACAAAACCGAACTAGAGCCGGTCGAAAGGACTTCCACTTCCTGTTCAAAGAATCATACGTACGAGCCCCAGACTGCTTCGTTTTGCTCTCAAAGTACTCAAGGATTTTTGTCCAAAATCCCTGCTCCGTCATCTCGTTTCAATGAACGTTGTCTTCAGACACAAAAACCTAAGCTTTTGCCAAAACAATTTCCTCCGTGACTGACCAATGTGTTTGTCGTTTTGCAGCTTCTTCGACCGCCTTCTTCTTTTGACATCCCCTATCTAGTTCGTTCTTTGGTTTAGGCCTTTGGACGGTTTCTTAGGTTTCTAAAATCTGTTTTTTCAAAATTTCGAAAGAAAATTAATTTTAGTTTTTTTCAAAAAAGTGTTTTGAAAATTAATTTTATGAATAAGTGGTAAGAAAAGGGAAAAAAATTATCATGAATAAATAAAACAAATAAAACAAAAGTGAAATAAACTCAAAAGATTAATGGTGGAAGTCAAATCAAGTCGTAAGAACCAAAAATATAAAAAAAAAATAGTGGTAACAAGTAAACAAGTCATATACCCGATCATACTACGTATACTAACATGAAAGTTAATTATCGATGTTTAGCCATATATTTAATATTACGTATATCAATTTTAAAAAAATAATAATTATGTATCTATAATTTTCACCCTTATAGCATAGCTTGAAAGCTTCTTACAGGTTATCTGCAAGATTTTTGACAGATTATAATAAATGCACAAATAAAACATAACTATTTGTATTACTTTTTGTCCTTTTCAGATTTTAACGTTGAATAATTGTAGTTTTTGGTATGTTTTGAATGCATAGTAATTTTAAAAAAAATATTTCATTTTGGTGTTTTATATAGATGTTATTTGAGTTGTTAACCAATTTAGAGGTTGTTAGTTCAAGCCTAATAGAACGTATTTGCGAGATATAATGTGACACAGATGATGTAGGGTGCGAGAAACCTACCGTCTTAAAAAATTTGATAAAAACATTTACTTACTTGTTTTTGAAGCTGGATAATCATAATCTATCAAAAACTAATTCACATAGAAGCTTAAGTTGTCAATCAGTCACATGCCCTTTTAAGATGTAGCAAAGTCGTATATTTTCGTTTCGACCAATATTCAAGTTAGAATTGCGCATGTAAAATAAGGTAAATTTTATTTATGTATAAATTCGATATGCCCACTCAACTTCGATCAGAAAGAACGTCCTCAAACTCTCACCCGGCTCTACTTCCATCACCTTTTACTCTCTCAATACTCATATGGCTAAATTAATAACAACAACAACCCAACCATCGATATTTCAACATCGAAACTAAGACCTTATAAAATATCCATACGAAAACATGAGAAACGGTAAGTAAACTTTCATTATAAACATCTGTGATTAAATTATTTTAAATGCATACATATATGTATTTTCTAACAAAAACAATATATAAAAAGTTAGCAAAGTGCTAAAAAATGTTACATATTACAGACAATAATAAGACTTTGTAACCGAACCTCCAATACATCTTACAATTCTTCTGCCTATTACAAAGCCAAATAAAGGATCTAGAAAATATGTTATAAAAAATATTGGGCTTTCGAGGCTTTACTGAATAAAAAATAATAGAGTTATGAAAATTTCACAAAACGTAAAACGCCGTACAAATAAACACATCAAAGCATTTGTGTTTCATAATGGAAAGCTCAGAATGATCCAACCATTTAATAAAGGAATCAAGAGATGCGGAAGAAAACCACTTACTAATGATGCTCCAAATACCGTAAAGCTTTACACGTTCAACAAAGAGATGCTCTACCGTCTCCACGGAAGTAGAACACACCGGACATAGAATATGATCTAAAACGATTTCGGGAGACACTAATTTATCTCTAGATAGAATACGGGCCAAATCAATTTTTCACAGTAGAATGTTCAACTGAATTGGAACAAACTTGTTCGAGTGAGTTGTACTACCTCCACTAAACAAGGAGCAACCGTCCAAAAAATATCTCGCGGATGAGACAGAAAACTCACCAAAAAGGTCTAAAGATCACCGTAGTTTATCTTCCTCATAAGAAAAAACGAAGGATTGAATCAAGTTAGAGATAGCCTCCCGTTCTGTCTCCACACCACCTCTCGGCTCCTTTCGAAGAGAAACAGTCGAACATAATTACTCGTATAATAAATACTAAAAACAACCAACTACGTTAGTGCAGCTGGACATTGGCCTCCTATATGGAGCTTGAGAAGGGGTTGTTTTTGGGTTCGAGTCTCGCAAATGGCAAAAGAAAGTGTAGATTTTTTTCAAAGGTCGGATATCAATTGTAGTGCCTACTAAGAAGCATAATTAAATAATGAAAATCAAATGATTTGTTTTTTAATAGATAAAAAATACAGTTAAAAAAAAAACTCATACATACAAAGGCATTATATATAGTTTACTAGAACAAAAAAAGTAACAACACATAAAAATATCTCAATAGCTGCTAAATTAATCCATTTACCCCTCAACTGCACAGCACGTTCTAGAACCTTCCGCGTAACAAACTCATCATCCTCCAATAAAATCATTCCACGTGTACAATTTAAAACTTGAATTGCCGCTTTGTGTTACTTAATCACTCATTTCTTTCATTTTATCAATTCACACACACATACATTCAACTTACTTTCTCTTGTTATCATGCTCTTAATCACATCATCATTCTGATCTGATCATTTCGCATTGATCGTTAACCGTACGGACTCTCGCTTCACTCGTCTCCTTATTCGTGTTACGTTGTTTACGATATCGTCAATCGCACGTTATCTGTTTAAATTAGCACTCAATCGATTAGGTTTTGCTTCGCATTATCGTTATGTTATTTAGGTTTACGACATTTTGATTAAAGTTTGTTGAACTCTCGCTTCACTTATCTCGTTTTACGATTCTCGCGTTTAGTTTTAACGAATTAAGTTCTGATTGATTTGATCTGTTTATAACTGAATTGATTAGGTTATCGACATCTATCGAATTTATGAATTATTGCGCTTGTATGTTGATGAATCGATTTTGTGATTAGCGATTAGTGTTTACGGAGTTTTGGTTGCTGTTTGTTTATTTACATTATATATGTTACTTACAATCATTAATCGCATGCTTAATGCCGAATCTACTGATACGTCATCTTGTTTTACGGATTTTATGTTTCTGTATAAATGTTGTTTAGGTTTTCGACATTTCAATTAGAGTTTGTTGGATCCGTGATCGAAATTATGAATTATCATGCTAGTTTGTTGATGAAGTGATAATTTGATTAGCAATTAGTGTTTACTATCATTAACCAGTTGATTAATACTGAATCTACTGATACGTCATGTTGTTTTACGGATTTTATGTTTCGGTATAAATGTTGTTTAGGTTTTCGACATTTAGATTAGAGTTTGTTGGATCCGTGATCGAAGTTATGAATTATCATGCTAGTTTGTTGATGAACTGATATTATGTGTAGTGATTCGTGATTATAGCTTATTGAATCTATTCTACATGATCGACATTTTTATTTATAGAGTTTGTTGAATCGGAACAAATAATATGTACTCGTATTACTTTTGTTGAAATAGACACTGCGTACATGATGAACTCTGCTTTGTTTTCCAGTATTATCATTTATCAATGCTTGAATTTAAAGATCTACTCTGCTTTGTTATCCAGTATGATCAATTCTTTAATCTTAGCTGAGATTCTAATACACATTTTAGCTTCTTGAGGATAATTTAGGTTCTTCTGCACGTAGTTGTCTTTTTGTTATGTTGATTCGGATCACAATCTCGTTTTCATATTACAATACGGTTTTGACATGTACAAGTTAAGAAAATTGAATTAGACTATATTGATTTTACTGGAAGATAATATGATATTTCTCTTTAGATAATATGAATTAGACTATACGGTTTTGAATGTTACAAGATAAAGGGATAATGTTCCCTTGTTAGCTGTTTTATCTGTCTGTTTGATGTTAATTCATGCTTTGTTGCACTATAAGTATAAATGGTGGTCCTTCTATGATTTCCATTATCTTGTTCGTATAAGGTTTAGAAAAGTTTGTATCAGAATGGATCTGTTTATTCAACTTCTTATGATACTCGGTATCTATTTCAGGAACTTTCTGTAACAGGGTCAGCACCATCTACAAGTTTTCAAGATATTTTGGTTAATTAGGTGTTAGACAAAATGAGTCAATCAGGAAAAGATAAGGAGTTGAAGTCAGATACTGAAAGGGAAGAGAAAGAAACGACACAGTCAGAGCCAAAACCTGATGATGATGTGAAAAGTAGTTCTACAACCAGTAGCAGCAATAATGAAGAGGATGAGAAGAAGTGCATGGATGCAGTGGATTTCTTATCACGACAAGCCAAAGGAATTGTGATTGAAAAGCAAGGAACTGGAATTGGTAAAGGAAAAGCACCTGCTACTGCTGTTGCTGGCAAGAGACGAAAGAGAGCAAGTGGAGGTCTCAAGAGGTCGATTTCGCTAAGATCAGGACTGAATGATCTTGGTTACAGCTTTTCTTCAGATGATGAGCCAGCAGAAGGCAAAGGAAATGAGAAAGAAACAGATGTTTTCAGTGATCCAGGAACAGATACAGAGGAAGCGTGTAAGAGACTCAAAAAGAACAGGAACAATGATGATGACTCAGATGATAATGATGGAGGTGCAGATGGTGCAGGAACTGGAGCTGGGGCACATGCAGGTCTATCGATTCAGGCATAGGATGACTTGCAGAAGAATTTTGGCTACCATGTGATGTTGTTTTGGTTGTGCATTCTTTCAGGGGTTATAAACCATTTGACAGCAATTTACTTGATTCTATTTTCTGGTACCGTAAGTACATGAGTAGTGTACATTGGATTTGATTCACACGTTCATTGATGATATCGTTGATGGATGTAGTTAGTAATATCTTGTAATGAATTCTGGCATTTCAAAACTGAGAATAGTGTGGCTATGGGATTAAGACCATGAGATATAATGGAATTTGTTAGTTCATAATGGCCGAGACTGAGACTGATATTGATTGAATTCTGTGTTGTGTATCGAAATATTGAATATTATCTTGCATATTAAAGTGTGTGTAGACAAATGAACACGTACGTAGACCAAGTACCTGTAATGAGATCATGGCTAGCAGAGGCTAAAATATCAAGCTTTTCTGATGTGCATATAGCTCTGCTGATATGGACATTCAAGTGTTGTCATGTGATGGTCAATGCCACTATGTTATTTTGCACTAAACAACTGAAATATGTAATGGCTGAGTGAAAGGGCATATTGTTCTGTATTAAACTTAACCCCAAATAACTGAAGGTTAAGTATTCTTTTGTTGCTCCTAGCTTCTTGCTAGATTCTTGTTCTAATAAAATTGTGCCGTTCAAAAAAAAAACTGAAGGTTAAGTATACATGAAGTATGTTAGCTCAAAGTGTGACAGTGAAATTCTGCAAACGTTATGAACCATGTGGATATAACTTGACCTGCATAAGAAACTGAGTTGAGAAATTTAACTAAAAGAAATTAAAGTTGAGAAACACTTGGAATACAGCTGCAATTCAGAAATGGGGATCATTACCTAAGCATTTCTTATGCCTGCAGCGGATTTATGAAACATATAAGTGGTCTGCTCTCTCAGCTCTCCCTATTGAATATATATTTTTCAAGTATTTCAGCATTCAAAAATAGGAACAAAACAACATCAAAGTAAGGTTTTAAACTCTTGCACTCTTATGCACAACTATGTGACGAAAAAAACCAAAACAATCTCAAAGTACCATTCAACAGGTTCCAAGAGCCAAACACAGGAAACTTGGACTACAACCTACTGTACCTCTCAGCTATTGGCAACATTCAGATTCAAAACAATCAAACTAACAAAAACATTGAGACATGACGACACGACAATACTACCAGCAGTAACAAATAACAGCACTCTAAACGGGGTTGACCATCCTAGTTCTTGGACTTGAACGAGTTGCTCTTGGTCCAGCTGCAGCTCCTGCTCCATCCTTATCAGGTTCATCATCACGCTTTCTTCCCTTCTTAACCTTCTTACACACTTCCTCAGTATCTGCTTTCACACTTCCGAGAACAACTTCAGCATCAGATATCTTCTCCTTTTCTTTACGCTTTTGGCCAGCTTCTTTTGTTGGAACAACATCCTCATCCATCACATCCGTCCCTTTTTTGGCTGATCTTAGACTATACGAACTTTTAACAGCAGGAGGCCTGACATTTCGTGGGACTTCAAGTGTCAATCCTTTAGCTTCTCGTGTTAGCTTATCAACTTCTGTTTGGGTCTTCTTTGTCACTTTTATCGGCTTCTTACCCTTTCCTTTTTCCTTAGCCACAGCTTCAGAAGATTTTAACTCTGGAACTGTATCTTTCTTCTCTTCAGTGTCGGTCGTATTTGAGTCTGACATCATATTCTGATCACTGCCGGTAGTTGACTCCGACTTCATCTTCTCATCACTTTCGGTATTTGAGTCTGACTTCATCTTCTTTCAAATATAACCAGAGAAAACTTGAACAAGATAGTTCAAAAACAGCCACGTTCCTGAAACCAAAGAAGTTAAACAGGAACTGATTCGTTATATTGGCAGTTAACATTGATTTATTTCATTGTTCATTTAATGATATTTAATGGATCAAATCCATGTTTTACTCATCTGCGTAATGAAAATAGAACACATACATAATCACCTCATCTTATAAATCATTATCAAACTACATGTCCTAAATGTATTATCTAAACTTACAGTTATGACATCGAATTATATGATCATTTTGATTCTTGACAAAGGTAACTCAAACAAGAATGCGAGATCGACTATAGTAATTCATATTTTAAGCCAAACCATAGTCAAGCAATTATACTGAAAATATACCCCTGATCAATATTAATGTGACAGCCGAAATCAGAAATCGCTAACAAAAAAAATGATTTAGATCTTCACAAACATCGTAATTTCAAAGAAGCTGTTAACTCGTCATACAAATGCAATATGATCCCACTATAAAAAAAACTATGCGTTAACAACGTGAAACGCTAAGATATAAATAACTAACTAATTAGCAAAGAATGACAGATAGTACAGTGATTGGCTGACGAAGAACATAAACAAACAGGACTAATAGAATCAATGCGACAACCAAATTAAAAACACACGATTTTTATGAACATCTTAACAAAGATCTAACAACAGTTAACCAATTCTTAATTATCCCTAACATTGTAATACACACGTTAATAATAAAAAATCCAAAACAAATGCGATATAAACAACGTAGTAATTGATACTTCTGCTGTTAAACAAAACCGTGAAGAACAAATGCAGAAGAATACACAGAATCAAACGCTAACAAACTCATATAGCCACAGACAGTATGAAACGGTTAATTTAATGAAAATTCATTATTTCTAACATATAAATTTCAAATAAAAACCATAAAGAAAACGATGCATATTAACAGATTGACGAAGAGCAATTATACTGATTAATTTCAACATAACCAACAAATACTATTTAGTAAAAAGTTTCAACTAACGATCGAATGTAGTAAAAACGCAACTACTTGATCAAGATCACTATAACAAAACCGTAATGATCAAACACCATGCAACTAATCAAAACTTTCATCAAGATTCTTCATACGTAACAACCAACAAACTATAATGCACAAGAAACGTGAATCCAAAGAATTCTATATCATCATTGATCATGTTAGAGTAACAAGATTCAAAAGTGTAAAGAACACCATGCATGGGAAGTAACAAACCGACGAAGAATGAATGGTTACCGAAACTTGAAGATGAGTGAGAATTTGTAAGTTGGATGTACGTGATAAGAGAAAGTTGTTTATTTGTAACAGTTGAAAGTTTGTTATGGTGAGTTTTAACTGATCAATCTATCAAAATTTATAGTCAAGTCTTGGTTTAAAATGGCGGGAATTTGCTATATTCTGTTAGAGTATAAGTGTGTCACGCCACACGTGCAACTGTTTCAAGATTTTATGTAAAGTACTTGAGAGTTTCCTTGATTTATAAACATGTGTCTAAAGAGATGGGTCAGTTTAAACAGTCCGGTTCTAGATGAGTATTCGAAAACATGTGTAAATGAGTCGGTTTCAGATCGATTTTGGTCACTTTTAAGAAAAAAGGTAAAGGCCAAAGATGCTCTATCAGACTATCACGATGTTTGTATGTTTTTATACGTTTTATATGTTTTTGTACGTATTTATACGTACAATTGGTATCCGATATTATAGGTTTTTGTATGTTTGTTTACGTGTTCATCCTTTTTTGTACGAGTCGTGTGCTTCTGCGCATTGTTTAATTGTTGAACTGTTCTATTTATGGACTTTATTGACAAAACTTGCAAGCTTAATGAATTGATAACAGGTGTATACCTTATTCCGGATTAATAACAGAGCTATGTGGTACGAGTAAAAGAAATCGAAGTTGAGGGACAAAGCAACTATGACTGCCAGTCTGCAATGCAACATTGGTGAAGGCTACCTGTGTTTTTTCTCACGCCAGCAATGCAGATATATAGTTAAAGATCCATGTACAGGGAATTTGGATTACAACCTACTGTACCTCTCTATCAACATGATTCAGATCCAAAACAATCGAACTAACAAAATACACAACTATACAACATAGTTCTTTGACTACAGCTGCAATCAGAAATGGGGGCCATTACCTAAGTGTTTCTCATGCCTGCAGTCGATTTATGAAACATATGTGGTGTGCTCTCTCGGCTCTCTCTTTCGAATGTGCATTTTTCAAGTATTTCAGCATTCAAAAATAGGAACAAAACAACATCAATGTAAGGTCTTAAACTCTTGCACTCTTATGCAAAACTATGTGACGAAAGAAACCAAAACAATCTCAAAGTACCATTCAACAGATTCCAAGAGCCAAAAACAGGAAACTTGGACTACAACCTACTGTACCTCTCAACTATTGACATCGTTCAGATTCAAAACAATCAAACTAAACAAGACATTGAGACATGACGACACGACTATACTAGCAGAAGTAACAAGTAACATTACTCTAAACGGGGTTGACCATCCTAGTTCTTGGACTTGAACGAGTTGCTCGTGGTCCAGCTGCAGCTCCTGCTCCATCCTTATCAGGTTCATCATCACGCTTTCTTCCCTTCTTAACCTTCTTACACACTTCCTCAGTATCTGCTTTCACACTTCCGAGAACAACTTCAGCATCAGATATCTTCTCCTTTCCTTTACGCTTTTGGCCAGCTTCTTTTGTTGGAACAACATCCTCATCCATCATATCCGTCCCTTTCTTGCTTGATCTTAGAGTATACGAACTTTTAACAGGAGGCCTGACATTTCTTGGGACTTCAAGTGTCAATCCTTTAGCTTTTCGGGTTAGCTTATCCACTTCTTTTTGGGTTTTCTTTGCCACTTTTATCGGCTTCTTACCCTTGCCTCTTTCCTTAGCCACAGCTTCAGCAGATTTTAACTCTGGAACTGTATCTTTCTTCTCTTCAGGGTCGGTCGTATTTGAGTCTGACATCATATTCTTATCACTGCTGGTAGTTGACTCCGACTTCATCTTCTCATCACTTTCAGTAGTATTTGAGTCTGACTTCATCTTCTTTCAACAGTACTTTATATAACCAGAAAAAACTTGAACAAAGAAAGTTCAAAACAGCCGAGTTCCTGAAACTAAAGATAATACAGTAAGAAGTTAGCCAAAACAGACTGGTTATATCAGTAGTTTACATTGATCGAATCCATCTTTTACGCATCTAAATAACTCATATAAGTTAAAGCATATCCCATAATCACCTTATCAAATTCATGATCAACCTACTCGTGATAAATGAATTATCTATATTTTAATTTATGACATCTTGAAATCCAAACAAACAGTAAACCATACCAAATCATAGTCAAGCAATTATAGTGATCTTATACCCGCATTGAAATCAGTGTGACAGCTAAAATCAGAAACCGCAAAGAGTATAATGATTTTGATCTTCACGAACATCGTAATTACAAAGAAACTGTTAGTTCATTATTCAGAATCATTATCCTAACATCAAAATATACGTGTGTTAACAACTTGAAACGCTAACATACAAATAACTAACTAATTAGTAAAGAACGAATTCGTGCAACAGAGAACACAGCTAATTTAGCGATGACTGATAAAGAAACATAAACAACCAGTACTAATCTGACAGCGAAATTAAAAAACCGCCAACACCATAAATGATTAAGATTTTTATGAACATATTAACAAATAATCTAACAAACTTGAATATAATCAGATCAATATAAAGAAACTGTAACCAATTTTTCATGCATATCCATCATCTCTTACTATTGTAAGATAAACCGTAAAGAACGAATGCAGCAGAAAACAAAGAATCAAACACCAACAAACTCAAAAAGACATAGATAGTATGAAACGGTTAATTTCATGCAAAATCTAAGGCTGATGACGTGAAATAAGGATTTGAAACAAACCCGATACAAAGAACTTACTAATTAATAACCATATATAGCAAAATAAAACCGCAAAGAACCAAAGGTACTGTAGCAACATATGCAACAAATTAATCAAATTTTCATCAAGATTTTTATATAGTTAACATGTAACATACTATTATACCCGAGAAATGTGAATAAGCTGCAAAAACCGCAGAGAACACGATACATATTAACAGATTTACGAAGTGGAATTATACTGATTAAAATCAACGTAACAACAGAAAACAGAAAACACTAACATCATAAAGGATTGATAACTTCATGAACATCTTATCAATCAGCTAACAGACTCAAATAAACAGGTACACATCTAATATAAAGAAACTGTTAACACATGCAAATTCATTAACAAGACCAGAATAACTAACTATTGTACGTAAAACAAAACCGTAATATAAATTGATAATAATGTAGCGAAAAACGCAAACTAATCATTTAAAATCATCATCAAGATCTTCATAACTAACAACTAACTTATTTAGCATAAAACAAAACCGTAATGAACGTAAATTATCATCAAGATCGACCCCAATGTAGCAAATAAGAAAGATTTCTTAAACAGAATAACTATCAAGATCTTCATATTAACAACTAGCAAACTATAATGCACAAGAAACATGAACATAAACAGTTACGATAATTCAAGAACTGGAAAGAATACGCTAGCTGTGAATTAACAAATCGAGGAAGAACAAGACGGAGTGAGTACCTGTAGATGACGAAGAACAACGAATGCAGTAGATTGAATGAAAGTTTGATCAATGAAATTTTGCAGTGAGAATTAAAGTGAATGTTTGTTTGTTATGGTGATTAAATGCAACAGAATCCGTCATATTTATAAGTAAATCAAGTGGGTGTTTGATAGTTTGATACAACTGGAAATGGCGGGAATTTGTAATATTGTACACGTGGAGTTTTTTTATTGGATTATAAGTGTGTCTATTGGTTGAATTTTCTACATACCGTTGTGTCACACGTGCAACCGTTTCAAAATTCCATGTACAGTGTTTATTTTTGGTAAATTTTGCTATAAAAATATTTTGATATTTCAACTCGTCTTTATTTAAACTTATATGAGTTATGCCTATTTAATAGAGGAGTCCGGTTATTAAAGAACCATGTATTTTGGTGGAATTCAAGGGACCAATCTGGGCCGTCCATTGAGAAAGACCAGATCATATAATAAAAAACACGGAGGGGGCAAATTTGATAATCTATTAAAGAAGACATAAGGACTAAAAATGTAAATTTGTATTCTACCCACCCGATTGCCCCATTTCCAGTTAAAAAACACACACACATCTCACATATTCTACACATCAAATCCTAGCCAAAAGAATCCAAAAATCTACAAATTTACAACAAATAAATCACGAATTAATCACGAAATTGGAAGAAACAACAAATAAATCAATCGATCCTGCAAAAAAACGGTTCAGAATTGATCATTCTCTCTTACCTCGATTCAAAATAGATAGAAACATGATTATTTGCTTTACCAAATAGATTATAATTATAAATACGCAAAAGAGGTGTTTGGAGTTTGTGATTGTGATAAAGATGGTAGAGTTGAGCATCATGGTTTTAGAAGGTATATGGATGAGAAAGAGCTTTAATTGTATAGAAATTTTCAGGATATTGATATGAGGCATAGCGGATCGATTTTGCCTGAGGAGTTGTATGATGCTCTTCTTAAGGCTGGTAAAACATCTTACTTTCGTTTTCTCCTTTTTTTATTAATTTAATTTGATGCATTGTGTTTTAGAAATATTACTAGTATTGTTGCGTGAAAGTAGTTTGATGCACTTTGGATTTAGCGTGTAATTCGTGGAATGTAGTAGGATTAGCGAGGAAAAATGATGTTACGCAAACAAACAAAAACTGATTGCCAGAGAGTTTTCGATTATCAAAAGTTGAGCTTTTTGGTTTTCGTGGTATGTGGTTCTTAGCTATCGTTAGAAACTTGTCACCTAATTCCATAGAGACTATATCTTGAGTAACTATGACCTATTAAGTTATAATGCTGAGGTAGAGGTTAAAATTGTCTGTGAAACAAGAATCATTCAAATGGGTACTATTTTTGCAAGAAAGTCGAAAAGTTTTAAAAATCGGGTGGAGGGACTAAAATTCTAAATTTTCCGAACTAATATCAATGGTGATATTTCACTAGTGAAAAAAACATTGAGATATCACCGGTGATAAAATAATTTTATCACTCGTGATATTTCACTAAGTTAAAAAAACAATGAAATATCACCGATGATGAAATAATTTTATCGCTGGTGATATATCACTAGTTTTTTCACAAGTGAAATATCACCGTTGATAAAAATCAGATGAGAAAATTTACAATTTTAGTTTCTCGGCCGACTTTTTGCAATTTTTGACCTCTTTGCAAAAATGGCCCCTCGGACTCGGATTATAGCGAAACTAGTGTTAAAGGTATATATTTTGATTATGTTATTTTTACATGTAGAGGAAATTGGTTATTTGTATTGAGGTTAATTTAGCGCAAAATGAATGACCACATCTATTTACGATTTACAAAAATAGGAGCGGTTGGAGTTGTATTAGATATGTGGAATGCAGTTTTATCTAGTCACGTCTTTGTTTATATCAGTTTTTGGTCTGTGTTAGAAGTTAGAACCTGTGATGAGTTACTGATAATTTCTCATGACCTAGCGTAGGTTTTTATTAAAACATATGAGGACAACCCTCACTTAACGTAATCTAGAAATATTTTGATAGCTGATCTCACGTATAAATAAAATGATTTTAGATATATGTAATGCTACATGCAGTTAAGAGGGTGTTTGTTTAAGCATATATATCGGGCTTGCTTATTTTTGTTGCTTAGTTTGAAACTTTTCGGCTTTTATTAGCTTGTAATGTCATAATAAGCTTAAGTTCAAAAGTTTCAAAATAAGACACAATAATGAGCTTATGTAACATAAGCCGAAAACCACAAGCCATGAGGCGGCTATATCCACTTAAACAAACACTCCATTAAGAAATGGAAATGTTATAGAATTTTTGGAACTGCTAGTCTTGTTAAGCTTTCTTGTTAAGCTGAAAACATGAACCGTGTAAACTTAGTTAACGATGAGTCATTTGTTGTACTAAATTATCTTTTAGTGTATCGTTTTTATAATTCTCTATATCGTGTTACCCGCTTCCTGTCTCGGGGGGGGGGGGGGGGGGGGGGGGGGGCAAAAGTGGCATTTTGGTTTTACTGATCGAGGTTGAAAGTGAGAGGTAGCAAGTATTGATGTCAAAATGGCTTTGGTTGCCAATATTCTATAACGCAACTATTAAAGTATGACAAATAAGATGAGCATTTGTTTCCGGTCCTAGATGCATATAAAATAAATTTTTGTACCTACAGGCTCCATGGCATGTTCCATGTCGGAGAGTGTCTATGGTGATAAATACTTGGTTTTCATTGCCAATGATTGGCATACTGCATTTTTTGATTTTAGTTAACCATATTATCATAAATTTGAATATATGAAAGATACAAGATCAGTCCTTAATATGATTCCTAACATTGATCAACAGATTCATTTTGCCTGAATTCATTACTACTAGATATATGTTTCCTTTGGGGTCTCTTATTTAAATTATTGTTGTTTTCAGGGTGGTTGTCCATTGAATGAGCATTCCTGTAGATGGTGATCATTTGAACATCTTATAATCTTAAAAAATTCTTGGAAACTGAAGGGTATCCTCAAGGTAATCGACAAAAAGATTAGAACCTAGAAGTAGATACTCACCTAACTTCAGATTGTTATGTCAAATACTTTTTAGCACTTCAAACTAGAAAACCACAATCAAAGCCGCCCTTCAGAAGGAACTTACACTTCTAATTCTGCTAGAAGTCCCGTTAATCAGTTTTATTGGAAGACTCGACAACCAAAAAGGTGTTGACATATAATCAACACAGTTTTGTAGATGGATATATACCTTGTGATGCTGGGGAGCAGCAATTTCGATCTCAAACAGATGATTCAGGAAATAGAGAATCAATACTTACATGTGAAGATACATTGGAATGTTCAAGGGGAACAGTTTTAAACATTCTTTGTTGCTTCAGTTAGCCATATAGATTTAAACATTCTCTGTTACTTTAGTTATCTATAGATGTGAAGATAAATTGGCATGTTCTAGTGAATTCCATTTTTAACAAATGTTACGTGAAACTGTTACTTCAGTTAACCATAGATTTGATGTTGTTATAAATATAGTTTATTACTAGTGATACTTAACTAGTGATAAAAAAAATGAAATATCACCGGTGATAAAAATCATCGGTGATAAAATATCACCGGTGATATTACACAGTAACGTGATATTTCATTGGTTTATTACTAGTGATAAAACAATAAAATATCAGTGTTAATATAGTAACGTGATATTTCATTGGTTTATTACTAGTGATAAAACAATAAAAATATAACCGCTGATAAAATATCACTGGTATATCACCGGTGATAAAATATCACCGGTGATAAAATATCACCGGTGATAAAATATCACCGGTGATAAAATATCAACGGTGATAAATATCACCGGTGATAAAATATCACCGGTGATATAATATCACCGGTGATATTACGCAGTAACGTGATATTTCATTGGTTTATTACTAGTGATACTTCACTAGTGATAAAACAATAAAAATATCACCAGTGATATTGATAAAATATCTCCGGCGATAAAATATCACTGATGATATTGCACAATAACAAGTGATATTCCATTGCTAAATAATCAACTTGCTTTAACATCATGAAAAGAATTAGAATCACGTGCATTAGCCTGTTCTCGTTCGTATTAACCAAATGGCACCTTATTGATTTTTGTAATGTTGAAATGAAAACCACTTGGTCATCACTTATATGAACTTGGATTCCTGATAATCATGGTGATGTGTGAGTGTAAATGCCCTTCCTTCGTAGGTTAACTCATGGTGCACCAGGTTCATTGCAAACCTAAGTATGCACCAGGTTTAGCTAAAAAGGTTTAATCATTTCTTCGTAGTTTGCTTAGGACCATCTATGGACCAAGTTCATTGCAAACCCAGTCACTCGCCATCCACGAATAAAAAGTACTTTGTCAACAGAATTCACAAAACACAAAAAATACTTATGTTAACAAACTAAATACTGTAAGAGAAACTCAATTACCATAGTCAAACGAAGTATGTCAATGGAGACACAAGATACCAATTGCCATATTTAAGCACCATATGCTACTGGATGATGGAACTCAATTTAAACCAAGTATGCTAATTAAAACAAATTTACTGGATGATGGAACTCATTTACAATAGTTAAACAAACTCAATACACAAGATGATCAAAATAAAGTTCTCTCCAATGGTACATCATCTATAAACTCATCGAAACCATGTTTCTTCTAAAGCATATAGCGTTATCATCTCACCTCGTTGAAACAAACAAACAGAAAATGAATGAGAAAAGGATCACAGACATTTAGTCCAAATTATAAAAACAACCATAAAGAAAGTTGATAGTGTCTCATTAGTACTAAAATCAAGACAAATGCTTACCATCACACCACATAAGCCTTCATAGAGGGCATTAAATAGATTATGAATAATGAAAGTATTAACCTCAAGTCCCACTTTTGCAACAAACTTAAGGTCGGCTGCATCATCGATCTGCATGAAAAGTGGAATAACTCGGTGTCAATTTCGAGTCTCTTGACCAAATGGGATATCATGATCTTCACATGCGCGTCTTTCCACCCTTTGTATACCACTATGAATCCACAGGTCTAGTCCCAAACACTTAACAGGCATAAACTATCAGTGGTTTCATATGTATAAATTTATGATTTTTCAGCTCTCTTATTGTATTGAAAACAAGCTTACCACTCACTTTTTCTCAATGAACTGATCAAATATGTCTTATACATCCACATATTTTCGAACGTTTCTAAAAAGTACTTGGGTTGAAGGTTTATTACCTCCTGAGCATCAATTGTTTTGTCCACTATTTCTTCCTTGACGAACCTCTCGAGGCGTTTCACTCAGCTCACTAAAATCACCAACTATAGTTGGCATTGTTTCTTGTACGTCCACGTGTGTTGCTTCTTGTGATCTTGGAACAACATCAGTATCACCTTGATCTTTCTCCTCCGTGCTGAAAGCTTATTTCACTCTTACCTCCATGATGTCAGAAACTTTTAGCCCTGCATCAGACTCGACGTTATCCGGGATCATATCTTCACATGGCTCCTATCAAGTTGCACGCAAGACCTACTTTAACACAGATTCTCCGTTTATTGTGGGGCCTCCTGAACTTCTTCACACGCTTCTTGACAATCTTCTTATCAAGTTTAGGAATCGCCATTTCTTACCTAATACATGGAATAAGTGAAAGAAAGTAAGCCTTGGTTATTCACCTATACGATGCTACTGATATAGTGATATCTACAATATATTTTTGTGGTTTTACCAATTCTTATTTCATATAAACAAACTTTCCAAATTATAAGCACCTATATTTGTTTCATAAAATAAGCATGCTTTTCTAGAGGACGCTAAGCACTTGAATAACCAATTTCAGCTACCCTCTAAATTGTAGCAAACATGAATGCATTACCAATTAACGCAGTAAATAGATTTCTAAGAATCTCAAGAGACATTTATCTAACCGTTTTAACCCGTTAGGCCATCTTTCTGTGAAATACTATACTACTTGGTGGTCCGTGACTAAGGCACATCATCGGCGGTGGCTTAAAAGATGTTTTAGATTTTGGTTAGAAACTATAATTCTTTGGAAGATCAATAAATCATCAAATCAAATTGGTTCAAGCATTTCATCAAACATTTGCTATGCATTATATAATTGAATCAATATGCTTTAATCATAGTGATAATTAAAAACAATCAGGTATGTAATCTTAACGGAATTTGTAACTAACCGATCTGCAAAGAACATCTTCTTCAGTTTTGAATTTCGTCTTCCATTATTGCTTGATTTACAACGTGGTTTTATCCTTCGAGGGGAAATTTATTATTCAGGTTGGGAGAGAAAACACACGGACTGTGTGTGTAAATAAAATTAACACTTTATATTCTTAGACAAAGAAATAGAATTAAAATTTAAATCTTAGATTAATCCCCACCTTTAGATCAAAGCTAAATGGAAGGTGGGGATTTGTCCCTTAGTTTCCACCAAAAAACAAGGTTCCAAAATAACTTTTGTCTTTAATAGAGAATTTTGACTTTATTACCGTATATAACGAATTGACTTTTTGCAAATGGGAGTGATCTCACTGCAACAAAAATATCACGCCCAATTTCTAAGGACATTCATGAAATTAGGTGTGCGTCATATTTTCAAGATTTAATGCATTTAATAGGTATGTAATTTCTCAAATATATTCATATCATATATTTACTTACTAGCTTAAAGACCCGTATAACGTCGGGTATAATTTAATGAGTAATTTTTATAAAAAGTAATAAACAAATGATAGTATTAAAAAAACAGGTTTTGGTAATATATGAAAATATAATAGCAAATAACATGAATTATTCGATAAGCGTTTAACTTTGTATGAACCGTCACAATAGAGTTTCATGCACTTTGCTCTTCAACCTGACCTATGTGAGAGCAAGTAAATCGAAGAAACAATGCTCATTCCGTGAATACCTAAAAGTTGAATGAATGGGTAATTAAAAGGAAATCATGAAAAATAATTTAGATGTATTTAGAAATTACAAAATATCGATAAATCATATTGTACATATCATTAAAACCTTGTTCATAAACCTTGTAACACTTCTTTGTATACCACATTTATAACCATTTTAGATACGTTCTCATCCTAATCACAAACTACAACCTTAATCTTTTCTTGCTTATCACTCTTGAAATCGATAAACATGTGAGTTTGAAACAATTATAATAATAAACGTTTTATCTTGTTAAGAATCACAACACCCGCATTGGCTCAGTATTTTTTCTTAAAAAAATATTTACAAAATAAGTTAATTCCCTATGTGCATGCATCATGTTTACTTTGATCTAAAAACAGAACTTCATGCCTACAAACTGATTAGTTCAAACCATCGTTCAAACCATCTAATGTAGTATAGATTGTTACCATATCAATTAGAGAGAAACTAACAACAGGTATAAGAACATGTTCCCTCCTATAGTACTTACATGTAAGCTTCCCTCGTTCTTCTTGTCCCACCACCACCGTCAGCATCCTTTTAACATTCGTCTTCACTACAAACCACAACCTACAAACATTTTGGTTAAATATTTTCTCTCATCATTCAACTTTTTAGAAGGCCAATATCGCATTAATGTATTTAACTATTCATTATATTTTTCACTAGTTGCCTAAAACCACACAAAGCCATATATAACAAAAACCCACATTTGTATTACCAAAAGGATCTCAGGTGATGGTTCAAAAGTGCTAAAGTTGGTGTTGTACAAATTATGTATTACATGTGCTATAAGTACCACACACTTAAGTATTGTACTTATATAAGCCTATAAGCTTAATCCCATGTGATGTTCTTTGTATCAACACTTGTGATAATAGCATGACAATATATTTCTCGAAAAACATACTTCTCGAAATATATCAGGGTACGTATTAATGCAAACGACACGACTTAAGATATATAATGGAACATTATTATAAAAATATAATTCTTATAGATCACATGTGACACGCTTCGACCAGTGTAGTATTTTTTTTCATCGCATGTGTATTTCTCAACATTTTCTATTCCTTATCGAAAACTACCAATTTTGACCTGTTACCTCACTTGCATATTTCATTACCTCTAGTAAAATTATATGTCATATATGAGAGCTTACAATTTTCTCTTTGTCCTCTTGCCCTAAGGGTATCCAAAAGAAAAATTGAAGTCCGTTAGCCCAGCTCATTCATGTCTTTTTCAGTCCGTACTTAAAAGACGACATGTTTGAGTTTGAACCCATTTTGACTGTTACCCTAGCCACCTGACCCGCCTATTGTACACCTATAATCACAATAGATCTTAATTACGAAAATAAAACCAATATACAAACACACAAGTAAGAAGAACATTCAATTAGCTCACAAACAATACCTTCATTAAAAACAATATGTTGTAAAATGGCCCTTTTGGCGCATCCCTTTTGGCGCATCTATACTATATATTGTTTTAGCGCACTAAAAATAATATGTTATTTTCTAAAATACTTTTAGATTATATTATGTTGTAGTCCTTTGAAGTATAGTTCCACGCGAACAGTTGGCAATACTACACAATACTACTACGCAATGTATCAAACTATAAGATACTTACCACAATCTGAAACACATGTAGACACTTTTAACTTGAAAGCACTTATTTCAAATCAACAAATAGGCATGATCCAAACATAATAATTAAAAAGGCATGTAGAGACTTCATGTTTCATATCAAATCATATTCAAGCATCCAATTATATTTAATAACTATATTGAGGCCTTGCTATAACTCTTTAACTTGAAAGCATTTGATTTCAAATGTGTTATTTTTATAACTAACAATGTTTAGATGGGGGACACTTTATAAGCATCGAAATTCATATTCATTCCACAGAGCTGCATCACATTTGCGAGAATGACTTCCAACTTACTACCATGTCAGCCATGAACCTATTGTTAAAAACATAAAAAAACCAACATATTTGATAATAAACCAAAAATGATTGATATTTTACACTAACCATCCATAATTGCATTATTTAGTATTGTATAAACATTATCATTAACATGTAATAAACCATAAGTATCACCGATTTCCAAATAACATAAGACTAAGTTCTTGGTCCACAACTATTTATAGTAAAAATTCACTAATGTGTATCCAAATAGTATAAGGTTGTGGTCCTTGCCACAAAGCCTAACCATCTAAAGAACGTGGATCCATCAGATTCTTTAATGGTAGTTGAGTAGTCAAGATGAAATTTTGATTGCCATTCTTTTACATCACATGGTTATTGAGGTGGGTATAGATACGCTTTAATAACGAAAATCTCACGTTTACGATGAGTTTTAATAATAAGCGTTTTTAGAATGTTCATTACTCGAGCCGCATACAGCCAAATGATCCATCATCCGTAAAAAATAAAGTCAACTAATTAGTACTTATTTTAATTTTCCACTTAGAAGTTAAAATTCAGGTTGAATAAATGCACTTAGAAGTTAGAATTCATAAACCTGAGAGTTGTAACAAGGCCTCAATATTGTGTGTTTAAACAAACATAGTTGACGGTAAAAATATATTCACATGCTAAAAAAAATTGCGACACCCCCCCCCCCCCTTTGCATCCGCCTTTTATGATGTAGTCTCTATAACCTCGTAGATGCAAAACCATTTAAAAGGGTCATAAAAATTTAAATGTGATGTTATAAAGTTATGATACACCAACTTTCATAGACTTATTTTTCGGTAAAGTCTTCGGTGTATATACTCATACTGATCTATTCTTACATAAAAACTGATCGATAAATACCCTAGAGTATTATCACTCGCTTTAAGGACATGTACAGACCGTACTGACACTTTAACTAACACGATAAAAATCAAGATAAGCTAACATACCAAACTCTTTAAAAAATGTATGGATTTTTTACCCGATCTAATTAACACCATCAGGAGTCAGGACTATGATGTGCGGCTCCAACAGCATTGCTAAGACTTATAATCAAGATCCTTCGGCCCAACCAAGCTGTTATGGTTACAACAAAGTAGAAAATCCCGTAAATTAACTAACGTGTGGCCACTATGGTAACATACCTTAAGTTATGTACCTGCCTAAACATAAATCAGGGAATGTGATAATCCTGTAAATGTGAAGTAGAAAATGTCTATGTTCATGCAGCGTCGCTCTGCAAATGACTACCAACACCATTAGTTGCAAGCCTGTATCAACATCTGCATTTTATGACAGCCATAACGGATTCCATTTGTTGCACCATTAGAACTGTTTTTGAGTAAATGCAAGATGGTATTGAGAATTAGGTGAATAATTTTTCAAAGATCACATGCATAAACCTAAAACCTATTTCGAAGAACCATAAACATGTTCACATTGCAAGTTAAGCATGACAAACCATATAGCATGCATAAATCAAATAAAATAAATTAAAAATATTCTCAGTTTTCAAATTTTAAAGAAATTTACCTTCATCAACAACAATGTGAGCTATACATTTTCTAACCGATATCTCTTCAGACTTCTGCATCACGAAATCCCATATAAATAAAAAAGAACAGAGATTAACTTTAAAAGTTCAAATAAAGTGCTTAGGTGAAAGACTACCTTATTAAGTGTGTCGAGAAGATGAAATATAACCATGCGCCAAGTATAAAAACCTGCACAATTAAACAAATGAACTCAAAACAAAACATAATTAAACAAAAGTGACTCATATATTAAATTTGTTCCTAATACATCAAGGAGACTTTCGTCAAAAAAAAATTCTTGTTCTGACAAAACATAGTTAGGATCGAAACAATATATAAGTTTATATAAGTAACGTCATAAAAAAAGCTTATAAAGACATAGTTGAAACCTAAACGTAGAGATGATTTCGAACCGGAGACGATTTTAAATCGATGGAACTATTTTTTATATGCGGAATGATTTAAATTGAAACTGAAATATTGAATTTGAATTGAGAGAATTTGCAATCAATAACCAAATTTAATAGTTGACAAAAATAATAACGCGTTTGTTTTTAAAAAAAAATGATCAAACAGTTTTTTTAGAACATTTAAATATGGTAGGATTTTGTATTTTTTATTTTTTTAGTGCAAGGCGTTTTTTTTACAAAATAAATCGTGTTTTTTTGTAACTAATGTTTTAATTTTTATAAATAAATAATTGATTTAAAGTTTTTTGTATTGTAAGTTTTTATTTGCGAATAATTCTTATTACAAACTTTGAACATTGGTTGTTTAAAAAATTTCTTATAAAATTTTTACATTGGGTGTTTAAAAGTTACCTTTTTTCATAAACTTCCTTAAACCCCTACTTTGAATTATACGTTTTAAATATATGTTAAAACTTTCTAAAATTAAATTAATCTTTAATCTCAAACACCGTTATCAAATATTTGATGAAAAGAAAAGCGTCTGGATTATTTCAAAATAATGGTGAAAAAATGGAAGTTTATTATGGAAATACATTGATGACAATTTTAATGCTTTAGCTTTAGAGGTTTGTACATTTAGGTTAATTAAGGAAGGTTTTTTAATGTTTCAAGCTTAAGGTGCTTGTAATTTATTTTGGTTTATTAGTTAAAATAGATAAAATTATCAAGATAATACTTAACTTCCGGTTTACCTGTTAATATGGTACGTCAAACTTTTTTTATATTTATTTTACCCTTCAGCCCAATACCATATTTTGCATCGTTAGTCCTTTAAATAACGATCGTTTTTCAGAAAAAATAATATTTAACTTAAAAAAAATTATAATTTTTCCAAAAAAAGCTTAGAGTTAAAAGAAAAATTTTCTTTTGCTCTTTACGCTTTTTCTTAAAATTTTAAATTAAGTTTCAATTTTTTTTGAAAAAAAAATGTTTTTTTCGAAAAAAGTTAACTTTTGTTTTTACATTTTTCTCTTAATTTTTTTAAAGTTATAAATAACTCACATGATTTTCTTCTAAAAAATTTAAATTATTTAAAAACACATTTTGTATTTTCCTAAATTAATAATTTTAAAACATTTTAAAATATTTCAAAAAAATTTAAAACATTTTAAATTATTTCTTTAATGATTTCTTTTATAAAAAAACTTAATTTTAAGTTAAAAATTAACGTTTTTATCTTATTTCAATTTATTTTAAAAAAAAGTTTATTTATTTTTGAAAAAAAAAATTTTAAAAAATTTTAAATTTTTCTGGAAAAAAGTCATTTAGTTATTTTAACTTTTAAAAAATATTCAGAAAAAAATTATTTTTCTGAAAATATAAACTTAAAAAAAAAGAAACAAGATTTAAAACAATTCAAATTTTTTTTAAACTAAAAAGAAGTTTTTGTGACTTCGAAATTTTTTTTAACACAACTTTTTATATTTTAAATATGTTTGAAAAAATTATAATTCTTTTATAAGTTTAATTTTTTTTTTGGAAAATAAAAACGATCGTTAGTTAAAGGACTAACGATGCGAAATTTGGCGTTGGGCTGAAGGGTAAAATAGATAGAAAAAAAGTTTAAGGTACCATATTAACATGTATACCGGAAGTTCAAATATTATCTTGGCAATTTAATGAGTATAGGTATGATATGGATATATCTGAGAAAGTACGTAACTATTAAATGTGTTAAACCTTATTTTCAACTCTTTTTCTTTTGACAATTGTTTGGCTAATCTTTAATGCAGTTTTCGGATTTTAAAGACGCTAGCGTCGTTTTTAAAAAAACTGCATTTTGCTTAGAAAATTGTTTAAAAATTGTATATTGTACATTACTTAGGGAGGACATAATCGTTCTTAAGATGAAATTACGATTAGTGAATTTTTGTTTTAGTTTCAAAATACTTATAAATTTAAAAATTATATATCAGAAACAACTAGGGACGAAATTGTTTTCTCTAAGATGAAACAAAAACAATTTGTTTTTGCATCCTTAGGGATGATTTTGTCGTCTCTAAAGGTGAGAGCATATAAAAAAAACAACCGCAGTTGCTGCGTTCTTAAAAAAAAATCACAAATGCTGAGAAAAAATCTACTAAACATACCCTATAAATGTTACTATGATACAAATTTAGTCAAACAACATTCGTTCACATCTTTATTCCAGACTAAAGTTTATTTCAAGATCTTTTCTAGAATTTTTCCAAACACAACCTATAAATGTTATTATGATACAAGTTTTTTTGTTGTTCTTGAAGTTGAAGCAATTTTTGAATGTGGAATGATAACATCAAGTGGTAGTTGTTTTGGTCCCTGGGTCTTGATAGGCACTTGGATATTTTCTTTCTGAAGCTATTGACATTGAAGATTTCTAGATTCTATGAAGTTGGTTAAATCATCACTAGAAGAGTAAGTATATCAATGAGTAGATGAATCACTCTATGAAACACGTTATGAATCACCAGATGAGTCAAGGGATTTTTCATCTTCAGATGTAACATTCTCCATTACAAAATATACAAATATAGTGATTAAAGAGTCGTTAAGTTTAGTTAAAATAATTAAGATTCAGTTAAAAGCTAGCCAACCTTTGAGAACTGGCTTGGCATCTTCCTTGTCATCTAAACATAAAGCAACTAGTCAATAATTAAAAGAGTTGATAATGTAAATCATTAAACTATAAATTGCATAATCCCAAAACCCTTGACACATCACAAACTCACATTTTGTAATTTAAAAAATGTGACACTTAAAAGTATCATATTTGATACCTGAAAGTATCATATGTGATAATGCAATCAATTTTGTTTCTTTTTGCAGTATCATGTATTATAACTTGAGCTATTTCATATATTTCAAGTATCAAATTTGCTATTTTAATTTCTCAAGTATCATATGTGATACTTGAAAGTATCATATTTGATGCTGCAATCAGGGACGGAGCTAGGGTTCCTGCGGGTGCTCGTGACCCCTATGGATTTTTTATGTGTAGTGTTAATTTGTGAAAAAAATATCGTTTTTTTCTAAATTCAACTTAAATGCACTCAGTCAATCGGAACGTGTTTCTACCCTTCGTTTTAATTCACCATTTACATATGTTATATTATGGCTCAAAAAATTTTGTGCACCAGGTCATATTTCATCATGGCTTCGTCCCTGGCTGCAATCATATGTGATACTTGAAAGTATCATATTTATACTTGAAAGTATCATATGTGATACTTGAAAGTATCATGTATGATAACATGAGCTAATTTATAATTTTGCTAGTATCAATTTTGATGTTCCAGTAAAATATCATAAAACTTAATCTGCTTGATTTTAGCTAAAGCCTCGGAGCTTTTGGCTCATTTATCATATATGATGTACCTCTTTGTTCATGTCTATCATTCCTTCTTAAATATCATCTATTCATCATCATATCTATTTGTGAAATACTGATTTCATAATTTCTAACCACAATTTTTTTCTTAAGAACCTAATATAATCAGCATACTCATTATATGTCGATTAAAAACTAACTAATTTAACAATAATTACACTCGATTCATAAAAAATGTTATGCAATGCAAAATACAAAAGTAAAAAGCAGTAAATATGTGATTTATACCTTGTTGCCTCTTTTTAATCGTCGTTTTCCTAGGGGTTTTTTGCATAAGCTTCGATTTTGACTTCAGTTTTCTTTGTTGATGTGGTTCTTTGATCGTTATTTTGATTTTGTTAGATGATTTACCAGACGTTTTTGATGAAAATGTGTTGTGCGTGTGTGTGTGTGTGTTTTACTATGTTTGATAATATGATGGTTTGGGAAAAAGGGTATCTGATGTAGGGTTGGACGGGGGCGTTAAATTACGAAAATACCCCTCATCCTTTTTTTTATTTTAAATCTTGACCGTTGATCAAAATTAGATAAAAGGCTATAATTAGTCTCGTGTATCCAAGTGATACAAAGTATTAAAATTAACCATTCTCTAATTACTTGAGGCATAAAAATGTCTATTCAAGCACGAAAATGTTCACGTAAGATCCAGCTAAGCACCAAAATATTCGTATAAACATGTACTAAAAAGGGAAAATTTCATATATATCCAAAACAAAAAGCATAATTTTATATTTACCTAAAAGACAAGTTTTCCATGCATATGTACAATGCTTTTAAAGCATATATTGGAAAAATATATAATTATGCTTTTTATTTTAGATATATATGAAATTACCCCTAAAATAAATATTATTTACTTGAAAAAAATAACGCAAGGCAATTAATAAAAAAAATTTAGGATGCGTTTAGTTGGAAAACATTTTTCTTCATTTTCTATTTTCTGTTTTGTAGAAAAAGAGAAGGGAATTATATTTCCATAAAACACTTAAAAATTTAGAAAACACGTTTAGTTAGAGAAATATGTGTTTGTTTTCTATTTTGCAAAACTAGATAACATGCTGAAGTGTTCTATTTTTCTATCTCCATTCTTTATATATTTTTTTAGTACTATAAAAATATGTTCGAAACACGAAAATATTTATTATAAACTAACCCAGTAAATAATAAACAACTTAAAAAAGATTAAGACAAGAAAGTGAAAATTTTTAAAGTAAAATTTAATATCAACAAAAATGAAAAAACGCGAAAATAAAAAATTTAAAAAGTAAAATTTAACATCAACAAAAATGTAAAAATATTCAAACAACTACGATTCAACAAAAACATAAAATTTTCTTAAAAATACTGACAAAACGTAAGCATACTAACGAAAACATAAAAATAATGACGAAAACGTTAAAATATTGACAAAATCGTAAAGATACTGACCAAAATGTAAAAAAAACTAACGAAAACGTAAAAATAGTGACAAAATCGTAAGCATACTGGCGAAAACGTAAAAATACTGACAAAAAAGTAAGCATACTAACGAAAACATAAAAGTACTAACGAAAACGTAAAAATACTGACGAAAACGTTAAAATACTGAAAAAATCGTAAAGATACCGACTAAAACGTAAGCATAATGACGAAAACGTAAAGATACTGACAAAAACGTAAGCATACTAACGAAAAAGTAAAAGTACTAACGAAAACGTAAAAAAAATGACCAAAAGTTAAAATACTGACAAAATCGTAAAGATACTGACTAAAACGTAAAAAATGACGAAAACGTAAAAATACTGACAAAAGCGTAAAGATACAGACTAAAACGTAAATATACTCATGAAAACATAAAATACCGACAAAAACGTAAAAAATCAGACGTAAACGTAAAAATACTGACGAAAACGTAAAATACCGACGAAAACGTTAAAAGGCGAAGAAAACATTTTCGTTATGGTGGGGAGAGGGTGTTAGGGTTTGATCGAGTGTTGTTAAGAAAATAAGATAAAAATAATATTTGATGTGTTAAAAGGAAAACATGAAAAACAAATAAAAGTTGTTTTCTTATTTTGTGTATAAATGGCAAAATAGAAATTTTTTGTTTTCTAAAAATATTTTCTAGAAAATGATGATGATTTTGACGCAATTTCTGTAGGGAAAAGATCCTTAACATTCTTTTATTTATCAAAGTCCAAATGGACAATTTACATCCATTGATCTTACATTGATCCAATGGTGATGATCAAACCCTTTTCTCACTTAACCCCTCATATTTTTCACAGACAAAAAAGAAATAGATCCCGATGCCCACTCCAACAAACCCATCTCCTACCGGCCACCACCGCAACAAACCCATCTCGCACGTTTTTCCGACGACCACCACAACAACCCTACCATTTTCCAGCAACCACCACAACAAACCCACGTTTTTCTGACGATCTCCACAGTAAACCACCGTTTAATGTTGACAACCACAACAAACCACACTTATCCGGAGACCTCCACAACAAACTCACCATTTTCTGGCGACCTCCATTATCCGACGATGCAGATATAGTTGTTTGTAATACAAGTAATAATATAGGTAAAACACATGTTCTGATTGTTGATGCACATCATGTGTTTGATGAAATGACACAATGATAATCACATGTGATTACGCAAGATCTAATTTTTGAATGAGCATTTTTATTGAAGTATGATCGATTATTGTAGTTGATAAGCTTATTAAAGAAGTGGGATTTATGATTACAGAACTGGGACTATGGCTCGTATATGAGTCGCTGTGACTCATATATGAGTCGTCGTGACTCATATATGAGTCACGGTGACTCATATATAAGTCACAGTGACTCATATATGAGTCATGATGACTCATATATGAAACTGTACATATGTAAGTATTTTTTGTAATACTGGTAAAAATATAGCATCTTTTGTAACAAAATCATGATGACTCATATATGAGTCACCTTGACTCATATATGAGTCATGGTGACTCATATATGAGTCACTATGAAACGTATATGATTCACGCTCAATTATTAACTTGCTTTGTGTTTATGTTTTATAATAAGGTTCTTTGTAATCCTAAGATGGGTCAATTGAGTGTACATGTAGGCATTATATGCGTTATGGATTTCTTTGTCACCACATAGTATGTGTTTTGAAGAACCGTGATATTGAAATGATTCTGAAGAAGTACGTTTTAAGGCGCTTGAGAAGGGATTTGATACCTCTTTCATTAAAAAGAAACACACACAGATATGGAGAGTGAAAACGAAGCAACTAAGAGAATAATAAATCATGTATGAACAAGAAACAGGACAATCTAATACAATAACTACTTGATTGTTTTTGCGTTTTCTTTTTTACAATGTTCAGATTTAATTTTCTTTTTTTGTTATGATGTCGAACTGTTGAAAACATGTGTTGAATATCTGATTTGTTATTTTGTTATGATGTCTGGTGATTTTGAAAAGATATCATAAGAATATTTTTGTAAAAATGACTAATGACTCATACATGAGTCATTATGAATCATATATGATTTATGGGCATATATGATTCATGGTTAAACATGTATGTTTCATAGTGACTCATATAAGAGTCATGGTAAAACATGTATGTTTCATAGTGACTCAAGCATATATGTTTTCTAGATCAGATTTAACACACAACATAAGAAGTAAATACGTAAAACAAAATTATAAATTGCTTAAATACACCTTTCATACAATGAAATGAAACCATCAAATAATTATGTTCCGACTACAATCAATACGAAATAACTTAGCATTCACAGAAGACCACATAACTACAACTATCATCAGTTTTACCATCTAACTATAAGTCACCAAGACTATGATTCACGAGACTTCTCATCATCAGAATCACCAGACCCCTTCTACTCCTCATCATCACCAAACCCTGCATCCTCATTATCACCCTCATCAGACTCCTCCACCTCTCAATGGGAGACGGATACGAGTTGGTTTTTTAAGAGTTGGTAGTCTTTTTAGGAACTGCAAACAAACAAAAATTAGTGAAATACTACAAGTTTCAATATAAAATATATATGTTCCAATTTTATATATGAGTCATCATAGTGACTCATATATGAGTCATCATAGTGACTCATATATGAGTCATCATAGTGACTCATATATGAGTCATCATAGTGACTCATATATGAGTCACAATGACTCATATATGAGTCATGGTGGCTCATATATAAGTCACCATGATTTTGTTACAAAATAGACTATGTTAGTACCCGTATTAAAAAAAGACTTTTATATATATAGTTTCATATACGAGTCATAGGGAATCATATATGAGTCACCGTGACTCATACATGAGTCACAACGACTCATACATGAGTCACAGCGACTCATACATGAGTCACAACGACTCATACATGAGTCATGGCGACTCATACATGAGTCACATCGACTCATACATGAGTCACAGCGACCCATACATGAGTCACATCGTCTCATACATGAGTCACAATGACTCATACATAAATCACCGCGAATCATACATGAGTCACATCGACTCATGTATGAGTCATAGTTCCAGTGTGTAATCATAAAGCTCACTTCTGTAATCAGCTTATCAACTACAAAAATGGACCAAACTTCAATAAAAAATGCTCATTCATAAATTAGAACTTGTTAAATCACATGTGATTATCATTGTGTCATTTCATCAAACACATGGTGTACATCAAGAATCATAACATGTGTTTTACCTAGAGTAGCTATTAAATTTTCTAAGCATAATCATAATGAAAAAAACATAGAAATAAGCATAATCAAAACAACTTACCATCATCGACATCTATTTCGTCTCGTATATCCATCAATAATGAAACTTAGCGCAAAAAATAGGTTTTGGTGGTGTGGATTTGATAGGGATAGTGTGGATATGGTCGTGATTGCTGGTGGTGGTGGTTGGTGTTGGTGGTGGCGGTGGGGCAACAGTGGTGGGTTGATGGGTGCTGTGTTTTTTGTGTTCACGGTTGAAGAGGGATGAGAGGGTTTTTGTTTATTTTTTTTAATCTTGGACCGTAGAATGAAAGTAGATTGAATGGTGTTGATAAGTCCATTGAGACTTTGATAAATTAAATGACTTCATTCAACTTTTGGCAATTTCTGTTTTTTTTAAAGCATTTTGTGAAAAATGGACGGTTTTCCCGCTAACTAAACGCAACTAAGTGTTTCCTGTAATATTACATTCCCCTTAACGGCTGCTAGAAGGATGAGATTTTTGAATCTCGAATCCGAATCCGAACCGTACTCGGAACCGTACCGATTCTCGATACCCGAATCCCGTTCGGTACGGAACCGGGACTACAAAATAAGATGAAAAAAATTCAGGACCACTAAATCGGTACGGGACCGGTACCAAATCGGGAAATTCCCGAAAAAAACAGGAAAATCCCGATTTTCCGGTACCACCGATACCCGAATCCCGTTCGATACGAGATCGATACATAACAATAACATTTTAGGTCGGGAAAAAATCAGGAGCACTAAATCAGGACGGGTTCGGGACGGACTAGTCCAGAGCTCATCACATTCCTAATTCCGAATAACTTCCGTCCACGTGTACAATATATATAACTTCCCGCCAGTTCCATGCGTGTTGGTTGTAGCTTATAATTTTCTGTTGCATAACTAAATCACCATAACAAACTGTAACATTTTCTTAATCATCATCATCTATATCGGTTTTCAATCAATCACTGCTACATTCATTGTTCATCAATCGGTAATCACTCTTTTAATCTGTTTATCCTTTCGGTTAGCTTTTACGTAGTAACTATGATGATAATGTTAGCTATCTTGTTCGCGCTTCGGCATTTTTATTAGTTTGTTCACATAGCTGAATTGCACTATCATTCAATGTGATTGATTATGTTACGTTTTCATTCGTGTTTTGAATTATTAGCACACAAAATTTCATTGATATGCAAGAAGAATCAGTAGCTTTGATCTTTATGATGAATCTGTTAATCCGTTATTATGTCTTCTTTACGTTGTTTGTCATTTAAGCTAAATGTGATCTTCTTTGATCTCTTAATCGCATAATATTATTGTGGTTTGTGTAAGTTTGATAAATTGCAAGTGTTTTGAAGTTTTGATTGGTTTGTTTTGAAGTTTTGATTGCTATGTTTATCAGTGGTATTGAATTTTATGATTCTATGTGACTAATTAGTTTATGTAACTTTGATAAATTAGGAAATTCTTTGTATCGCAATTGCTGTGATTCGTGTTTTGAGTTATTAACACGTGAATCTTGATTTTCTTGATGTTGAATGTACTAGATGAATTGATATCTCCAGTTTTCATTGGAATTAATTTGCTAGGCTGTTTTAGAGATGCCCATAAGTTTTCATAATTAAGTATTTTGCTTTTTCTGATTTTTGTTGCCACAGTTTACTTAAAATCTGTAGGCTATAATACATGTTATTAATATTGTGTTTTCTGATTTCGATCGTCAAATTTTACTTATTAGCTGTAGGCCATAATACGCGTTATTAGTATGCGTTTCCTGATATATAGTATCTAATCCGATTTTATGTTCATTTGGATAATATTACTTCTTTTCAGTTTAATTTTACAATCAATCTCACATGGAATTCGAGGCTTCTGTTTTTATCCATATATTACTAGGCGAACAATCCAATAGATCACTATACACTAATAATTTTAATCGTAATTGGCTGTTAATTATGACGTCAAAATTGTCTGCATAAAAATGGATTCATTTTGTTTTAACTTCTTATGGTGCTCAATACTATTCCGTATTTCAGGAACTTTCTTGTTCAGTCCATAGTGAACTTTTCACGTCCAAGGGTTTTAGAGATTTTTTTGGTTTAAATATCAGTGCTGAAAGAAAATGGAGCCAGAATCAAATACTAGCAATGAAGAAATGAAAGATGCATCATCCGATTCAAAAAATGCAGAAGTTGAGGCCATGGAAAAGGCTGAGGGCGAGAGCACGATGGAAGTGGAAAAGCAGGCCTCAAGTGATGATATGAAAATTTCTGATGTGGATTCTGAAAGTGCTGAAGCTGTGGCTAAGGAAAAGGCTGAAGGGTCGAAACCAATGGATGTTGAAAAGCAGACCTCACCGGAGGATGTGAAGATGCCTGATGTCGATTCGGACTCTGCTGAAGCTGTGGCCAAGGAAAAGGACAAGGGTAAGAAACCAATGCAAACAAAGGAGCAGACTACAACTGATGATGTGAAAATGCCTGATGTGGACTCAGGAACTGCTAAAGCTGAGGCTAAGAAAAAGGCCAAGGGTAAGAAGCCGATGGAAGTTGAAAAACAAACCGCGACTGGTGATGTGAAAATGCCTGATGTGGATATAATAACACCACAAGCTAAAGGAATGGCACTCGGTAAAAAGACTGCAACTGTTGTTAAAAGTGATTATTCTCTAAGATCAGCTTCAAAAGGATCGGATTTGAAAGTTACTTCAAAGTCTAAACCACCAAAAGGTAGCCAAAAACCAAAAGGGATGGATGTGGATGTTGCAACAGAGCACAAACCAACAAAAGCTAGCCAAGGGCCGAAAGGGATGGATGTGGATATGGAAGTTACTTCAAAGTTTAAACGAATGAAGGGTGGACGAGCACCAAAAGTGGTGGATGTGGATGTTGTTTTAACAAAAGCTGGCAAAAGGAACAAAGGAAAGGAGAAAAAAACAGATGCTGGTGATGATTACCGAGGTTGGGAAGCAGATACCGAGGAGACGTGTAAGAGAATTAGGAAGGGAAGAAAGCACGATGATGAACCTGATAAGGATGGAACAGGAGCTGCTGCTGGACAACAACCAACTCATTTAAGTCCATGAAATAGGCCAGTTAATTCTGTTTAGAGTTTTGTTCGTTCTTGTTGTTGGTTGTATAACTGTATCAACTCAATGTTTTTCTTGTATGAATGTTTTAGAACTAAACCACGTCGTTAGTTGAGAAGCAATAGGTCGTAATTCCAATTTCTTACTTTTTCTTATATGTGGTTACATCGGGTGAATAGATGCAGTTTCTTTTCATCATAAAGCTGTACTTGAGAGTGAAAATCTGAAGAGTTTGAAGGTTATAAATAGACCATAATTTGATACTATTCTTATGTTGAGCTTATAGCGTATAAACCATTTGACAGTAGGATTACCTGATTCTATTCTGCAAGCTGAAATACTTAATAACTTAAAAAGTAGATACTGAATGTATCATTTATTACGATTGTAAATCTAAACAAGTTTGATCAGGACTCGAGATCTTAAGCCTTAAAATGGTTTATTAAGACAGGACTTTTATAGTTCTAGTTAAACAAGCAAATGATGTTAGAAGATAAAGCTGCACCAACAAATTGAATATGATTCGTTAAAGAATATTCAGCAAAGACATTGATGCTACAAACAGTGTCATCAATCTCACTAACAATTATGAAAAAAGGAGGATATTGGAGCCACCATAGCTAGGACTGAGCGTAAACGGTTTATTAGTATTAGAATGCGTGCTCGATAAATGATCTAAGTACTATATAATGAGTTCTAAATGCAGTAAGTAGTAGTACTAAAAAATAGTGGGTCAACCTGACACCAAACTTTATAACACTGACTTGTTTTAACCTGTTACTCGACAAGCCTGTTCTGTCACGTCTAGTGAGAAATATAGACATTGTCAATACACTGAATAGTACCGAGAAATAAAGAGATGTATATTGTATGCAAGAATACGAAGGCATTGTGAATACTATGAACCATTGACGATATGTTTGCTATAAAATTCCTTTCTGCTTATATTTTTCTCAATGTATAATTTGTGTTTTAGAACAAAGTTTTGCACAGGGACCAATCTAGTAAAACAAGATTGCAAAGGGACCAGTTCTGTAAAATCAATATAAAAAGTCCCGCCTTAATTCACAACCGTTTTTTTACAAGTCACCAAATAACGAACTTATCTTCTCATAACAAACCAATTCTCTTTTTGCGATCATTTCCTGACGATTATTTGCAAAGAGTACGATCTTCAATCCCTTCATTCATCACTGGTTTGGTAAGAGTGCGCTTCCTTTCATATACCAATTCGCATCATTTTCTTTACGGGTTCAAAAAGTTATGTCTCGTTAAATTTTATTGATATCTAGATTACTGATTCAATTCATTAAACGGCATGTTAATTGTGAGTCAAAAACTTGTATCAAGAACCGGTAGTTTTTCTGTTCTTTATTTGTATATTTTACTGTTTGTGATGATTTAAACTCCATTGTTCTATCTAAATACATCTTTTATCAATATATTTATATGATTTCTATAAACCATAAGAGAATTTGACTACTAACATGTTCTTTAATTTTCTTTTGGCATATTCTTGTTGTATCGAAAATGGAATTGCTTATCGTGAACTTGTTTTATTCGGTGTTCTTTTTCAGGAACTTTCTTGTTCAATTTGTGTTAAATCGATACTAAATAGGCGTAACAATAGTTTATGGGTAAATAAAGTACGTGTTCAAGAAAATGGCCCGGGTATCCAAAACAAGTCCATTTCGAGTAAGGAGTCATGCAGAGATGAGAGCAAATGCTGACACTGACAGTGAAAAGAAAGAAGATTCGCCGCCAGAGCCAATACCAGAAGAGGAAAATAGTAGTTCAAGTACTAGCGATGAAGAGAAAAGTGATCATGAAAAAGTCAAGGGAAAAAGGCCAATTAAAAGAAAAGTGAGAAAGCAAAAAATAAGGAGTGTAATTGGGTTATCATATGATGCAGAACAAGCCAATGAAGTTAGAAACCAAAACGCAGCATTGAACGGAAAAGCAACTGCTGCAAAAAGAGGCAGGGGTAGAGGAAGAGGAAAAGGGAGACCACCCAAAGAGCGTGGTGTAAAAGTTGGTTCAAATGCTGGGAGAAAACGCAAAAGAAAGGAAAAAGAAACTGATGTTTTTGAGGATGAGAATGGAGAAACTGATGATTTTGAGCTTTCGGATTCGGATCCCAAGTTACAAGAAGCGTACAAAAAATTTAGGATGGATAGAAATCCCGATGATGACTCGGATGAGGATGGAGGTGGTGCTGGAATAGGAGCGCAAAATCTATCAAATCAAGTTCAAGTTGCGTGAAAGTGTTCTGCTGATGTTGTTATGGGATCTTTCGCGGTATAATCATTTTGTACATGATGAATGTAGTTGTATCAACTCCATGTTTTTTTTTGTATGAATGTTTAGAACTAAATCACATCGTCAGTTGAGACTTGAGAGGCAATAGGTCGTAACTCAAATTTCTTATATCTTGGATTTTTTATATGTGGTTACTTGAGGACAGGTGAATAAATGCAGTTTCTTTTCATCATAAAGATGTGCTTGAGAGTGAATATCTGAACAGTTTGAAAGTAGGATTACCTGATTCTATTCTGCAAGCTGAAAATACTTAATAACTTAAAAAGTCGATACTGAATGTATCATTTATTGCGATTGAAAATCTAAACAAGTTTGATCAAGACTCGAGATCTTAAGCCTTAGCATGGTTTATTAAGACAGGACTTTTATAGTTCTACTTAAACAAGCAAATAATGTTAGAAGATAAAACCGCACCAACAAATTGAATAAGATTCACTAAAGAATATTCATCAAAGACATTGATGCTACAAACAGTGTCATCAATCTCACTGATTTAGAATGCACTGTGTTGGATCTTATCTGAGCCATAAATCTGTTGACAATTATAAAAAAAGGAGGATATTGGAGCCACCGTAGGACTGAGCGTAAACGGTTTATTAGTATTAGAATGTGCTCTATAAATGATTTAAGTACTATATAATGAGTTCTAAATACACCAAGTAGTAGTAAAAAAGAGTGGGTCAACCCGACACCAAACATGATAACATTGACTTATTTTGACCCGGACTTATTTTAACCCGTTACTCGACAAGCTGTTCTGTCACGTCTAGTGAGAAATATAGGCATTGTCAATACAGTGAGTCGTACCGAGAAAAAAAGATGTATGCAAGAATACGAAGGCATTGTGAATACTATGAACCATTGAAGATGTGACACCCCAGGCAAATCCCACATCGGCTGTGGCCAGGAGAGATCTTGGTTCATAAGATAACATTCGCCTTCTCATGACACAACGCGTTTTGTGGTCTACTGCACGTGGGGTTCTTAGGAACTGGCAGTTAAGCGTGCTCATGGAAGAGTAGTACTGGCTTGGATGACCTGCCGGGAAGTCTTCACAAGAGGGCCACAAAGCAAAGCCGTGAGCTTGCGGGCAAAGCGGACAATATTGTAGTCTGAGTAGGCGGGATGTTACAAGTGGTATCAGAGACACTCCTGAGCCGTTCGGGATGGTGGGGCAAACCTCATCGAGGACGATGAGTCCCGAAGGGGGGGTGACTGTGACACCCCTGGCAAATCCCACATCGGTTGTGGCCAGGAGAGATCTTGGTTCATAAGATAACATTCGCCTTCTCATGACACAACGCGTTTTGTGGTCTACTGCACGTGGGGTTCTTAGGAACTGGCAGACAAGCGTGCTCATGGAAGAGTAGTACTGGCTTGGATGACCTGCCGGGAAGTCTTCACAAGAGAGCCACAAAGCAAAGCCGTGAGCTTGCGGGCAAAGCGGACAATATTATAGTCTGAGTAGGCGGGATGTTACAGAAGATATGCAGGTGAACAAAGTTTTGCACAAGGACCAATTTAGTAAAAAAGATTGCAGGGGACCACTTCTGTCAAACAATATAACAACATATAACCGTTTTTTTACATGTCCATATAACGAACTTAACTTCTCATAACAAACCAATTCTCTGTTTGCCATAACTTCTTGACGGTTATTTGTAACGAGTAAGATCTTCAATCCCTTCATTCATCACTTATTTGTGTTTAAAAGTACGTTTCTCGTTATATACAAATTCCTAGTCGCGTCATTTTCTTTACGCGTTTCGAAAAGTTATATGTCTCGTTAAGTTTTTTACCACATATCTTGATTACTGCTTCAATGAAAAATTGTATCAAGAACTAGTAGTTTTTGTTTTTATGTTTGTATCTTTTAGTGTATGAAATTGTTGTTCTGTCTAGAAACATGTTCGTGATGATTTCTAAAAACCATAAGAGAATTTTCCTAGTAACATGTTCTTTAACTTTGTTTTGGAATATATAATGTTAGGTTTAGAACAAAATTATACCGAAAATGGAATTCCTTATCGTGAACTTGTTTTACTGGCTGTTCTTTTTCAGTAACTTTCTTGTTCCATTTGTATTAGAATCGATAAGAAGACTGTAACTACAAAGGCGTAACAATAGGTTGTGGGTAAATAAAGTGTTAGAAAAATGGCCCGGGTATCCAAAACTAGTCCGTTTCGAGCAAGAAGTCATGGAGAGATGAGAGCAAATACTGATACTGAGAGTGAAAACAAAGAAGATACGGCGACAGGGCCAATACCAGAAGGGGAAAATAGTAGTTCAAGTACTAGTGATGAAGAGAAAAGCGATCACGAAAAAGGCAAGGGAAACATGTTCTTTAAAAGAAAAGTGAGAAACCAAAAATGGAAGAGTGTAATCGACTTATCGTATACTTCAGAAGAGGCCAAAGATGTTAGAAAAAAAGACGCTGCATTCAAACGAAGAGCATCTGCTGCAAAAAGAGGCAGGGGAAGAGGAACAGGAAGAGGGAGAGGGAGACCACGGAAAGAGCACGGTTCAAATGCTGGGCGGAAACGCAAAGGAAAGGAAAAAGAAACTGATCCTTTTGAGATTTCAGACACCGAGTTAGAAGAAGCGTACAGAAAGTTTAGGATGGATATAAATCCCGATGATGACTCGGATGAGAATGGAGAAACTGATGAATTTGGGCTTTCGGATACCAAGTTAGAAGAAGCATACAAAAGATTTAGGATGGATAGAAATCCTGATGATGACTCGGATGAGGATGGAGGTGATGCTGGAATAGGAGCGCAAAATTTATCAAATCAGCTGGTTTATTAGAACACGTTGCTTGAAAGTGTTATGCACATGATATATGTAGTAGGATATGTTGTAACTTTACGGTCTTTAGAACGATATGTTAGATGTAAACTGGGTATGGGATTATAGCACTTAGATAATAGATATAGCGAAGATATTTAGTTGTTCATAGCAGATCAGAATATCAGATTAAGACATTTGTAAATAAAATGCTTGACTTCTTTAATATGTTTCTCTAATTTGTATATAAGTTCTTATTTCTCTAACAAATGTTTGCCATTAAGTCATTAACTAACGTATTTTCTTAAGGGTTAATGGCATAAATATTGCCAGAATACCCGTTAAACTTACTTTTTCTGTGTTGATATCAACAAATTGACCTGTTTTACCTACAAGTCCACGTCATGTGACACATGTACATGCCGTGTCATTTTTTGACCGTTTACTTCCACGTAAGCAGAAAAATACGTAGTATTATTTACAAAAAAGTTCTTCCCCAAATTGATGGCGTGGCACGTGAAGGAATATGTACACGTAAATAATATATGTCCGGAAGTCGTCCCGAGCCTAAGGAGACGCACGCGTTAATACGTAAAACAATTATAGTTAATATATTAAGCGTAATATATTAATTAGTGATAAGCTATTACGAACGTTAATTAATTAGTTACTTAACGAGATTTTACAAACGATAGTTAAACGTTAACTATAAAATTAATATATATATATATAAAACAATAAAGGATAAATATGGAATAGATAGCTTTTGCTTTGATTTCCTTATTGGTTTCAAAACCTATAAGACAACCGACTTTTTGCATCTATATATCATGAGAGATCTCATTATTATAAGGTGGTGCAATAGATAGCAATCTACGATTCCATAGAAATATAAAACTAATCGGTTGGTTTTATTCCGATAGAAAACAAACAGATTTGCTATTCTTTTGTTTTATTGTGGGATTAATATAACAACATGGTTTGTTAGTTTTCTTATTATTTGTTTTAACAAATAATAATTTGCTTCATCACTATTGGTACTAGCATACTTAATTGTTTGCTATAACGTATTGTGTGCATACTCTTAGAGAGGTCATGGTTTGATCTTTGGGTTTTCGTTTATTGGAGGTTCGATAAAGGTGTTTAATCCGTTGTTAAAAGGTACGCAATTCCTTATCGTTTATGTTAATTACTTGTCTTGTCTATATGTGATCCTATATTCCGCTGCGTACTCGTGATTACTAATGTGTTAATATGGATAAAGGTTTTTTTATAAATTCCAACAGTGGCATCACCGTTCATATAGCTTTTAATTACATTAAAAATAACGAAAGAGATAAAATTGTGTAAACTTACTATGATGGCGTTTGAATTATTTTATTTGAAGATTAGTTTTTCATAAACCCTAATTAGGGTTAATAAAATTAATTAGACAAACCCTAAGTTGTATGCAATTTTTGTTGATAAATATGTTGTTAATTGTTAATTAGTCGTTGTTAATTGTTAATTAATTATTATTTATCACGTTGTTAATTGTTAAAGTATGGTTCGATCCATGGGAATCATGCAAGTTTACCATGGATCATGTGTTCTTAATTAATTGATTTAATTGAAGTCATGATAGATGTGGTATGCATGAAGTATATGATTAATTGTTAATTGAGTATATGTTTTAGGTTAATGTTTATTTGTTTTGCTTTTGATTATAATTGTTATACATCATGGTTCAAGCAAAGGGTTTTTCGAAAAATAAAAATAAACCAGACTAAAAGTATATGAAATTTGATTTATTATAATCTTGTTCTTGCACGATCATATGTGGCAACAAATGAGTCGCCCTTACATGGTTTTAAATCTAACTCACGCCGTGATTAGCAAGAATCAAGTTTATAATTTGTTTTCTATTTTAAAGTTGTAAAATTTTATTAATGACGTAATTTGCAAAAGTACTATCTAGTTGCAAGGCTAAGGTTCGGGAAGACTCATCAAGACTTTGGTCTTGTAGATACCATTGCCCTATAATACCTGACTACTTGTAGTCTCCTTATCTTGTATACTATTTAGGAAGCCACGAATGGTCTAGGGTTTGAAAGATTTTAATCATTCTTTAATCTTTTCCCGTGATAAAATTAAACTTCTTTAAATAGAATACATGTTGAATCGTCAATTTTTTTTATATCACTATTTATACAATTGAATTGCGAGTTAAATAAGTGATGTCTATAATTAACGAATTGAGTAAATTTGTTAAATTATCATGATACAAAGATGTTGCATGCTTCTTTGTACATGTTTTGAAATTGTCAAAATTTATACCCTTTGAAATAAGTTTATTTGTCATCCAACGTGTAAAAGCACTTGCACTTGCTCTTTCACCATACGTGAGACTGTGGTGATTTTGTAACCCAAGGTGATATAATACACTCGATTGTGAGACGTCGGTGCTATATAATCACGGTTTTTGGTTGGACAACTTAAGCAAGTTAAGATAGGTGAGACCTTAACTCGTGGCAATAGATGGGATAAACATGCTCGCTTTTTCACTTTTGAGTTGTCACAAGTGATATATATAAAGTTGAGTCCCATAATTCTAGAAGTTGTATTGGATGCAATTATTGAACGTCAATTACCCCTTGAATATCATCATCACTAGCAGATCAACTGATGCGGTGGCGGTATGTCTTGGTGGATTCTAGCTTTTAGAAAATTAATTGTTTATTTATAAACATGGGTATTTAATTTTCTATAAAGATAATATTATCGAAAATACTAAAATTGAATTTTGTGATTCTTTTAAAAGTATTATTGCAACAAAGTTCCATAAACTATTGCTTGTTTGACAAACAAAGTCTCGTTTTCTTTTAAGAAAGAAAGAGACATATACCTATCCTTTTTCGGTGCAAGGAAAAGCTATTAATAGGTGCGATTGGATTATTGTAATTATCAATCTTTAAGTGAACTTAAATGGGTAAGTAGATTTGCACAACTTATTGTTTCAGGTAGATCTCATTAATCTTTTTGAGTTTTTGAGCATCTTTCAAACTAATAAGTCTCTTAGCAATCTCTAAGCAAGCAATACTTCTTTTGTTCTTTACATGTCGATCCCCTTAAGGCTATAATCGATAGAACCAAACAAGTGTTTTGTTTGTTTATTGTGATTATAATAACTATCTTTATTTATCCTAGTTATTATGTTTTAACCCAACATAGGCACTAAATACCCTTATTGAATGGTAGGCCTAATATGGAGGAAATTGCATGCCAGTTTTCAAGTTAATGAAAGCATGATAGATAGTCTCTCATTTACATGGTAGAAATTCATACACTCTCTATAATACATAAGTAATTGTTACTTATGGGCATTTAAAGCGAGTAGGGAAGTAAATAAATCGCTATCTGCTATATACTGGTGAAGTAACATTTGTAATGTTGTCAAATCCAGTGGGAGCGTTGCGAAATACATTAATGTAATGTTGTCTAATTCAGTGGGAGCTACAAGTTTGTTTACCTTCGTAGTAATCCATATTATTTCTAGTTTGACTTGCAATAATAATTTACTTTCAGAATATGAAGAACCATAGTTTTAAGAATAAATGCATTCTATTTTATATGATTATCACTTTTGAAGTATTTTTCATATAATAATTATGTAGAATTTATTATAAAACTATATGGTTGACATTCTACTAGTTATTCAAATATACATGACATTATCATATTGTTCACATAAACTATTGTGTTTCGTGGTTGTTTATATTCGTACGTGATGTTGTGCCGTGCACAAGTGGGAGAAATCTTTATTGTGTGCAAGGTACAACACATAAGAATATGACAAATGGTTTCTTGACCGCGAGATAAGAATCTAATATTCTATTAAGGCTTATACATTTAATTGTCAATGTATGTTGTCTTGTTTAGAAGATGTCAAGATAAAACACATAACAATATGACAAATGGTTTCTTGACCGCGAGATAAGAATCTAATATTCTATTAAGGCTTATACATTTAATTGTCAATGTATGTTGTCTTGTATAGAAGATGTCAAGATATGAATAACAAGCTACTTCAACTAATTTGTTTATATTTATTGGAATGTTTCTTGAAATGCACAATAATATAAATGAAGTACGCAATTAACTTGAAATAACTATTGAAGTTGTTCATAGTTACTTTATGAATGTTTGTATCTCTTGTAAAGCATAAGCATATAGTCTTTAATTGTTAAAAGACTTATAACATAAAGTAAATAGTTTACTTGTTATATCTTCTTGTTAATGAACATGAAGTCTTTGAATTATTCAAAGGATAAATAATGTATATAGAGTTACTGAACTATTTAAAAATATATACATTAGAGCATGCACTAGGTTTTATATATTATATAATTTCGATTTTGTTTTGACACAATTGATAAGTATTTAACCTAAGGAGTCTTAAGTTATTTAGGAATTGTGATATTTGTCTCACAATCTCAAATACTCATAAGAATGTCTTGAGTGATAAATCAAATTCTTTAGAATTATTTGATGTTGATAACTTGAAATACTTTACCTCCAAAAGTTGTCAAGGTTTGGAAATTGAGTATACAAAGTATATACTTAAATATTACTCTGACCTAGAAGGAAACTAAGACACCATCAAGCTATGGAATGTGATGAATCACATTGAGTCTTTAAAATTGAAGTTCTGAATTTGTCAAGAACTATCAAGGTATTTTGTGACGTGTCCCAAAAGATAACAATTTGTTGTTTCCTTACATGCTAAGTATTTGAAGAATAGTCTATGATTACTAAAAGCAAGTGGGAGGACTCGTAGATCTTTAAGAGATAAAAAACAAAATACACAACCTTCTAAATATACTAGCGAATGTCATAATGATGGTGAACATTAAGTGTTGAACATCGTGATGATAGAACTCACATTCATAGATCCGCAAGGATTTCTTTAGTACTTGAATGATATATTGATATGTCAATACTAAGGAATGTATGTTAGAGGATCATGGTGACCCTACTAACCATATAGATGTATTATTGAATCTTGAATGTCATTATTGAATAAACTATGAATGAGTAGATGCAAGTCCATACAAGATAATCAGTTTTTTGAAACTTGATTAATCTTTAACCAATCGGTTAGACCATGAGGTGAATATAAGTTTCTTTAGTGAAAGAATCATATGAAAAATATTATACACATGATTAATGCATAATATGTGATAGAAAAGTTCTACATGCATTAATTTAATAAAGATGATTTATTGTCATGATAGTTTTATAATGATAAATATGACAATGTAATATTTAAACTCTTTTGTACGATCACATTAGCGAGGAAGGTTGTGATCAAAGTGTTTATAAATTACAATAATCTTTATGATGTGTACATAATGCAAGAATCCATGTACGGATTAATGCATGCATCTAAGGAATATATCTCAAGTCTAATTATTAAATTCATGTTTTGATTTTTAATTAGTTCTAAGATAACCTATGAGTACATGTAAAAGCTAGTGGGAGTATTATGTTTATTTCTTAAATCACATATGACGTATAACATATAGAAATCAATGTTCTATGTAAGCTAGATGTTAAACCTTAGCTTGGAATAAGGTTTCATATGAAAGGGTTTAGAAATTAAACGTATGACCTTGATATGTATGTTTATTGTAATAAACATTTGTGGTTAATGAAATCCAACACAACATGAAATATCATTTAGAAAGTCTCAATGAATATATCTCATTGGATCAGAGTTGACATAAGATGAAAACTTAAGGGATTCATCATGTTGTGTGTATGGATAGTTGTAAAACTTGTATAAGTACAAGAAGATTTGACAACAACGATTGCTTAAAGTGAAATCATTTAGATGATTAGTAAAAATGTTATGATAAGATTTGTTTTGGATGGAATGATTATTACTAACTTGAATTGTTCCAAGTAATGAATATTCTATATGATAATAAGATGTAATTATCATTGTCAACAAACTTAGAGTTTAGAAAGACACCAAATATTATCATAGTAATAATTTATAGTTTATGGATTATAATATATCATAGTGATGTTTTTAGACATGGATGATAGATTGATTGAGATAATACTCAATGCTAATCATGGTACGATTTCATCTTTGATGATGACCATGTGGACTAACTATGTTCAATTGAGCATAATGTTGCGATACATATTAAAAGAATAAAGAATACTTTATAGTTTAAGAAGCTATTAAAGATGATTGTTTTCAAAAAGGTGTTTAGTTAGACTCACACGCCTTATAGGATGTAGTACAACAATACTCCCATTTTGTTGTGTGTTCATATGTGGAAACGTACATAAAAACAATCATTATATATGTTCAGAGATTTTCACAATTGTGAGTTTGAAATAAGTATTCTCAAAATTCCAAAGATCAAACCTAGTAAAGTTTTATGAAATATATGCTTTGACAACAAGTATGATCGTCATATCTTGAGGCATCATTTTTTAACTAAGGTTATCATGCATTGATTTTTTAGTATTTGGATAAAGGATATTGTTAAACAATATTTATTTTATGAATTGAAGTATTAGATATATTCGTTTTCTTTAATATTTATTGGTCCTATTTTTGCATGTTTAAATCCTTGAATAATATGTTATTCTAAATTGTCTATGTCGATTGATTATATGGGAATATAATTAAATTAAGACATATATGAGAGATGGTAATATTCGTAGAATATGTAAGAACGGTTCACCAACTCATACGATATCCAAAAGTTGTATATTGGACATCTCCTACTAACAAGTCAATCACTTTATGGATCGTTGTCATTAAGTGAAACTTGTAAATGATTTACATTACTAAATCCTTTGACTTGAGATGCAAGCAGGTCTTATATATGTGGATGGTACTTTTTGCTATAGTTCTAACGCTATCCTGAATAAGGTAGTAATAAAGACTATAATCATTTGTATCTTGAAACATGTAAGAGGCACGTGTAGTCAAGATAGAATTTGTTCATTCAACTAGGATTGAAGAATAATGCTACTGGGCCCCTCGTTAATTAATTAGATGTTTGTATGGCCATACCCAATGGTAATCTAGATTTATCTCGATTAGATTGGTAATCTATATTAATTATGTAATGCGAGAAACAGAATAGTTAAAATGGAATGACATTGATCCATATCCATTATTAACATGGCATTTGAGAAACAAAGGGATTGTAAATGTTTGAGTCATTTAAAAGTACTTTATGGAAAACTACACTCGAGAGTTTCTGGGAGCATTGACGTGTTGCTAGACGCTAACCAATGTTATTATATTATATTATTGTACATGTCCAAGTGGGAGCTGAAGGAATATGTACACGTAAATAATATATGTCCGGAAGTCGTCCCGAGCCTAAGGAGACGCACGCGTTAATACGTAAAACAATTATAGTTAATATATTAAGCGTAATATATTAATTAGTGATAAGCTATTACGAACGTTAATTAATTAGTTACTTAACGAGATTTTACAAACGATAGTTAAACGTTAACTATAAAATTAATATATATATATATATATATATAAAACAATAAAGGATAAATATGGAATAGATAGCTTTTGCTTTGATGTCCTTATTGGTTTCAAAACCTATAAGACAACCGACTTTTTGCATCTATATATAATGAGAGATCTCATTATTATAAGGTGGTGCAATAGATAGCAATCTACGATTCCATAGAAATATAAAACTAATCGATTGGTTTTATTCCGATAGAAAGCAAACAGATTTGCTATTCTTTTGTTTTATTGTGGGATTAATATAACAACATGGTTTGTTAGTTTTCTTATTATTTGTTTTAACAAATAATAATTTGCTTCATCACTATTGGTACTAGCATATTTAATTGTTTGCTATAACGTATTGTGTGCATACTCTTAGAGAGGTCATGGTTTGATCTTTGGGTTTTCGTTTATTGGAGGTTCGATAAAGGTGTTTAATCCGTTGTTAAAAGGTACGCAATTCCTTATCGTTTATGTTAATTACTTGTCTATATGTGATCCTATATTCCGCTGCGTACTCGTGATTATTAATGTGTTAATATGGATAAAGGTTTTTTTATAAATTCCAACAGCACGTACATATGCTCATCTGATGTCTCACTCATCTTTATCACACAGCCTTGAAATTGTTGTTTACTTTGCCATACATGATACATGTGTGTTACATTCTCCTCTCATTTTGCTTGGGGGTCTATAATATCATACTAGATCAATGTTACTGTATGATATGTATTCAAATGATGTTGGAAAATGCTGATCTCCAATACCTTGACATGGCGTTAACAACCTGGTATGTACACGCAAGGTACACAAAGAAAGAACGTCACTCCAATATTGAGTAATTCGGGCTCTCAAGTCACATCTCTGCCCTATGAAATAAAAATCTACTCATATAACTCAAGTGCTGGTGATAGACAAATTCGGCAGTCTATTAGATACTTGTTAACATGATAATGTTTTGCGGGTTTTCTCTGTTCTAGAGTAACATAGTAACATACTTTGGAAAGTTCAGTGTTACAGAGATTGGTGAAAATTTGTAAGAAAAATAAGAAAAAAATCCGTAGAATATACATATTGATAGTTATCCAATATTTCAACATAGTTCTTGACTCATACAGAAATTTAACACAACTTGGGCCTGCTATGCTAAAAAAGAGGCTAGCACAAACTGGGCCTGGCAAATATGGTAAACTAATCAAATTTTGCAGGCCCGATTTATATGGAATTTAACCAAAGTTTTTATAAGAAATGAGTTTAACCAAAGTTTTGCTACCTCTTAAAAATATCTGTAAATCTTTTATATAATCGTAAACCTTTATATCACATACTAATATTGACTTATTAGCGCGATATTCGAATTAGATAAATTAACCACAGTTATTTATATGCTCTATAGTTTCTAACGCTCTTACTTTTGTGTTTTCGTTTATTGTACAAGGTTATTGTGAGTTTTTGTGATCACATTTTCCTTAGTGATTACTCGTGATTTCTTAACATATAAGTGCAAATTCTAATTTAACATATAAGTGAAATTTTGTCGAGTAAACTAGTTTTAATGCTCGTGAATGCATATGGCTTGAATATAAATGATAAATTAAAGAATAATTTTGTTATTACGATTTTATTTATATTATATATGTTTTTAAAAACATTTAAATGCTTATATATTTGATTATATTTTTGTTTTACTGTGCACCGTTTAAATTAATAAAAACTCATCTTAATTTTTATTTTTTGAATTTCATATTCTTTTACTTTCGATATTTTTATTATAAATAGGTATATCTTAATTATTAATAAACAATATACATACACGATTTATAAATTCATTATTTTACAATGTTTAATATTATTATACTAGTTTTAATACCCGTGCACGCACGAGACTTGAATATAAAGGATAAATTAAGTAATAATTTCGTTATCGCGATTTTATGTATTATTATATTTTTTAAAAACATCTAATTTTATATGTTTGATTATAATGTTGTTTTACTGTGCACCGTGTAATTTAATATAAACTCACCTTAATTTTTATTTTTCGAATTTTATACTATTTTTACTTTCGATATTTTTTTTAAATAGTTATACTTTAATTATTAATCAACCAACCATTTACATCAACCTTACACGCACACGATTTATAAATTCACGATTTTGTAATGATTAATATTATTCTATATAATAATATTTAAATATTAATAATTAAATAGTTACGATGCTTATGAACCCACGAGTTTTACATTGTGATTTTTCATCATGTGATATTATTAATTGATATTTTGTATAAATATTTGTTGCCCAAATGATTTTACTTAGTTTAACTAAAATTTTAGCTATCTTTTTCTATACATTGTGTGTTTAGTAATATATGACGACCTTGAAAAAATATATGTCGTTGTAATATGTGGAATCTCGTCTATTTATTTTCATCGCATACTGATGTCTAAGGTCTTGCATTAATTTTAATATTTATATTCATGTTAATAATTTTACATATATTGCATTGTTTGACTTTGTTAAGTGTAAAAATGGAAATAAACCATAATCTGCGTTTCTATTTGAATATTTATAATCATGTGATTTGTTAATTTTTTTAATATAACATATATGTTGTATTTTTAAATATAAAGTCTAGAGGGTATAAAGTTTAAGGGTTATTTTGTTTATTTTATAAAGTTACTAAAAAATATGGAAAATTATAAGTTTACACTTAAGTCTCTCTAATTTATCTAAAATTCAAGCACTAAAGTTTTACTAATGCCTTCCTCCTTTTTTATATTTTTATTTTTACAAATTTGACACATATATCTTTAGGTGTTTTTATCAAATTTCTCCACCAAAAATTTTAATTTTGACTAAATCGAATTCAATTTTGACTTTTTTCCACCAATCATATCTCTCTATTTTGCTTATGTGTCAAAATCAAGTCATTTGATTGGTCTAATTGTTTTTTTTACAACCTCCACTTTTAACTAAAACTCTCAAATAATCTAATTCTTTTATTATATAAAAGATAAAATAGTATTAAATTTTTAATACTTAAATAATTACGATGTTAATGGACCCACAAGTTTTACATGATTTTTTATTATTTGATAATATTAATTGATATTTTGTATAAATATTTGTTGCATAGACTTTGTTAACTGTAATGTTAGCTATCTTTTTTAGACATTTTGTGTTTATTAACACATAACGACTTTGAAAAAATATGTTTTTGTAATATATAGAACCCCGTTTATTTATTTTAATCTGCATTCATTTTGATATTTATATTCATGTTAATAATAATTTACGTAGATTGTATTACTTGACTTTATTAAGTGTCAAAATATAAATAGACAATAATTTGTGTTTTTATTTGAATATCTACAATCATGTGATTTGTTGATTTTTTAATATAACATATTGTATTTTTAAAATATAAAGTCTAGAAAGTATAAATTTAAGGGGTATTTTGTTTATTTTCTAAATTACTAAAATATATAAAATTATAAGTTTACATTTAAATCTATCTAATTTGTTTAAAATTTAACCACTAAAGTTTTGTTAACCCCCTCATCTTTTTTAAGTTTTTATTTTCACAATTTTGACACATATATTTTCTGTATTTCTATCAAATTTCTCCACCAAAATTTTTAATTTTAAAAGATATTGATTTCAATTATGATTTTTTTTCAACCAATCACATCGTTCGATTTTGCTTATATGTCAAAATCAAAATATTTGATAGATTTAATTATTTTATAACAACCTACACTTTTCATTAAAATTCTCAAATAATCTAAATTTTTTATCTATACTACTTATAAAATAAAAACCCCAAAACCTTGAATGTTAAAAAATGACTTTATTATGTTATTGTTGAAAAATTAAATGAATAGAAGTTGGATATTAATTATGGAATTGTTGAAAAATTAAATGCACATAAGTTGGATAAAATAGGAAATGTTGAAAAATTAAACCATAAACAATCGCATAAGTTACCAGGTCACGGGTTTCACCACCGGATTAATCCGGTCGAATAACTTGGTCACGAGTTCCACCAACGGGTCAACCCGGTCGAGTCATCGGGTCACGGATCGATCATCGGACCAACCCGATTGAGTCACCGGGGGTTCGGTCATCGGGCCAATCTTTTCGAGTCACGGGTTCGACTATCGGGTTAACCCGATCGAGTCATCGGGTCACGGGTTCGACAACCGGGTCAATCCTGTCGAGCCACCGGGTCACTGGTTTCGATCACCGGGTCAATCCTATCGAGTCATCGGGTCACGGGTTCAACCACCGGGACACGGGTTCGACCACAGAGTCAACCCGATCGAGTCAATGGAAACGGGCTCGCCTACCGTTTCAACCCGGACGAGTCACCGGGTTACCGATTTGACCATCGGGTCATTAATAAATCATTAACTATCTATCGCTAGGCAATTATTAGGTCACGAGTTCGACCATCGAATCAATTAACATATCATTAATTATATGTTTTTAGGTAATTCCACTGTTATGCGCGGGTAATCGTTTAATTATATAAAATATTAAATACCATTCAACACTATATGGCGTCTTATTTTTCTTCTTTACGTGAACATCATATCTAGTTACACACTTATGCAGCTGTGTTAGACTTCGTATTGAGCCATACGATCCTAACATGCAAGTATGCAACACATCAATTTTTGGCTCAAAGTGCTGCATTTCGTGTAAGCCTAGTCAAGTGTCAGAATTATCCACATCGTGGGGTTTGTATGTTGAATATCAAGTATCACAACTATTTAAAATTTGGAAGTTTTTGAATTTCATAAAGTTGCCTAGTTTGAATGATTTTATGATTGATGATGATGGATACAAGAAGGTCTATCAGAAAATTAATATTAAAACTCCCAATAATTGCCGCAAAAATAAAAAAATTTCCTTGTTTTTTGCATTTTGTTTCTTTTTGTTTTTTATTTATAATCATTATCTTCTAATTTTTGTATGACCGACCTCAATAACTACCAAGCAAATACGAAAGAGAAACAATGATTTTACAAGTCTTTTTTTAACGTTATCTAAACCCTTGACTGAAACTCTATATATATAGAAGACTTGATTAACAACAAAACATAGGTGATTGTTATTAGCTGTCATTGATTTTTTTTTTTTTTTTTTTTTTTTTTTTTTTTTTTTTTTTTTTTTTTTTTTTTTTTTGAACGGCGAGTTAGTAGTTAGTGATTCGAGCTTACAGTGACATCCAATTGGGCAGTATGCAAGCCTCGAACCTTCTCCCTAGGGGATAAACCCCACTCCTGCTTCTGTTTAATTCGGGCCCCTGAAGGTCGTTAGTGAGACTCGAACTTGAGACCTCTCCAACAATACCTCCCCAAGGTTACCCTTGGTGGCCAACTGAGCTAGCTCAGTTGGTTCATTGATTTGTATTTTTTTATATAACAGATTTGTGTAGGGGTGTGAAAAAACCGAAAACCCGAATCTAAACCGTAAAAAACCGAAGAATCGAAACTTAAAAAACCGAAACCGATTGAAAAACCGATGGTTCGGTTTTTGAATTTTAAAAAAACGAAGCTTTTGGTTCGGTTAGGTTTTAGCATTAAAGAAAACCGATATAAATCGAACCGATCTTTATAAACATGAGAATATATATATAAGTTCATGTCGAAGCCAATGGATGATGAATATGATACGCTAGATTAATTCTATCATGTTTAATAACTAATTATTGTTTCATATGCTTATTGAACATGACTAAATAATTAGTTTTCTTCTCGATTACTTTTTTAATTAGGTTTTTATCCTTACTATTGTGTTGATTTATACACATAAATGATTTTTTTAGGATTTTATATGATATTTTTTCCTTATTGTTAATGTTGTGTTTCTTGTTGTTATTGTTTATTTAAAGCTTCTAACGTGTGGGTTTATGGTATATTCAAAATCGACTTGTAAAAGCGAAGCTCGATAAATCATATAGGAACCGAAAAACCGAAAAACCAAACCGAAAGTAAATCAAAAACCGAAAAACCAAACCGACACAAAACCGAAACCGAATGGTTCCTAAAAATCAAAAAACCGAATTTTGTTGGTTCGGTTTTGATTTTATACAAAAACCGAACCAAACCGAACCATGCTCACCCCTAGATTTGTGTGTATCTATTGAAATCTGGTTGTTGTGGTATGACAAGTCCATAAGTCTTGAAGGGCTTGTTATGCATCTATTTTGTGTGTTTATAGTCGTTAGGCTGTGTTTGCTCTTTTATGCATTGTGCATGGTTCTATTGTGGACTCTTCGAAAGTTGTTGTTGACTGGAGCGTATACTTTGACTAGGGTTATATGATGAAAAGGGCAACGTAACTTCACACAACTAACACACACACTTCTATCACTCTCTCTCTCTCTATCAATCACTCACCTTTCTCTCAAACTCACCCACCTGCTTCACAATCAAATCATTACCTAAATAGAATCAAACGTTCTAAAATGTAAACGTTTGATTCTTAGTTTAGTATTAGTAGTTGTAGTTGTTGATTATGATGTATTTCAGATAGCATCCATTTTGAGGACTATCTTTTCTTATGTATGTAGAGTAGCATCTATTTGGGGACTACTCAGTTTATTTATTTAAGTTCAGCAAGTTTTGGTGGTTTTGGTTCTTTAAATTTAACATGGTATCAGAGCTTTTTGGCTCTGTTCTTGGGTAAAACCTTTCAAATCTGTTTTCGTGGTTGTTAATTAGGTGGATCTTGAAGATCTATACCTTAATTTCATTTTTTTTAAAATTAGGGTTTCTTAAAATTTTTGGGTTTTTTTCAAATCTTGGCTTGGGTATTGTTTTTGTGGGTATAAATCGTTCATTGACGGTGTTAATTACTCCATTCTTTAATTAATTTTGAAAACCCTAAAATCTGAAGTTAGGGTTCTTCTTTGTTAAGTTGATTCTTTGTTTATCTAACTTGTTTCTTGTCTATTATTGCTATTTGGAGGTTGGACTTGCTTTGCCGTTGGCAGATCTGTTGATTCTTGAAGTTTTGAATCTAGGGTTTGTGAAACCCTAAATTGAAACTTTGGAGTTTTTGTTCCTGGTGCTTTCTTGTTATTGTTGACTCAAGTTTAGGGTTTGTAAAGCCCTAATTTTTTCATTATTGGGGATTCTCTGTTGTTTGAGGCTTGTCTCTCTTATTACTACTTGTGTCTTGACTAAGTGAATCAAGAGCACAAGTGGTTCTTGGTTTCATTTTTGCACTATAAGTGGCTTGTTTTTAAGATCATTGATCTAGTCTAAGTTGGTGCAAACGGGTTCGGTTAACACCTTGACCCTCCAGCTTGACTGGTGTGGATACCTACTCTGGCCAACCCTAGTTCACTAGACTTGTATTGGTGACTCTGAGATTCAAGCTTGTTCTCTCTTGGCTCCTTATTTGCTTGTTTTACTTATTGTTTTTTTATCTGGTTTGTGTTACTGCTTTCCTTATCTGCTGATTTTTTTGTTTATCTGTTTTTTGTGCTTTTTTGGTTGTTATCATGACCACTCCTAGTCCCAAATTGATTAGTGCTTTAGACGCTGGTAATCTTTTGCATTTGCAACCTAATGATAATAATATTGGAACTTTAGTTAACATCAAACTTACTGGATGTGAAAACTATAGACTTTGGGCTAATGATGTTAAAATTGCTTTACAAGCTAGAAATAAAATGGGATTTGTTGATGGTACTTGTGTTAAGACTGCTTATGTTAGTAGTGCTCCTCTTTCCAATCAATGGGATATGTGCAATGCTGTTGTTTTATCTTGGTTATTAGGTTGTATATCTGAGGACCTTTATTTGAGTCAAGTTTATTCTGAAAATGCTGCTGAAATTTGGAATGAACTTAGGGATACTTATGAAAAACTTGATGGTTATATTTTGTTCAACTTAATTCAAAAGATTAACAACATTAAGCAAAATGGTTTACTTGTGTCTGAATACTATCACAAGTTAAATTCTCTATGGAGAGAATTTGACATTCTTACTAAGTTTTCTCCTTGTGTGTGTGATGCTAGAGTTGAGTCTAGTAAACATCAACAGTTAATGAAATTAATGCAGTTTTTGATGGGTTTGGATGAAGTTTATCAACCCATTAGAAGCTCTTTGTTGACTCAACCCACCTTGCCTGATGTTAGGGATGCTTTTGTCATTGTGTGTAGGGAAGAGTCTCATAGGGGTCTTGGTTCTAATCCTGGGGTTCCAAAACCCCAGGTTAGCTCCTCTGTTGCTAAAACTAATGATTTTTCTAAAAATCAAAACAAAAGTTTTAACAATAACAACAACAAGAACCATAATCAGGTCTTTAATGGGTACAATGGTGGAAACATAAATCAACCAAACCAATTTTCTAATAGCAACAATAGGGGTGGAAACAAGAATCAATATAATTCTTTGACTTGTACTAATTGCAATATGAAAGGTCACACTATTGATAGATGCTTTGAGTTGATTGGTTAGCCTCTGGGTTATAAAAAGAACTCTAATACTAGTAACAATAAAGTTCCTTTTAAAGTTACCAATAGGGTTAGTTCCAGTAATAGTGTTGATACTCAGACCTCTAACACCACTTTACCTTTTTCAAATGATCAAATTGCTAAACTCATGAGTTTAATTGGTGAAAAAGAAAATTCTAGTGTTCAAGATAACATGGCAGGTATTAACTTCAGTTTTTTTAATGGAAATGTCTTTTTTAACAATCATTTTTATAAGTTCTTTGTTGCCAAAGTCAGAGTTGATGGGGTCAACTTTAACTTTGGATGGATTATTGATTCAGGTGCTAACCAACACATTACTAATTCTACTAAAAACATGACTAATGTGGTTGACATTTCTGAGTTAAACATAACTGTTGGGCATCCTAATGGTACTTCCGCTAAAATTAATTATGTTGGTAATCTGAAACTTACCAAGAATGTGATTCTTTTTGATGTGTTGGTGATACCTGAGTACACTGTTAGTCTTTTGTTTGTGAATAAGTTAATCAAAGACAGTAAATTACATGTTGGTTTTAATGAATATAACTGTGTTATTCAGGATTTGAAAAGGGAAAGTACTCTGGGGATTGGTAATGAGTGTGATGGCTTGTATTTGTTGATTCTGAATGTAAGTTACCCCAAATAAAAAGTAATTTGTCTGCTATGTGTTTCCATGCTTCTAAAGGGGTTTGGCACAATCGGTTAGGCCATCCATCTAATAGTGTGTTAAATTTTTTGAAATACTCTCTTGGAATCAATAAACCTGAGCATATTAGTCCTTGTGAAACTTGTCATTTCTCTAAGCAGACCAGAGAACCATTCTCTTTGAGTAACCATAAGTAAAAAAAGGTTGGTGATCTCATCCACCTAGACTTATGGGGACCCTATAGGGTTACCTCAAAGGAAGGGTTTAGGTATTTTCTCACTATTGTTGATGACTTTTCTAGGGTTGTTTGGGTTTGTTTGATTAAATCTAAGGATGAAGTGTTCAATTACTTTGTGGATTTTGTGAATCTAATTCTAAATCAGTTTCAAACAAGAGTTAAGATTATAAGATCTGATAACGCAACTGAATTCATAAATAACAAAATGGATAGTTACCTAAGGGATAACGGTATTGTGCACCAAACCTCTTGTGCTTATAATCCTCAACAAAACGGTATTGCTGAGAGAAAGCACATACATTTATTAAATGTGGCTAGAACTCTTTTGTTTCAAAGTGGTGTTCCTTTGTGTTTTTGGACTGATTGTGTCTTAACTGCTGCCTATCTGATTAACAGGCTTCCGTCATCTGTCCTTGCTGGTCATTCTCCTTTTTTATGCTTTATCGTAGAAAACCATCCCTTTCCCATTTACGATGTTTTGGGTGTTTATGTTTTGCTAGAATATTGAACAGTCATGATAAATTTTCTCCTAAATAAAAAAAGTGTATTTTGATAGGGTACTCTAGTACTCAAAAGGCTTACAAGCTTTTAAGTTTAGAAAACAAAAGTTATTTATTTTCTAGTGATGTTAAATTTTATGATGATGGAAGGGGATCATCTGGTGATGTAGGACCAATAATTGTGGATCAATCCTTGACTGATACTGTAGAGGAGCAGTCAATTGGGAATGATGACCATACTGCATCATCAATGGATGACACTATACACATATCTGAGGGCAATGTCCCAAACAACAACAATGTTCCTACATTCAATTCTAGCAATGGGGCAGATGATGAAAGCCCTCATATTAGTCTTAGAAGGTCTAGTAGAGTTCATAAGTTACCTGAGAAATTGAATGAGTTTGTTTTGGATAACAAAGTCAAGTATGGTTTGCATAGATATGCTAACCATACCAAGTTGTCTTAAACCAATAGGTGTTTTATTTCTAACTTGAATAGGACTTCTGAACCCTCTTGTTTTTATGAAGCTGTTAAAAATGTTAATTGGATTCATGTTATGAATAATGAAATGGAAGCTCTCTATTTAAATGATACTTGGACTCTTACCACTCTGCCCATTAACAGAAAAATTATACCTTCTAAAAGGGTTTACAAAATTAAATATAAACTTGATGGTGAAATTGAAAGATATAAAGCTAGGTTAGTGGCTAAAGGTTGTGGGCAGAGAGAGGGGATAAACTATGATAAAATTTTCAGTCATGTTGTTAAGATGAGTACCCTTAGATGTGTTATAAACTTGGCTGTGCAAAATACTTGGAGTATTTTTTAAATGGATATTAACAATGCTTTTTATATGGGGATTTAAGTGAAGATGTGTACATGCTTCCTCCTCCTATTTTTTTTATAAAAGTGAAAAAAGGGTTTGCAAATTAAAAAAGGCTCTTTAGGGTTTAAAATAGGCCCCTAGATAGTGGAACATTAAACTTGTTAATTTTCTTACCAAAGCTGGTTTTTTGCAAAGTAAAAATGACCATTCCTTGTTTACAAAAGACAAAGATGGTGTATTTCTTGTGCTGCTTGTCTATGTTGATGATATCATCATCATTGGTAACAATGATAGTGAAATTAATAAGTTTAAGTTGTTTCTTAACCAAAGCTTTAAGAATAAAGACTTGGGTGAATTAAAGTACTTTCTGGGAATTGAAGTCCAAAAACAATGGCCTGTGTTTGAACCAAAGAAAGTATTGCATTGAGCTTCTTCATGAATATGGCATGCTTGCTTGCAAACCTGTTTGTACTCCTATGACTAAAAATGGCATCCTTGCTCACAAAGAGAGTATGAGTGATAAGTTCTTAACTAATATCACTAGTTATCAAAAAATTGTTGGCAAATTGATTTATCTGTGCAACATTAGGCCTGATATATCCTATTCTGTCCATTGCTTAAGCCAACATATGCATGCTCCCCTTCAGTCCCATATTGATGCTGCTTTTAGGGTGCTTAGATACCTTAAAAATACACCTGGTGCTGGTATAACTTACACTAAGTCCCATTCCAATACTATCAAAGTTTTCTCTGATTCTGATTGGGCTAAGTGTAAAATAACTAGAAGGTTTATTTCTGGATATTGTGTTTTCATACACAATAACCTTGTCTCTTGGAAAAGTAAAAATCAGGCCACCTTATCCAGATCCTCTACTGAGGCTGAATACATGTCTATGGCTTCTACTGTTTGTGAAGTTATGTGGCTTAACAAGATTCTGAAGGACTTGAATGTCCCTACTTGTATTCTTGCTTCTCTATTTTGTGACAATAGCTCTGCTATTCAGATTGCAGCTAACCCTGCTATGCATGAAAAAACCAAGCATTGTGACATTGATGTTCATTTGGTAAGGGAAAAAGTTGCATCTGGTCTTATTAAGACTGTGAAAGTCTCTTCTAAAACTCAGGTTGCTGACATTTTGACTAAAGGTCTTGGGAGTTCCCAACATAATGACCTTTGTTCTAAGTTGTGTTTGAGAAAATGTTTGGCTTATGTCCTTGAGGAAAGGTGTTGAAAGTTGATTGTTGTGGTATGACAATTCCATAAGTCTTGAAGGGCTTGTTATGCATCTATTTTGTGTGTTTATAGCCGTTAGGCTGTGTTTTCTCTTTTGTGCATTGTGCAGGGTTCTATTGTGGACTCTTGGAAAGTTGTTGTTGACTGGAGCGCATACTTTGACTAGGGTTATATGCTGGAAAGGGCAACGCAGCTTCACACAACTAACACACGCACTTCTTTCACTCTCTCTCTCTCTCAATCACTCACCTTTCTGTCAAACTCACCCACGTGCTTCACAATTAAATCATTACCTAAATAGAATCAAACGTTCTAAAATGTAAACGTTTGATTCTTAGTTTAGTTTTAGTAGTTGTAGTTGTTGATTATGATGTATTTCAGATAGTATCCATTTTGGGGACTATCTTTTCATATGTATGTAGAGTAGCATCCATTTGAGGACTACTCAGTCTATTTATTTAAGTTCAGCAAGTTTTGGTGGTTTGGGTTCCTTAAATTTAACATGGTATTAGAGCTTTTTGGCTCTGTTCTTGGGTAAAACCTTTCAAAATTTGTTTTCGTGGTTGTTAATTAGGTGGATCTTGAAGATCTATACCTTAATTTTATTTTTTTTAAATTAGGGTTTCTTAAAATTTTTGGGTTTCTTTTCAAATCTTGGCTTGGGTATTGTTTTTGTGGGTATAAATCGTTCATTGACGGTGTTAATTACTCCATCCTTTAATTAATTTTGAAAAACCCTAAAATCTGAAGTTAGGGTTTTTCTTTGGTAAGTTGATTCTTTGTTTATCTAACTGGTTTCATGTCTATTATTGTTATTTGGAGGCTGGACTTGCTTTGCCGTTGGCAGATCTGTTGATTCTTGAAGTTTTGAATCTAGGGTTTGTGAAACCCTAATTTGAAACTATGGGGGTTTTTGTTCCTAGCACTTTCTTGTTATTGTTGACTCGAGATTAGGGTTTGTAAAGCCCTAATTTTTTCATTATTGGGGATTCTCTGTTGTTGGAGGCTTGTCTCTCTTATTACTACTTGTGTCTCTTGACTAAGTGAATCAAGAGCACAAGTGGTTCTTGGTTTCATTTTTGCACTGTAAGTGGCTTGTTTTTAAGATCATTGATCTAGTCTAAGTAGGTGCAAACGGGTTCGGTTAACACCTTGACCCTCCAGCTTGACTGGTGTGGATACCTGCTCTTGCCAACCCCAGTTCACTAGACTTGTATTGGTGACTCTGATATTCAAGCTTGTTCTCTCTTGGCTCCTTATTTGCTTGTTTTACTTATTGTTTTATTATCTGGTTTGTGTTACTGCTTTCCTTATCTGCTGGTTTTTTGTTAATCTGTTTTTTGTGCTTTTTTGGTTGTTATCATGACTACTCCTAGTCTTGATTTGATTAGTGCTTAAGATGCTGGTAATCCTTTGCATTTTCTACCTAATGATAATAATAATGGAACTTTAGTTAACATCAAACTTACTGGATGTGAAAACTATAGACTTTGGGCTAATGCTGTTAAAATTCCTTTACAAGCTAGAAATAAAATGGGATTTGTTGATGGTACTTGTGTTAAGACTGCTTATGTTAGTAGTGCTCCTCTTTCCAATCAATGGGATAGGTGCAATGTGTAAAACCTGTAATTTTCAGCTTTTGACTATTAAATCATTGTACACGTCACCTCATGATATCTATATATATTACCACCTTTGCATGAAATCTTTGAGCAATCATATGCATCATACATGAGCATATATCATTTAAATCATCAGAACATGGAAACATTTGATCATATGACATTACATTATGATTATGAGTATTTAATCATAAGGGCACAGGCACATTGGTATGACTACATTATATGAGCATACGAGGTTCTAAATAATCATTCTTTTGGGACTATTAAGTCACCTGAAACACTTGATCATATGCATACATCAAATTGATTTACAAAAATCTAAACCCGTGATCACAATTTAATAACGATTACCAAAGAACTATTTTATGCTTCAAAATATATAATTATATATTTTCCTCACCTCATAAACAATACTACGATACGACATAAACTACTTTTCATTATTAAACACTACAATTATCCACTTTAACTCATTTTCACAAGTGTCTTACATTTTAAATAAAGTAAACTATACATTTATTTAATTAGGACTATACTTTCACCATAAACCCTAAAACTTAACCAAATCAACTTGGACTTAAATCTACTCATACAATATTATACCTAGATCCCTAATAACCATATCAAAACACAAAAATCAAACTAAGAACTATCCTAGACACAACACATTAGCCGAATACCATAACCACACAACTATACATACCTATGAACCTTTTCAAACACATTTCTACCACTTCGTGATCATTTTTATTTCATTGTCGGACTGAGGGAAACAACATCGGGTTTGACCATAATGGCGCCTGAGCATCATGTCTAGCTTCTATTACAGGGCAATAGGAACTTCTATAGTATTGGCTGTGATTGTCCTACTATGATCGTGGTGTTTGGCATATCAGTACATTTATTTATTAAATTAAACCTGTGAATTCACCAACCTCGTGTTGACCCCCACATTTTATTTTATATGTTTTCTCAAGAAAATAAACAGGTTCATGCATTGGATTCTAGCATCATAGAAGCATCATGTTACCATCGGGCTGGGATATTCTTCAAATTATTAATAAATGTTGTTTTCAGACAAGATACTAAATGTGTACAATTAATTCATGTAATATGTTTTTAAATGACTATTATGATCATTGCTCTATATACTGTGTGTTATCGATCTATCGAAGTAACACCCTACGTACTATTCCGCTGCATTTGACCATCATGGGGGTGCTACAGAATGGTATCGGAGCACACAATTATAGAGAACCAGATCGAAAATAAAATTTTTAAAATAATAAATATTTAAACTAGACTATAACTGGAATTTTGAATCAATTAAATTAAAATAAAAATTGATTTTTGGGGAACCTTTATAGTTAGGCATATAGCATATAGAGCATGCATATTATGTGAACTAACTGTACGCGGATTTATAACCTCTGAGTTATTGAATCACCTAAGTATCTACACCTACTTTTAACAAGCATTGTTAAAAAGACATAAACCGCATTGCATATGCATTTTGAAAACTTTTTGAATTGTGTAAGCTAATACTTACTCAACTTTGAAATGCTACTATTTTCAGATATCATGACGACACCTACCATTGTGACTACTTTCGAAGAGCTCATGGTTCCTACCATCGCGCTGCTATCGTCGACATCGGTACTTGCTGGACATGCATCCGACACTGAGTCCAGAGGTGACCAGCCAGATGGAGTTATCATACTTTCGGATTCTCCTACCCCATCACCACCTGCTATTTCTCCTACTTCACATCTACCAGTTGTACCTGCATCTCCACCTAGGGAGGCAGACCAGGTTGTGCCTACTCTACCACCCTTGCCACCACCTTCTGCACTCCACTCTTATCCCACCAGTGCCTTACCACCTCACAAGAGGAGGCGTGACTCTACTCCTGACTCAACCTTCAAGGTAGGAGAGGGTTCGGGAGCTAGTCTGGCTAGACTTGACGCTCTACAGGCACAGGTTGACACTCTTGTAGCTTGACAGGCATAGGATACTGCACTCATCCATACCTTACTGCACGGGAACCAGCAGGGGCGCGTTGTGCTTCAGGAGAGTTTTAACTCTCTCTACTGGACCGTGGCTGCTGAGTCACATACTACCCAAAGTTCTTTGGGGATGACCTAGGGAACCATATAGTGGCTTCTGGATGATATTTCTTACCTCCGTTATCGTTTAGCATCATTGGAGGGTCATCAGTATGAGACCTAGGCTGCTGTACTCACCCAGGAGGAGAGCTTCAGGATCTTCATCGACCTGGCAGAGATTCGTCACCAGGGGGTCACTGCTGAGACAGATTTTCTTTGGAGTGCTGATACTGCACGCCAGATTCAGTTACTAGAGACTGTGAGGCTTTCTCGAGAGACCAGAAGATCTATGATCAACATGCAGGATGCTCGTGCACCCACACCACCCGTCAGACCAGCCGCACCTGCAGGCAGTCACACTAGTGTAGGATAGATATCTTTGTATATCATGGCAAGCATTGAGTTGTATCTCAGCTCGCATGATTTAGGTATTTTTTACTTATATTTCATTTCAGTTGTATCTATATCATTATCACCTTTATCTTTTGTTGTACTACAAACATATGTACCACTATTTCAGACAGGCTTGTTGTATCCCTGTCTTAGATTGGTTGTACTTGCATTATATTGTTATTCACCAGAATGACATGTTATCATATCCTTGTTTGCTTGTATTTATATTATTATGAACTCTTGACAGGTTATCCAATTTGTTGTGAATTCTATGCATACCTATTTTACATGCAGCTTAATATAACAATCTTATTGATCAACTAATAAATCTCATCCTTGTGTATTATAGAATAATGGCACAAAGAGTCACTCGACAGAATCTCGACGCTGCTCCCACAACGACTATTTCAGAAGCACAACTTAGAGTGCTTATCGGTCAAGGCATTGCTGATGCTCTAGCCGTCGGGGAAACACATCCCAGCGGGAACCAAGGCGACAGCCAAAACTCAAATGCTAGAGATCGAGTTGTCAGAGGGTGTACTTACCCTGACTTCCTATAATGTAAGCCCAGTTACTTCAAGGGCAAGGAAGGGGTAGTGGAACTCATGCAATGGTTCGAGAGAAACGAGACTGTGTTCCGCATTAGTGACTGTACGGAAGAAAACAAGGTGAAATTTTCCACGTGTACTCTTTTGGAACATGTTCTCACATGGTGGAACTCACTAGTTGCTACCGTTGGGCATAATGAAGCCTATGGGATGACTTGGACTGCATTGAAAGAAAGACTTACCGTGAAATACTGTCCTCGCGATGAAATCAAGAAACTAGAGATTAACTTGTGGAACCTCCAATGCACAAATCATGACATCACGGCCTACAATCAGAACTTTCAGGAGTTGACTTTGATGTGTACCCGAATGTTCCCTGACATGAAAGACAAGATAGAGAAGTACGTTAGCAGACTTCCTGATTCTGTTCATGACAGTGTACTCGCATCCCGACCTACTACGGTCGAGAGTGCCATAGAGTTTGCCACCGAGTTGATGGACAAACGGGGACGTGATCTCTTGCTTAGGCAGTCACAGTATAAGAGGAAAGTTGATGAGAACTACCGTAGTCATCACCAGGCCCAACAACCAAAGAGACAAAACTTGGGTCAGGTCTGCAGTGATGTTTCCTCAGTACCACCTCCATATGTAGGTAACAAGTCAAAATGTTCCAAGTGTAATTTCCATCACTACCCAAATGCTGAATGCCGAAGGCCCAGACAGAGCAACACACATGCTCCGTCCATCAAAAACAACTCCAGTACCAATTACAGGCCCAACAATGGCAACAGTCAGAACTTCCACGGAAGTGGACAACAGGGAAACCGCCAGCACACTGGCAGTGGTAATATAGCACGTAGGGAAGTTCGTTGCTATGGTTGCGAAGAGATTAGACACATCAAACCCGAGTGCCCAAAGCGAGCAGTCAGGAACGACAACAAAGGAGGAGCACCAGCCATAGTTTATGTTATAGGAGATACCAAAACCAACCCCGACTCCAATGTAGTTACTGGTACGTTTCTTCTGAACAATCGTTATCCAACTATTTTGTTTGATACGGGAGCCGATAGGAGTTTTATATCCACAGAGTTTAGTAGGTTACTAGGCATCACTCCTACACAGCTAGAAGACTGTTACAGAGTCGAATTAGCAGGCGGTAAAATCGTCGAAACTAATACTATTCTAAGAGGTTGTACCTTAAACCTTCTAAATCATCCATTCGACATTCATTTGATACCCATAAATCTGGGTAGTTTCGACGTCATTATTGGTATGGACTGGTTAGCAAAATATCTTGCAACCATTGTGTGTGACGAAAAGCTAGTCCGTATGCCGTGGGGAAAGGAAAATCTAATTGTCTGAGGAAAAGGAAATTCAGATAGAACTAACACCAGACTGAGTGTTATCTCATGCACCAAAGTCCAGAAGTATATACTAAAGGGATACCCTATCTTTTTAGCACATATTTCAAAGACATACAAAGAAGAGGAACCAGAGAAGAAACAAATCAAGGACGTGCCAATTGTCCATGATTATCCCGAAGTTTTCCCAGACGACTTACCTGGTTTACTGATGAGACTGCTTATATACATCGTCTCATCATCCAAAACGGGTTTTAAATGCATTAAATATCATCAAAAAGGCCAAATATATGCTTGTATTTTTTACTTGTGTATTTTAGGTACGGATATTGAGAAAATGAAAAAAGATCACAAGAAACATGCAAAAACGAACACGAGAAACGAAGCCGCACAATGAACCAAGCCCTAGTGTTGATTTTCCAAGAAAAACCCTTGAAGATTTGAAGATTGTAAAAGAAAGGTCCTCCAATATTGAATAATTGACACTTTAAACCCTTGTTTATTCATAATTACAAGATTGGTCCTTAAAGTTTGTCAAATTTACAAAAAAGGCCCTCCACTTTGAAGAATTGGCAAGTGTAGTCCCTCAACAAAACTAAATTGTCAATATTAGTCCTCCTCAAAGTCAAACATGCCATGAAGACCTTCAAGATACAAGAAAGAACAAGTTTGGTCCTTTAAATATCAAGAAATGGCAAAAAGTACCCCTAAAAATACTTTGGAAAAGTATTTGGGGCAAAAGTGTGAAAATGGAAACTTGATTAACAAAGGAAATACGTTTTTGGCTGTTTAAACTTCAAATGACAAAGAAAGAAGAAACAAGGGACTAAACATGGGAGACACAATACTTACCTTAACCTGTGAGGGGGTGACACGTGCCCCACTCACCTCCCACAACCAATCAAAACCCACCCTTCCCGCACCTCAGCCTTCCACTCACACCAGACTTAACTAACCTTAATTAATTTATTAATTAGGCGCTAAACACAACTTTTAAAACCCAAACCGGATCAAAGCATGCACTATTCATGTTCTTCATAAAATTGGGCATTTGCAAATCACTTGTAATTAACCCACCAAAACCTCCAGAATTATGATTAAGCTATCCTTAATCATAACCCAACTCACAAATCCTATGCTACATCATCCCATATTCACATGCTACCAACCTTGTACACGGTTTTGGGAGAAACTGCCAAAACTTGCCAGAGAATCAACACACCATGTTTAGCTTCATTCTTGAGCTTCAGTATGAGCCTTTGGATGCAATTTCAACCTTTACAACTCACACAAACAGCCAAAATTCCATCACATGATTCCAAGTTTTAAAAATCTACATGGGCAAAATGGGGACTTCATCAGCTTAGATTTTACGTTTTTAAGCTTTCTAGATAGTCATTGTAGCCTATATAAGGCATAGGACCTGCTTCATAGCAGTTTGCTCTTGGTTTTTCCATTGTTCACTTTTCTGTAAATCCTACTTTCAATTTATGAAATAGAGTTTTAATTTATGAAGAAAACCCAAGTGCCAATCTTATTTACTGCTTGTTATTGATATATGTTTGCTATTGTTGAATCTCAAAACCTGTTTTTAAAGTTTGTGCAAGAAACTGCATATTTTCCAAAAATCTTGATATTTTGCTAAGTCTTTGGTACATTCTAGGAATTTTTGGGCCGCAAGTGATCTAAATACCCTAATAACAAGATTATCAAGATATTGGGAGATTGTGGTTTGGGGATAATCAAGTAGTGGGTACAAAGGTTGCATTATTCAAGATTTGTCACTTTTCTGATTTTCATTTTATTGCTCTAACCTTGTTGAATCTTAGCAGCTTGTTTATGGAAGCTCGTGCCTAGTCTTGCTAGGCACATCAGCTCAAAAATTCATGAGTGTGGATGTACATTCATGAGGTTTGAGTTCTTGAACCCAAAAATCTGTCAAAATACTTGATTTTTATGATTTTGTGTTCTGCTAGTGTTCTTGTTGTTTTTGTGGCTTAATCTTGCTTGATACTTTATAATATATCTGTTATTGTGTTTGATTGGGCTTGGGTAACATTGAATCACACATATACTTGTTTAAATCTTGGATTGAAAAAGATAAGGGGTGTTTGGGTTAACCTGTTTAAGTGCATAAGTTGTTATTGAGTTATTGCTTGTTGTTTGTTTGAGTTAGTATCTGTTATATGCTTGGTTGAGTGCTCATTGCTGCAAGTTATTGGTTTTAAAACATCATAATCTTGATTGTGCTATAAAAGTTGGAAATCTGCTTGTTTTGACCTAATATTTTGGAAACACTTAGTTTGTATGCATGCTTAGGGATAACAAGTGATTAAACATACTTAATATAACCTGTTAAGAAGATTTGAGTGTTTGAAATTAGATTTGTGGTCAAGTATATCAGCAAAGTATAAAGTCTGCATGTTATTTGTTCATCAATAACCTTTGTTAGCCTCAAAATATTGAGTCAAACAAGAATGTTCGGTCATAGGTTTCTATTGTAATATTTATTAGAACGTTGTAATAGTTAGTTAAATAGTCGTGGTTCACGGGCTTGGATTTAAGCTTCTTAAAGCCCAAAAGACAAGCCCGGTCCAAACAATATAACCCATTATGGTTACATGTAAGCCCGACTATATAAGGCCCTTCCTAGCATGTTAGGAAGGGTGGATGATCATTAGTACTCTCATTATTCTAATCTAATATTCACCAAGTTAATCATCTCTCTCTCTACTTTCTCTCACTACTTTCTCTCTCTAGGAATCCATCTCTTTTCATCTACTTTCTATCATTAATCATCATAATAACATGGGACAACATTTGGTATCAATCGCCACGGGGTAGATTGTGTTTGGTTGTTTGGTTTGAGTTTGATTCGGTTGATTTTTCCATCTAAATCATCCCGAATTGAATTTCTTTTTAGTATTTTGGGCTATAAATCTTGATATAACTCATTTATATCTATTTGGTTGGAATTTGGTTTGGTTTTTGTGGTTAAAATCGCAAGATTTTGAGGTGTTTGAATTCATTTTGGAGTTACGGTCCGTTCACTGTTTCAAGATCATTCCAAATTAAGATTTTCAGAAAAGGGTTAATTATTCCGAAAAAAGGATTTTCGGATAAGGGTTTGTTATTCCGTTCTTTTTCTCTAAGTTTAGTTTATTCTGAAAAAACTTGGATTCTGAAAAAGCCGTATTCTTCGAAAAAGCATCTATTCCGAAGAAGATTCCGAAAAAGTGATTATTCCGAAAAAGTGATTATTCCGAAGAAGTGATTATTCCGAAGAAGTGATAATTCTGAAAAAGTGATTATTCCGAAAAAGTGATTATTCCGAAGAAGCTTGTTTTTCTGAAAACATCAATATTCCGAAGAAGCTCGTTTCTCTAAAAACATCAATATTCCGAAGAAGCTTGTTTCTCTGAAAACATCAACATTCCGAAGAAGGTCATTTTTCTGAAAACATCAATATTCCGAAGAAAGACAATTTCTCTGAAAATGTCACTTCTCCGAAAAAGTCTGTTAATCCAAAAATAGCCATTATTCCGAAAATTGAAGATTTTTACAAAAGTGAAATTTTTTTAACACACTTTCAGTTTGTGGATTCGTGTGATTTTTCGCCTTCGAATTTTTGGTTTATTGTGAAGACAACTTTTAGGGGATTTAACATTTTTCATCGCCAACGACAATCACATCACATCTACTTAAGATCCATTTTTCACTTCATCGATTTCAAGTCTCTAGATATGGATTCTACTCAATAGTATCGCGTCACAAACAACAATGTCATGGTGGCGGGTAATAAAGAGAGACCACCAATGCTTGTGTCTGGTCGGTATGCTCAATGGCAATCACGTTGCATACGATATCTTGATACAAGACCCTATGGTGATGACTTGAGGAAATGTATTACTCATGGACCATATGTATTCAAGAAAATATCAATTCCTCCAAGACCAGCCACAGATACTACTGATCCAATACCTGCAAGTGAACGTGATGAAACAAGAGCCGATCTCACACCTGAAAATTATGCTTGGCATGATGCGGAAAAGGAAGACATCTATATGGTTTTAAGTGGGATTGGAGATGATATTTATTCCACAGTTGATGCATGCCCTACAGCACATGAAATGTGGACTGCTATTGAACGCTTGCAACAAGGAGAATCACTCAACAAACAAGATGTCAAAACAAACTTGTTTTGGAATTTTGGCAAGTTTACTTCAAAGGATGGAGAATCAATTGACTCTTACTACTCCAGGTTTTATAAAATGATGAATGACATGACAAGAAATAATCTGCAAGTCTCCACCATGCAAGTCAATGTTCAATTTCTTCAACAACTTCAACCCGAGTGGACACGGTTCGTCACTTTGGTGAAACAACAAGAAAAGTTAGACGAGGTCTCCTATCATCGACTCTTTGACATCTTGAAGCAATTTCAGAATGAAGCAAAAGAGATTCGAGCTGAACGTGTTGCCAAGACGGCTAATCCACTTGCTTTAGTGACTACAACTCAACATGTTCAAGGTCATCACTCTCGTGCTCCTAAGTCATATTCCACTACATCATCTTCACCACGATCTTCCACATCATCTAAGTCTTCATCATCCACAAGATCTCGAGGTAAAGTGCCAAGAGAACGATTGTAAAACCCGCATGCTTGTACCATGAATAATGCCCTTAAGATCGTATGTATCTGATTATAACTTTCCTTTTATAGCACGTTACGTTTCACGTATAAGAATTTTAAGTATTACGTACGTGTTAGAACACGATAAGTATTTATTACGTATGAACACACGATAATTATTCAAAGAATAATTATAATCACGAACATGCGATCATGAAATCATGAACGTAATTTAATCACGAGATAATATTATTTACGTATATATATTTATTACGAACACGAATAAATATATTAAGTCACGATTAATAATTAATTAGAACACGTAAATCACGAACACGATAAAACACGAGAACACACTATAATATTTAGACTCGAGAAAAGTACGGGTTACCCCATGTGGGCCCCCCTTACCCGCGACATACAAAGAAACATGGGCTTGGCCCATGAAAAATTTACTAACTAGGGGGTTAAGGTAAAAACTTGTTTCACTTTTTACAAATCAAGAAAATAGTTAAAACCCTAAAAGTTTTTCTCCTTCTTCCTTATCTCTTTGGCCGCCGGATATACAACACCACAAGGGTGTTTCGGGTTGATTTTGATCTTGGATATTTTGCAAGGATTCGTGTGTGTTCATCCTCATTTGTTTCACGTAATCGGTATAACCTTTTTAACCTTTTCTTTTATGTTTTTATTTAATGAATCACATAAAATCATGATGTTTTTAAAAACTAATTAAAAACAGTTATTAAAACATGTTAATGATCATGGGGTAAATCAAATCAATGGTTTAGGGGTGTTTGTGGTCTAGTTGACGCCTAACCGAGCCCCATAGGGGTCTCAGCTTGGCTTATGTAACACCACCGAGACCATATGGTGGTGGTGGTTCCACGGCAGCAGCAAAACCAAGGGGAAACCCGACGTGGTTCGGGTTATGGTGTTAGTTACGGGTCTGGTTCATGGTTTTTAGTCACGGGTCCGGTTCTTGAATCATTTTTTTTGGATTTATGATTTTTATGTTTTAGATTAATAAAAACATGACATGATTAATTTAATATACATGACTTAGGTTATAAATGTAATTATTAGTTCATGAATTTTAACCTAAGTATTTATATTTAATTAGACTTTATAATTAGTTAATTATTTAAAACTAAGACTATAATTAATTAATTAATATGACTTAGGTTATATTATTAATAGTTAATAATACATGTTTTAACCTAAGTATTTTACCTTTATTTAATTAAAATCATGATATATTTAATTAAATACTTTTAACCTATAGTTTATTTAATTTACATTTAATAATTAATAAACTATACTTTATAACTACATGACTTAGAATAATAATCAAAAAACACTTAAGCTTATATAATTAGCTTATTTAGCCAGCTTATATCTATTTATGGAAACTTTCTATTTTTTAGAAACTTATTTAATTAAGGCAGCTAATCTATTCATGGAAACTTTCTATTTTTAGAAACTTATCTATTTTAAGCAGTAATTCTATTTTTGGAAACTTTCTATTTTTGGAAACTTTCTATTTTTGGAAACTTTCTATTTTTGGAAACTTTCTATTTTTAGTAAATTTCTATTTTTGGAAACTTTCTATTTTAGGAAACCTGCTATTTTTAGAAAGTTACTTATTATTACACAACAAGTATAATAATACATGAAATACAAGTAATACTTAATAAGAATAGACAGAATATAAGACAAACACAATATAAAGCTTAAAATAGTAGAACATGACATGAACATATAAAACAAGCTAAGACATGATATAAAACGAGTTACGTATTTAGTAATCAGATACTTATACACGTATGTATTTATGTAGCATTTGTGATACCGAAGTAGGACTCTCTTCCGTTCGTCTTCTTCGTTCACTGGACATAAGGTACGGATTCCCGTCCTTTCAGTATGGACATTCTTTCCTTATTAGGATTCCCCGTATGCAGCCAACTATTTTCCCATAGTATAAGTTTCTATGTTTGATTGCTTATGTTTAATTTAGAATACCTAAAGCCATATACGTGCATGACCAGTTTCACCTAGTTATGGAGGTACCATAACCATAACACTAGAGGCACTGGTGTTATGACTTCCCCACGGCGGAGTGATTGCTCGTGGCGTCCATTCAGCTTTTGGCCATATTATTATATTTATCATGTGGGGCTTATGGGTGCATCCTAGTTACATGTTTTCAGCAGATTACTCAGTGTGAATGTGGTGTGTGCCTTGCATCCTTCACAAGGAGCTGATCCCTCCTACCCAAAAATCAGTATATTAAATTAGAGGCAGCCCCTCTAATTTGCATGATGAGGTCACCCCTCCAAGTATTCATGCAACATTGATTTTCATGACCTATATTGGCTAATGGTAAATATGTTAAACACTTTTTACAAGATAAACATAAGAATTTTCAAACTATAAAACCAGTTTTACTAAGACTTAACCGGGTTATCCAGGACTTAGTTTCTTCTGATGTTATATGCTTATATTATTCATGCTTTATTATACATCCGTGCACTGAGCGTATTGCTCGGCCGTTTTCCTTTTCATGTTCCCAAAACGGCAGGTACTCAGGGACGCTCGTAGACTTTAAGTGTACGTGCATATGGACTGGAAGCTTTCTAGCCTTTCTTTACTTTATGCATTATCTATACTTTGATACTCTTTCCATAGACATTGTTTAGTCCTTTCATTTACAGTACTTATGTTTGTGTGTGATGAGCTTTACTTTTGGACTACTGATGTTTGATTCCGGTATTTCCTTTTTATGGCCATGTAATGTTTTAGACATTTATCCTTGTATGCTTTGATGACACGCCATAATTACGCGTGACATTCCATTTATCAAAATGGGGTGTTACAATTATGGTATCAGAGCCAAGGCTTCGACCTGTAGGCTCTCAAAACATGACCTGTGATTAGTGGGTAGTCACTATGGTCTTCCTAGAACTGACAGTCAGTTTTCATGCATTCATCATTTTCATGCATACATATATATGTCATTGTCGCAGGTTTATGACTAAGTAACGGTTGGTACAGGACTGACCCCTTTATTACTTCTGGTTCCAATGAAACATGTTATGTTTTTTTTTACAAAAACCTAATAAATAAACATGGATCTAACATAAATTAAGGTTTAATAAAATCAAAAGTATGGTTTAAGGGGTGTTTGTTTTGGCCACAGGCTGCACCGAACCCCTACAGGTCGAAGCCTTGGCTCTGATACCATAATTTTAGCACCCCATTTTGGTAATGGAATGTCACGCGTAATTATGGCGTGTCATCAAAGCATACAAGGATAAATGTTGTTTATAGTATAATAAAAACCGTTATATAAAATAGTTATGTAAAACCAGAACACAAGTATAATATCAATAAATAAGGCCCCATATTGCTAGTCAGGCAATATATTATATCCTAAAGGCCTCCTAACCCAATTACAAGTCCATTGGGCCTGTTTTTGGGCTTTTTGGTTATTTTCTTCCTTCCTTTTCTTTTGGCTGCCCAAACCAAGCCCAAAGCACCTCTTGGCTGCTTCTATGAGGGTTCTATTCTTTCTCTCAGCAACCCCATTTTGCTGTGGGGTTCTGGCTACACTAAACTGTCTAGTAATCCCTTTAACTATGAGATAAAATGAAGTAACAAGTAGAAAAAGGTAGCTTAGGTTTTAGGCTAGAACTAATTACAGAGAATATATTCTAGTCTAAAAACCAAGACCACGCGCTTTAGAAACGACATCAAGGATGAAGTCAAGATCAATCTCTTCATTGTCATTTGGAGCAAAATCGAAGGGATTAAGGAGAGCATCAAGCTTCCATTTATCCGTAAATCGATAAGTGCCCCGAAATGGAACACGAATCTAAAGTCCACAATTCACAAACAACCATGGAACAAAGGTTGGAAGGGCACAAATCCCCACACGTTAACTACATTAGAAAGCGATAATATGTACATAGGATAAGCATGGGACTCCCCCACGAGGCTCCTCGTTTTTGATTAGTAAACGCGACAAAATTAAAAATTAAACCTAAAAATTAATCACCCTCAAGTTTCACGTTCCCCATACCAAGCTTAAAAACGAGATCATTGTTTACCACAAGTTAGCACAACTAACACTTACTCATGTGGTTTAATTAATCACTTAAACCCCCTTATTCCTACGGTGTATCTCTTGTATTTTATTTTTGTCTTGAATGATCACGAGGATGCATTTTTGACTTCCGTAATTTAGACCGTTGATGTAGAAGCTTAGTGCTAAGCTAGCTTAAATCGAACGCCACCTTCGAATGTAAACCGAAAATTGATATCTAAATCAAAACTCCATAATCTCGACTTTACCACTTGAAACAGTCATAAAACTCGTCTAAACAACAACTCTAAACTATTTAGTCGCATGTGTTTTATCAAAACTTTTAAATTTGGGACCGACCCATAGGCGTCCCCTCGCCATGTCTTTTATTTTGGGTGAACTGACCATAGGCGTTCACTCTCGAGTATACAAAAGTTTTCATAAAACTGCATCATGCATTCATGTACAAATTTTCTTGCATAAAATTTTTCTCTTGATTTATTGGTATAAATTTTTTCATGTATATATTTTATGTTTGATCAGTTTAATCATGTGTTTTATGTTATACTTTCAGATGGTTCTCACACGCGAGCAGGAACAACTCAATGCAGCAATCCAAGCTGCAATGCAAGCTTTGCTTCCTCAACTGAGGAATGACATCAGGGCTGAGGTTCAGGCTGCCAACAATCAGCAACAAAACCAAGCACCTCCTCCTCCTCCTCCAGTGACATTGGCAATATGGCTGGAGAGATTCAACAAGCTCCGTCCTCGAGCTTTCGAGAGAACAGATAGCCCTAGTGAAGCTGAAAGCTGGTTGGCTCACATCGAGAAGATCTTCGATGCTATGGGTTGTGACCCCGTGTTCAAGGCGAGGTTGGCATGTTACCGGTTCGAAGGCGATGTGTTAAATTGGTGGTTAGCATTGAAGCAGTCTGAGGGAGGTGATAATTGGGTGGCTGGTTTGACATGGGCTCAGTTCAGAGATAGGGTGATGGAGCAGTTCTTTCCCAAGGCTGCGCAAGACAAGCTTAAGAGGGAGTACCATGGGATCCGACAGAGAGCTAGGGAGAATAGCAACGAGTTAATGCAGCGCTTTCTTCGCTTAGCTGGTTTCCTTGGTGCAGCGGCAGGTACTCCTGAAGAGCAGGCACACCACTTTAGGTGGGCTATTCTCACATCGGTCGCAAACAACGTGGTGTGTGCTACGTTCAACACAGTAGCACAAGTGGCCGATGCGGCACGTAAGTTGGAGATGCTGCATGAGAGAGATGAGTTCGGGGAAGCTGAGAAACCCGACAAGAGGTAAACATTCGTATTCAAGCGGTGACCAATCCGTATTCTTTCTATCTATGACAAATATTTCATCTCTTTAAATTGTATCTTCCAGGCAGAAAACTAGGGACCGGTCTCAGCCGGCTACTCAGCAACAGCCTAATCAGCCCAAGGGAAACGGTCAGACTAACGACCGTTCTGCTATGGATAGGCGTGGCGGTAATGATAATTACCGTAACAACGCTGGACACTCCAACGGCACCAGGTCCTAATACTTACGCATTTTCTTATGATTTCATGTTATAACTCATAATTCTGACACTTTAGCAAATCTTCTACCAGGAACCATGGAAACGGTAGGGACCAAAACCATAGAGGTTTACAGCCTAGCCGTCCAGCTATCACTGGTATTCAATCTTACGATTATTCGCATTGTCCTTTGTACCTTATTATCATGTCTCATGTAAAATGTTTTATCAGGTCCTCAGCCAGCCAGAGCGCCTGCTGGAGGATATACTCATCCTCTTTGCTCTACTTGCCACCGTAGGCACCCAGGGCCATGTCATCGTGACACTGACGCATGCTTCAAGTGTGGTCTTCCTGGCCATCGCATGAAGGACTGCCGTAAGGGCGAGATGGAGGGCACATCGGGACATGCTGATACCAAGCCGCCTCCTACCACTGGACGCGTCTACACAACATCTCGAGATCAGGCCAACAAGTCTACAGGTACCATCACTGGAATCTTGCATATGTATGGTCAGGCTGCGTGTGTTCTTTTTGATACGGGTGCTACTCACTCGGTCATTTCTACTGCTTATGCCAAAAACATTAGGATGCTCCCCATGCCACTAGATAATAGACTCAGTATTTCCACGCCCTTGAGGGACTCTGTATTAATCACCCATGTATACAAGAGTCTTCCCTAGAGTTTGATGATAAGGTTCGTCCTGTTGACGCACTTCTGCTGGACATGAATGACTTTGACATGATTTTGGGCATGGATTGGCTATCCAAGCATCATGCTACCATAGACTGCCATTCATATCGAGTCATCTTCGGTGATGTTAATGCACCAGAGTACATTCACAACGGGTTCATACCCGGAAGGTCTGTACAAATCATATTTACCCTGCAAGCACGTGCACTACTGTCACATGGCTGCGAGGGTTATCTAGCTACGGTTCACGACATGGATGCTGAATCTCCATCAATTCAGGATCAGCCAATAGTGTCAGAATTCCAAGATGTATTTCCAGAAGAACTTCCGGGCATACCACCTGCACGAGAAGTGGAATTCAATATCGAGCTCGTCCCAGGAGCTGAACCGATTTCCAAGGCTCCTTATCGCATGGCTCCCATAGAGTTAAAGGGGCTGAAGGATCAACTGCAAGAACTTCTAGAACGAGGTTTCATTCGACCGAGCACATCCCCATGGGGCTCACCAGTCTTATTTGTTAAGAAGAAGGACGGCAGTATGCGTCTTTGCATAGACTATCGCGAGGTCAACAAGATTACTATCAGGAATAGGTATCCACTGCCGCGTATAGACGATCTGTTTGACCAACTCCAAGGGGTGAAACACTTCTCCAAGATTGATCTTAGGTCAGGCTATCATCAACTACGGGTTAAGGAGCAAGACATCGCCAAGACTACTTTCCGTACACGCTATGGCCACTACGAATTTGTAGTCATGCCATTCGGCCTGACCAATGCTCCAACAGTGTTCATGGATTTGATGAACATAATCTTCCATGAATTTCTGGACAAGTTCGTCATTGTCTTCATCGATGACATCCTGATTTTCTCAAAGTCCAAGGAGGAACACGAAGACCATCTTCGTACAGTACTACAGATTCTTCGCCAGAAGCAGCTGTATGCTAAATTCTCCAAGTGTGAGTTCTGGTTAGACAAGGTGGCATTCATAGGCCACATTATGTCAGCAGAAGGAATCACTATAGATCCAACGAAGGTTGAGGCTATTACTAAGTGGTCGAGGCCGACATCAGCGACTGAAGTCCGCAGTTTCTTAGGCTTAGCTGGCTATTACCGTAGGTTCGTGGAGAACTTTTCCCTCCTAGCACTACCATTGACCAAACTGATGCGAAATGGGGAGAAATTCGTCTGGACTAAAGAACGAGAGAAGAGCTTTGAAGACCTGAAGCAGAAGCTAGTATCTGCACCTATTCTTACTCTCCCATCTGGTACGGGTGGATTTCAAATCTACAGTGATGCATCGGGGAATGGACTTGGCTTTGTTCTCATGCAACATGTAACAGACGGACAGTCGGAGCGAACAATTCAGACATTGGAGGACATGTTGAGGTCATGTGCGTTGGAATGGACGGGTGATTGGGACGATTATATCTGTTTGGTGGAGTTTGCATACAACAATAGTTGGCACGCAAGTATCAAGTGTGCTCCTTTCGAGATGTTGTATGGTAGAAATTGTCGCGCCCCAATCTGCTGGAACAGGTTGGAGAGCGAACACTTGAAGGACTAGAGATCATAGAGATGACTAATGAGAGGGTCGCAATAGCTAAGCAGAAACTTCAAGAAGCACGGTCACGTCAGAAGAGTTACGCCGATAAGCATCGTAGGGACATACATTTTAACGTAGGAGATCACGTCTTTCTTAAGGTTTCGCCGACATGTGGTGTTAGACGCTTCGGGGTTAAAGGGAAGCTCAGTCCCCGTTTCATCGGACCGTTTGATATCATTGAACGAGTCGGTGAAGTATCTTACCGTTTAGCGTTACCTCCATAGCTTTCACATGTACACAATGTGTTTCATGTGTCCTTACTCAGAGGGTACCAGTATCATCCCCTTCACATGGTTCAGTATCCACTGGAATAGATACGTGAAGATCTCACTTTCATAGAAGAACCCGAACGAGTTCTTGACAGACAAGAACGAGTCATGAGAAGGAGGACGATTCCATTCGTCAAAATCCTTTGGAGGGATCATACCGAGCGGGAAGCCACTTGGGAAACAGAGGAGTCTATCCGGGCTTCTTACCCTCATTTCATATTTTGAATTCGGGTACGTTCTTCTTTTCATGTTTACTTTATCTATAATTCAGGGACGAATTATTCTTTTTAGGGGGGAAGAGTTGTAAAACCCGCATGCTTGTACCATGAATAGTGCCCTTAAGATCGTATGTATATGATTAGAAATTTCCTTTTATAGCACGTTACGTTTCACGTATAAGAATTTTAAGTATTACGTACGTGTTAGAACACGATAAGTATTTATTACGTATGAACACACGATAATTATTCAATTAATAATTATAATCACGAACATGCGATCATGAAATCATGAACGTAATTTAATCACGAGATAATATTATTTACGTATATATATTTATTACGAACACGAATAAATATATTAAGTCACGATTAATAATTAATTAGAACACGTAAATCACGAAAACGATAAAACACGAGAACACACTATAATATTTAGACTCGAGAAAAGTACGGGTTACCCCATGTGGGGCCCCCTACTCGCGGCATACAAAGAAACATGGGCTTGGCCCATGCTAAATTTACTAACTAGGGGGTTAAGGTAAAAACTTGTTTCACTTTTTACAAATCAAGAAAATAGTTAAACCCTAAAAGTTTTTCTCCTTCTTTCTCTCTTTGGCCGCCGGATATACACCACCACAAGGGTGTTTCAGGTTGATTTTGATCTTGGATATTTTGCAAGGATTCGCGTGTGTTCATCCTCATTTGTTTCAGGTAATCGGTATAACCTTTTTAACCTTTTCTTTTATGTTTTGATTTAATGAATCACATAAAATCATGATGTTTTTAAAAACTAATTAAAAACAATTATTAAAACATGTTAATGATCATGGGGTAAATCAAATCAATGGTTTAGGGGTGTTTGTGGTCTAGCCGACGCCTAACCGAGCCCCATAGGGGTCTCGACTTGGCTTATGTAACACCACCGAGACCATATGGTCTCGGTATGGTGGTGGTGGTTCCACGGCAGCAGCAAAACCAAGGGGAAACCCGACGTGGTTCGGGTTATGGTGTTAGTTACGGGTCCGGTTCATGGTTTTTAGTCACGGGTCCGGTTCTTGAATCATTTTTTTTGGGTTTATGATTTTTATGTTTTAGACTTAAATTAAATTAATAAAAACATGACATGATTAATTTAATGTACATGACTTAGGTTATAAATTTAATTATTAGTTCATGAATTTTAACCTAAGTATTTATATTTAATTAGACTTTATAATTAATTAATTATTTAAAACTAAAACTATAATGAATTAATTAACATGACTTAGGTTATATTATTAATAGTTAATAATACATGTTTTAACCTAAGTATTTTACCTTTATTTAATTAAAATCATGATATATTTAATTAAATACTTTTAACCTATAATTTATTTAATTTACATGTAATAATTAATAAACTATACTTTATAACTACATCACTTAGAATAATAATCAGTAAACACTTAAGCTTATATAATTAGCTTATTTAGCCAACTTATATCTATTTATGGAAACTTTCTATTTTTTAGAAACTTATTTAGTTAAGGCAGGTAATCTATTCATGGAAACTTCTATGTTTAGAAACTTATCTATTTTAAGCAGTATATCTATTTTTGGAAACTTTCTATTTTTGGAAACTTTCTATTTTTGGAAACTTTCTATTTTTGGAAACTTTCTATTTTTAGAAACTTTCTATTTTTTTGGTAACTTTCTATTTTTGGAAACTTTCTATTTTAGGAAACCTGCTATTTTTAGAAAGATACTTGTTATTACACAACAAGTATAATAATACATGAAATACAAGTAATACTTAATCAGAATAGACAGAATATAAGACAAACACAGTATAAAGCTTAAAACAGTAGAACATGACATGAACATATAAAACAAGCTAAGACATTATATAAAACCAGTTATGTATTTAGTAATCAGATACTTATACACGTATGTATTTATGTAGCATTAGTGATACCGAAGTAGGACTCTCTTCCGTTCGTCTTCTTCGTTCACTGGACATAAGGTATGGATTCCCGTCCTTTCAGTATGGACATTCTTTCCTTATTAGGATTCCCCGTATGCAGCCAACTGTTTTCCCATAGTATAAGTTTATATGTTTGATTTCTTATGTTTAATTTAGAATACCTGAAGCCATATACATGCATGAACAGTTTCACCTAGTTATGGAGGTACCATAACCATAACACTAGAGGCACTGGTGTTATGACTTCCCCACGGCGGAGTGATTGCTCGTGGCGTCCCTTCAGCTTTTGGCCATATTATTATATTTATCATGTGGGGCGTATGGGTGCATCCTAGTTACATGTTTTCAGCAGATTACTCAGTGTGAATGTGGTGTGTGCCTTGCATCCTTCACAAGGAGCTGATCCATCCTACCTAAAAACCAGTATATTAAATTAGAGGCAACCCCTCTAATTTGCATGATGAGGTCACCCCTCCAAGTATTCATGCAACGTTGATTTTCATGACCTATATTGGCTAATGGTAAAATATGTTAAACACTTTTTACAAGATAAACATAAGACTTTTCAAACTATAAAACCAGTTTTACTAAGACTTAACCAGGTTATCCAAGACTTAGTTTCTTCCGCTGTTATATGCTTATATGCTTATATTATTCATGCTTTATTGTACATCCGTGCATTGAGCGTATTGCTCAGCCGTTTTCCTTTTCATGTTCCCAAAACGGCAGGTACTTAGGGACGCTCGTAGACTTTAAGCGTACGTGCATATGGACCGGAAGCTTTCTAGCCTTTCTTTACTTTATGCATTATCTATACTTTGATACTCTTTCCATGGACATTGTTTAGTCCTTTCATTTACAGTACTTATGTTTGTGTGTGATGAGCTTTACTTTTGGACTACCGATGTTTGATTCCGGTATTTCCTTTTTATGGTCATGTAATGTTTTAGACATTTATCCTTGTATGCTTTGATGACACGCCATAATTACGCGTGACATTCCATTTATCAATATGGGGTGTTACAACCATCACCACCATCTGAAACATCATCTGAAGAAGATAGTGATGAAGACCAAGCTCAAAAGAATCAAGATATGAAACAACAAATTGCTTTCATAATGAAGACTTACAAGAAAATCTACAAACCCACCAACAACAATCTTCGAACATCATCTAACACAAAGAACCAATATGTTGAGAGTCCTCCAAGGTATGACACACGTCGACATGGTGAAAGTCCTTCTAGGTATGATCGACCTAATCCAACACATGTTGATGGTTCTACAAGGTATGATCGACAAACTGCCAAGTATGATACTTAGAGTATTGCTGCTGCTACTGGGAATAGGGAAATTGTTGGAAGTCAAGTGGTTCAGCAGGGATTCAATGTTTTAATTGCCAAGGTTATGGGCATATGGC